>OU015491.1:194885566-195240566 GCA_907164885.2 Dolomedes plantarius | reverse complement strand
AAGATTTTTTTCCCCCGAGCTACATACCTGTACGTAAGTATCAAATGTATGACAGGTTAAACAATAGATTCACGAAGGTAATTTCGCAAGACGTAGCATATATTATTTTTCACATCTAACCATAGATATAAGTTTGGTACTTTTACATTGAAAAAATAAACAGATGGTGTAAACCTCATAAAAAAATCAATCTGGATAATTTAAAGCTATGACTTCTGAAAAATAAGTGTTATGAATTAAAAAGGATTAACGTTTAAATTTTTATGTTTGAATGAAGAACGTGTCTTTGATGTGAGATAACAATCTTCTTAAAAAAACTTAAATCTACTCACGAATACGGAAGCTGGAAAATGAGCGTCGTATAATATTAAGGAAAGATGAAAATTCCTTTCATCTTATTTTTCGGAAGAATGTCGTTTAGGTTTATCACTTTGTACGCACACTCACACAAATATATATAAATAAATAAATAAGTAAATAAATAAATAAATAAATAAATAAATAAATATAAATAAATATATATATATATATATATATATATATATATAAATATATATATATATATATATATATTTAAAACAGTTCCGTAACTGACTGACAGATAACGCACGGGTCAAACCGCTGGACCAAATGGGCTGAAATTTTGCATGGCGATTCTTCTTATAGTGTAGGGGTGCACTAAAAAAGATTTTTGAAAATTTTTTTTTAGATTTTTTTAAAATTAAATTTTTGCTGTTTTTGTAACATTTTTTAAAGTTTGTATTTAAAATAATAATTTGAGGGTTATAAAATTTATATAACAAGAAAGATCATGAAAATTTTTTAAATGAAATCGTTTTCGAATCTTTGCCTCCATTTTCTGATTTTTTGGTGAATTTTTAAAAATTAGTTTTTAGAATTTAATTTATTAAATGCTGATCAAGTGGTTTCTTTTCTCTTTTTGTGATACTTTAAATTAATTTTGCTTCACGTGCATAACAGCGAAATAAATTGACAAAAATATTAAAATACGATAAAAGGTAAAATTTAACCACTGGACCTATTGAGATGGAAGTTTTTTAAGAGTTTAATTCAAATTAGTATGTTTTATGGATATTAAACATACAAATTAATTGCACACATTGACCGTTGTATTTAATATGAATATTTTCTTCTACATTATTTTGTCTATAAAAATAACCGTTACGATTTTTTTATAAATATATTGTCTTTTTGCACTAGTTGCAGACATTGGCCATTGTATTTATTATATATATCCAGTGGAATCTCGATCTATCGTTTTTCAAGGGACCAATTGAAATGAACGATAAATGCGGGAAAACGATAGATGCGGAAACATAACAAAGCAATATGATCGTTGGGACTAGATAAAATGAACGACACATACGGAAAAACGATGGATCCGAAAACGATAGATCGAGATTCCACTGTATATATACATATATATATATATTTTTTTTTTTTGGGGGGGGGTATTAATTACATACGTTGACCGTTGTGTTTAATTTGAATGTACTCCGTAGCGACGCACGGGTATTCAGCTAGTATATATATATATATATATATATATATATATATATATATATATATATATATATATATATATATATATATATATATATATATATATATATATATATATATATATATGTATGTATGTATGTATATATATATATATAAATATTTATATATGTATGTATATATATATATATAAATATTTATATATGTATATACATATATATATATATATATATATATATATATACATATATATATATGAATGTATATATATATATATATATATATATATACATATATATATATGAATGTATATATATATATATATATATATATATATATATATATATATATATATATATGTGTATGTATATATATATATATATATATATATATATATATATGTGTATATATATATATATATATATATATATATATATATATATATATATATATATATATATATATATATATAAATATAAATAACCCTACGCGCCGACGTTGCCCCCCCCCCCAAAAAAAAAAACTTTGGACTGGAGCGGCCCCTGACTGCCCAGGAAGAGGGTTCGTTCTCCAAACAGTGATAGTACAAAAAGGTGCTTAATACAACAGAAAGCTTTTCCCAATAATTTTGATTGAATGCTTACAAAAAATGAACACATTTGTTTGAAAACATTTCTTAAGGAGTCATCACAATTCTTAAGGAGTTATGATACCGTAATTTTGACCTGCTCGTAAACTGGCAAAATATTTTATTTCATAAATATGCTTTCAAATGGGTCCATAATCCAGGTATGAAAATATTCTAGTTTCAGGAGAGACACGATCACTTCCGGACCTGCAGGGAAAACAACCACAGTTTCCCAATTACTCTTTGAAAGTCATCGTTTCTTCTTACCATCTCGCACAAAGATGCATATCTCCATTTGGAAAAAAAAAATTTAAGTATTCAAACGTCAAAAATTCCCGAACAGTGTATAAGTATTACAGAGTGTGAGAATACTATGTATGTTCAACAGTCTAATGCTGTAGTACACAAACTGTGGGTTGCGACCCACAGAGGGGCTGCCAAAGAAATTGGAATAAATGGTTTAGAATAAATTTATACCACATTGAAGTATTTAATTAAAAAAATATGCTTTAAATTTTCAATAATTAGAAATTTTAAACCTTTTTTACGGCGTTAAAAATATCTGACATGATATTGTTGCTAAATGTACAACTCATTCGGCCCCAATAATCTAATCTAAAACAGAACTTTAACAAACATTTAATTACAAAAACGACGTATTTTAGTTTTAATGTAAATAAATGAAGTTTATAATTTTTAATGTTTTAATATAAAGTTTATATTTTGATATCACGCTCTTTTTTAATTTTAATTCTTGTTAATTTTTAGCGTAAAGAAATACATATACATATTAATATTTAAATATGAAGTTTTTAGCCATATGAGATATGCCAAAAACAAGTGTAGAAGGCAAGCGAGATTTTTTTTTTTTTTTTTACTGTTATTATGCAAAGTTAATATTTATCCCAAATATACTATTCATTAATTTTTAAAATAGTTTGTCAAAATTTGTTTATTTTTTTTCCTATTTCTTTGTTAACATTTTCATAATTAAAAAAAAATAATTGTTACTTCAAAACTCTTTTCATTGGGAGGGTCGAGCAATTTTTTATTTAAAGAAAGGGGGGGGGGGTCGCACTGCTCTAATGAATAAATGAACACACAACCTATTACTTCATTAATAAAATCAATGACGATGGAGTGTAAGCGAATGGGCAACTCATAGAACTAAGGCATATAGTTTTATCGCATACTCACCAGCTTCATCTTGTTCCGTTGTCGCCTGGCAACTACACAAAACGCATCCGCTGGCCTCTGCAGCCTTATATACGACGCCTCTCCTCAGGCACCGCTTTCACTGACGAGACCCGTCCCTCCTCCCCCCCAGCGATCGGTTACTTTATACCTGCCACACCGGAATTCTTTTCTGCTGCCAGCCCGGGACTAAAGAGAGCAGTTTAAGAAAATACCAAAAATGAAATCCACCAGAAACAATGCTCAAGGTTTTGATCAAGGTCCCGAGAAGGGATGGGTAGCTTTTGGTTTGCTTCGAGGAATGAAGATGTGTTTCCGAGCATTTCAAATGCCGAGCGTAGGGGTCAAATTGCTGTCTTAAACGGTTTCGATGCCTGTCCGGTCAGATGATGCCTGACGATTCGAAAATGATATTTGCGGGGGATATTAGATTTAAAGTAAATACGTCCTGTTTCGGAGGAGGAAACAAGAAAGAAGATTTTTGTTTGTTGTAGATATTTTCCGGTTTGACGAAACAGCCTTAATTTTCTAATTTAGCATTTTATTGATTGATTTTTTTTTATTTTTCCAATTTATAAAAAAGCTGCGGCACTGAAACTGTGAAAGCTCAAGGATCCTTTCGTGAAATAATAACTCGATGGACCCCTATTTTCAGTTGTTGGTTTTTGATCAGTCAGTATTAATACTGCTTTGATAAGCACCTTCTTATCTACGAGTGAAAACATTTGTTTTTGTTATGAAACTATTACACTTGAACCTCAACTTTTGTGCATTTAACTTTATCAGTTTTGATTATTCTCAGGTTTTCTGACACTAATCAAAGTGAGATGTTTATTTTGAGCCAGGTGAGACAGTTTTCGCTAAATTGTTGGCGATACTTCAAAATTGAATGCGCAAAAAAATAAAAAAAAAATAAAATAAAATAAAAAATAAAAAAACGCTCTAAAGAACTGTTCATTATGTAACGCTGTTGGGTTGGGAGCGCTACGGTCAATTTTTTGCTACAAGAGGGCTAACCAGACCGGGACCTACAGTTTAAAGCCGATTCCGAACGGCTACAAACATCCATGCCAACATTGGGACTCAAACCTACAGGATCCGAACCGAATGCCAGCGCCCTAGCCATTCGGCCATCACTGGCTGACAACGCTGTTGGGAGACATAGAGCTCTTTGTCCCAGTGGGTAGCGAAACGCAATACTGTATAACTCTATTTAATTGTTCTTTGTAAACATTAATAACATCACCACTATACAAGTATTGCTCCGTATACTATACATATATGTCAGATTACATTGATGGTGTTGTTAGATATTAGTATTATAAGATAAAAAAAAAGTTAGGGCGCTATCCTGCATTGTTTGACTTACTCTGTAACATCCAGAATGGAAGTTTGGAAGGCAAAGAGTTATTCATGGATTTTGAATTATCACAGAGATCTTGCGTTTCTGAGTGACTGATTGTTCATTAGTTTTTCCTACATACCAAAAAATATTATTAAAAAAAAACACTTAGCCTACGCCAGTTTTCAGTTTTTTTTTGTGTTTTATCTGTGTGGTGTGGTGGATGAAGATATCTGTAATGTTCTCTGGTACTCTCAGACTCAGTATTTCCTATGTTAGTTGTCGAGTCATTTTCCCCATTCAGGCAGTTTTTTTACTTATACACCTTAAGTATAGTACGTGATAAGAAGTCAAGGAGTGTCGAACAATAGTCGATTTTGAGAAATAATTTTAGTTATTTTCTTTGTCTGAAATCTTTTGGCAGTATAGTACAAAAATATCGTTTTCCTGCTCTGCAAAGGATGTTTCATTTGATTCTCGATATATAATCAACGTCAATAAACTTTTTTTTTCATTCTCTATCCCAGTTATTATTATCTTTTTTTTTTTTTTGGGGGGGGGGGGAGAAAGGTGGGACCATAATAAGAATTCTTCTACTTTTAAATAAATATGCTCATGCCAATACTAACTATCTAAAAGAACCATGATAAAAAGGTATGAGAATTGTATTCATAAAAAATATTTTAAACATTTTTCAAATTTTATTGCTCTTTATTTTAAATATGCAATATGAAAAAGATATGCTTATCAACTGCAATTTTTATTGTTTCCTGGTAAAGGAATCTCCTAGAGACCGAACCTCCTTTTCCTTCCCACAGAAAGTCTTTTGAAGCCACAAATTTAAAGTGTGTATGTAGGCACGATGAGTTTCGAGAAGTTTCCCACGGGAATTGAATAAGGAAACTCTCTAAAAGTACTTCTTCCAACTACCGGTGCATATATTTCTTGAACAATACTGGGGTCCGATCAGGATAAATCTAGAATAAAAATAACGAGGAAATCTGTGATTTCACTGTGAGATAAGTGAAGATTGTAAATTAAATGTAATTGTAACAAACCTGCTTAATTTTTTACCTTGAAATCAACTGTCATTTGGCTAGAACTTTAACTAAAAAACACCACGTATATGTTAAAGTTTAGTAAAAAACTAAGTACATTAGATACTATATTTCTGTTTGGGACTTTTGCTTAAAAAATCCCAAAGTACGTCATATCATCACGTATAGTAATCATATGAAGCGGTTAACTGAGATTACTTCGTGAATCCCATTTTCTTCATTGGCATGTTATGTAAACTGAAATGAACTTAGTTTACAAGCTACTATTCGTCATTTCTTTATCTGAATGGAGTAAGGACACCACAATGGTCGTTCGGCGAGGAGTCAAAATCTGATAGTCTCAAGAAATGCAGTATGTCAAGAAGTGCAGTATGATTTCATCTTTCATAGGACGAAAAGCACTTTAGAGGCTGTGGTAAAGTAATATAAAGTTCCAGTGACTCATATACAACTATAAGTACGCTGTTTGATCAGGCATCGCATAGTTTTCTAAAATATTTTTGAATAGAAGGGTCCATTCCTTTTAAAATCAGATATATACCCTAAATGGCAATCGGTGATAAGACCATATACAGTAGTAAAAATCTTACACATTGGTTTTGAAGATCAAGCACTCTCAGGCATACTGCATTTATTGAAACGATCAGATTTTAGTTCCTTACTGAAACTTATAGATCAAAATTAGGCCCAGGTGCATCTAGAACCAAGGCTGCACAAGCACCTAGGAACTACCATTATGGTACAAGCTAACGATAATTGTTGCCTAGATACATGCTAGTATCAACAACCTAACGATTTTGTACATTCTAATGATAAGGCCGTCTGCACACGGAACAACTCAAAAGAAACTGATAACTGACTACAGTCACAAACCAGTCCGTGATGAGTCGTAACCTATGTAATTGAATGGAGCCACGCACACGGCGCAACTGGTTACAAACTCGTCAGACGAGTTTGCAACCAGTTGCGCCGTGTGCGTGGCTCCATTCAATTACATAGGTTACGACTCATCACGGACTGGTTTGTGACTGTAGTCAGTTATCAGTTTCTTTTGAGTTGCTCCGTGTGCAGACGGCCTAACGGACCTAGGTGCGGCGTCGAGGCATATAAGATTTTCATACGCATGCATTTTATGAATCTGGAACTTAGTAAAAAAATATGTATATTATTGACGATCGACCGAAAACTATGGTGCGATAGAGGTTGTTGATAATCCTGTTTAAATGAAATGCCCCTGACCTGAACTTAATTATGCGTGTTTGAGAATGGTCTCTTAGAAAACGCAGAAACTTTTCAGCTCTCTTCCAAAAAATTTTACGAGATGGGAACAATTAATTGTAGTAGAATAAATTGGCCCCAGAGTTCTTCAATGACCTTTTGGAGTACGTACAAATCGTTGATGGTAAAACTGACTGTCTAATAAAGAGTTAATACAATGAGTCTAATACGTAAGAGTTAGTACAATGACTGTCTAATAAAGAGTAGTTACAATGCTTTCTTTTTAAGACTAGGATAAAATATTGAATCTCAGCTTGAGATTAAAAAAAATTTTTTTTTGGTGTATAATAAATTATTTTTTTTACCCATAAGATTGTATGTCTGCACATTCTAAAAATCTCCACATTCTATTATAAAATTAATATAATTTTTTAAATCTTTTATATTTTGAAATAGCTGTTTCAATTTTCTCTAGGTAGTTTCTCTAGGTAGATGATGCCCAAGGTAACCAAGTGATAGTTCCGCGGGCTTCGAACTGGTGGTGCTCAGTTCGAATCCCGACGAACGCCATTAAATACCATCGTGTCTAGGCCGGATATAGAGACGTTAAATCCGTAGACTGGAAACTTCTTACACGATGTCAGTGGGTGGGGGGAAGGTGCGAGCCCTCCAGATGTCGACTTTGAGGGTGCTCGATCAAAACTGAGGTGGCACCAAGGGAGCAATGGTGACTCGTCTGTATGGTGCTCCCAGATAAAAAATAGTCAACAATTTCCACGGGTCTATGCGAATGTCTCTGAACAAGTGCCTCCCCATTATCCCCCCCAAAAAAAATGATCTAGATTACTGCAGTGCATATTAATTATTAATGTTTCACTATCCTGATGCATGTATTTGCTAAACCCCTTTTAAGTGTCACACATTTCCTGACACTGTAGCTTTGGCCTGTTTAGACCTTGCGTAACAAATGATGACTTTACAGAAAATCAACTGACCAACTTTTATGACGTGATGTGGCTTAAGGGTAAAGAATACGGCCTTTTTAAAGACCGTATGTTTAGTATTCCAATTGAGAGGACAGGACGCTATTTTTTGATACAGTATGAGCGAAAAAAATGGCCCACGGGATCCTATAGGCAGATTTCTGTTACCGTGGCTTCTCGACTTACATTTCATATGTTTACATATGAAACAAGAACTTCCTTCCTTTTCAAAATATCTTACTCATTACTATACAGTCGAACCCTGTTATAGCGAATCTAGTATATAACGAACTCCCGTATATAACGAACGAAAATTTTGGTCTCGCCGTTTTCCTATTGTATTTAATGCTAATTTATCCTTTTATAGCGAACCTCCGAAATCTTAAGAATCGGCTATAACGAACATCTTTTTCAGTCGACAACTGAATTTTTTAAAATGTTTAAGCTTTTTAAGAATTTTGAAGAAGAAGATGATGAAGATTTACCTATCGCGATGTGGATAGAAAAGCACAAAATTTCATCATTCTCAGATTGTGGCGTGCAATTGTTCGAAGCATGTGATGATGAAGTCATTACATGTGAAAATCTGACTGATAAAGATATTGTGGTAGAAATTAAAATGAATCCTTCTGAAATCGAAAATTCTGCTTCTGATGCTGATGAAGAGGATCACATAAATGACGAAATTCCCACGATCTCAGATGCTACAGCAGCGATGAGTGTAATTAATAAGTTTTTGTCAACACAAACAGTGGAAGAAAGAGTGTTGGAGTCATTTGATGCATTGGACAACGAAATTCATAAAATGGTTTTGAAAACGGCATCGCGTCAGCAGAAGATTACAGATTATTTCTATATAAAAACAGTGGGCAACTATTAAAGATAAAATCAATTTATTTCCATTTATCTTCATTTTTAGTTAATTTAATTAGTATTGTGTCAGTTTAATAGAATTGATTTTAGTCAATTTAATTCATTAATGATCATTTTTAATAGATTTTATCATTCTTTCAATACATCATTATTGAATATACATAGCAACTATTGAGTTATACATTTTGAGAACTCTAACATTTTTCTTAATGATTCGGATATAGGGAACCATCGGATATAGCGAACAAAACCTTTGGTCCCTTGAAGTTCGTTATAACGGGGTTCGACTGTATTTGTTTTCATTACACAAACGGATTACCCATTGTGTGTTACATTTGCCGTTTTAAAGAAATTCTGATAGAAATCGAGCGTGCACCGTTTCTTTTCCTCTGTGTTATCTGTGACCCATACCTCTATATTTTGATAACATTCTCTAAATAAATTATATACGTTGCATTGCGTCTATGCAGGCTGTTTTTTCCCCTAGTTTTATTAACTTCGGTCCATATTGCACGACACTGCTTCTAATTGGCATACTAATATATAGCAGTCAGTGCACACGAGGTTGTAATGTTTTTCTTTGTTGGAGTCACGTGGCCCTGTGGCATCATACGCTTTTCTTTCAGGCTTTTTTAAAATTAAAAAAATCGTGGTCAAGAAAAACAGAGTCCGAGTTGTGAATGATAAGGCCAGAGGTTAACAAAAATTTAATGAAACAAAAGCTAGGAAAGCTATTTGAACAAAAATTTAATGAAACGGGGCTAGGTCACCTTAGCGGGAGCTTTCAACGTACAGCCGATAGCTAGGTGTTTCAACGAGGCTCTCTCTAAAAACCTCCAAGTCTGTGACTATATCTCGCGGTCCTTTCTTTAGTCGGCGTCCATCCGAATTCCTCGAAATGCGTCTGTTTTCCAGAGCGAGGACCGTGCGGATTAGCTGGTGATAGTCTTTCTTAACGACGAACATTCCGGTAAAATTTATTACTCTATAGTGTCAAACTCGCATTGAGCTATTGCTACGAAAGACAGTTTTTCGAGGCGATAGGAGACGTTTCTGTGTTTCAAAACAGATATTTCCACATCTTTCTCGGGAAACCGATATACCTGGGCTTAAGCCCGTCTGCACACGGAGCAACTCAAAAGAGACTGATAACTGACTCAAATCACAAACCAGTCCGTGATGAGTCGCAACCTATGTAATTGAATGGAGCCACGCACACGACGCAACTGGTTACAAACCCGTCGACGGGTTTGTAACCAGTTGCGTCGTGTGCGTGGCTCCATTCAATTACATAGGTTGCGACTCATCACGGACTGGTTTGTGATTTGAGTCAGTTATCAGTCTCTTTTGAGTTGCTCCGTGTGCAGACGGCCTTATTTTCAGGCTAAAAATTCTGGCGGCATTTGCTGGTATCGTTTTTTAATCCGCTCGGAATCCACACACGTGTTCAAAACGGTGGGGACTGAAAAATGGTATTTCGATAAGCCCGCAGCTGAGTTCGTGCACACTGTGGGGTCTTGTGAAAATACTCCCATGTTTGCGTGACCCTACAGACCCTTCCGAAAAAGAAAAAAACCATCCTCACCTCTTATAAGCATCATTATCACATTTAGTTTAGATTATTTTGATAAATTTACACCTGTGGTGCGTAAACATTTTTAGACCACGACCCATTTTCTTTCAATAAAAATTCACTCGACCTCAATAAAAATTTTTTGGTAGTAGCAGATTAAAAAGAAAAATCAGGAAAATGTTTACAAAAAAATAGGAAAAAAAGTTAGCAAATGTTGACAAACTAATTTATTGACTTTTGCTGACTATTGTAAGAACGTTAGACACCTTATTTAACAATATCATATTCTTTATACCTTTTAACATATAAAATACAGGGTGTCCGAGCTAAAGGTAACCAAAAGTCATGACTTATTTTTACGAAACTACCCATTAGAATTTTAGAAAAATATTTAAATAGAAAAAAACATCGCACCAAGTTTTAATATCAATCATAGATTTCGATCATAGTATCATAGATATCGATGTGTGCACCTTTTGTAACACGACAAACGTCTAAATGGTAATCCAGTTCTCTCCAAGTGTTTCGTAGCTTATCAGGAGTTATTACACGAATTGCTTGAATGATACGCTTCTTCAGTTCATCCACAGTTTAAATTTTTTGTTTATACACAACGGATTTAATGAATCCCCAAGCAAAAAAGTCTAATAACGCCTGATATGCTACGAAACACTTGGGGAGAAAATGATTACAATTTAGACGTTAGTCGTGCAACAAAAGGTGCACACATCGAAATCTATGATACTATGATAGAAATCTATGATTGATATTAAAACTTGGTGAGATGTTCTTTCTATTTAAATAATTTTTTTTTATTCTAATGGGTAGTTCCGTAAAAATAAGTCATGACTTTTGGATACCTTTAGCCCTGACATCTTGTGTATAATACAAAAAAAATGTAAGTATGCATAATTTAAAGTATATTTTTAATTAAAAATTTCGATATGAAATAAATTTACTTCAAACTATCAGCAACCCTTCCATTTTTTTAAAGATCCCTTTGTGGGTCGCTACCCACAGTTTGCGCGCTCACCACTGATCTACACTAACCGTGTGTTAAGTTCGGGCTACTGTTAGCTGCACTGAAGATAATGTTTAGAATGCCGACCACATGGTGCAGTGGTTAGCGTTCTTAGCTGCCACGCAGGGGGTTCAAATCCCGAATAAGGCTTGCCTTCCCCTCATAGGGAGCAATGCTGGCTCACCTATAAGGTGCTCCCATAATATAGTAGCCAGTAAATAGCGGTTAATAACAAAAAAAGGTGAATGTCTAACGAAAAGTGCCTCTACATTTGACTACTTTAAAAAAAAAAAAACCATGTTTGGAACACCCGCTTCTCAGCACCTGCACTGTTAACTTCCGGTTACAAGGTTCTGGCTATCTGAAAACGCTTTTAAAATGTATCTAGATCCCAATCTCTCCTTTAAAAACTTCTACGTGCGCACTCTCAATGATGACTAATTCTCATAAACGTGATTTTCATTCTCTTAGGATTAAGAAAAGAAAAAAAGCATATCAACATTCCAAAACATGCGTCAAACCGTAAAATCCTTAAAATCACTTAAAAGGAAATAAAAGAAGATGTGAGAATAACGTGAACCCGAAACAGTGAATGAACCGCAAGATCACGTGACTTAGGGGTCACATCTTGGATGTTCATTCAGAGCGAGCATCTTACATTATTTATTTGCTATACGGGAAATGACAAAAATAGTGCGTAATAACTTGAATAGCATCTTCCAGAGGATTCCAGAGGAAAGGTTAATGACACCGCCAGCACCAAACGACTCGACTGCAAGAAATCTGAAAAACGAAGTAATTATTTTACTGACTTCTAAACCGGTCCTCTTAAGTAATAATATCAAGTATGAAAAAATTCTTTAAACAGATGAAACGAGAATTCCTTTCTTTCTCCATATCTCAAAAAATTTACAAAATTAAAATATATTTCATCCAAAGAGATAGAAAATAAACATTGAATATCTTATTTTTGTTCATATGCACGGCCTTTTTTGCAAGATATTTATGTTTTACCATTTGTTTGGCGCAGCATGTCCTCTCTGGATTTTGCGCCATTAAGCCTCAACCAACCAAACAACCAACCAACCAGCAACATATTTACGAAAAAAAAAAGGGACATGAAATGAAGTCTTTTATTTTACAAGAAAGCTCCCATTTAATGTTATAAATATGTCATTTTAAATTTCTTGATGTTTACAAAACTTTTGGGTATAGCATACGTAAATATGTATATATTTTTCCAATGCGGCAGACGGT
Organism: Dolomedes plantarius; assembly: GCA_907164885.2. Taxonomy (NCBI): domain Eukaryota; kingdom Metazoa; phylum Arthropoda; class Arachnida; order Araneae; family Dolomedidae; genus Dolomedes; species Dolomedes plantarius. Next base: position 195,227,898 of record OU015491.1, on the reverse strand, counting down.
TTCTTGGACAAAATATACTTTACTGCCATAGTACACCGCAGTTTTGCCAGCCATTTTATTACGGGGGCACCACATATAGGCGGACTAGCATTACCCCCTATGAAGGGCCGACACAAACGGAGGCTTTTAGTGGCGCAACGCTGGGATTCGATCCGAGCATCCTCAGCACCAAAATCCAACGCGCTGTACCACAGGACCGCCACAAGCCCGGAAAAGGTAAATATATAAGATTCAAAGGTGTAGGTAAATAATTATTTTTGTCTTAATTTTCTTTTTAAACCTAAATTAAGTAAGTCGCTTTATTTGATTATTGATAAGCAAAATCTAATTTATTAAAGACAAGAAAAATATTTGTAGTAGATACAATAATAAATTTCTCCTTCATTAAAATGTTTTTTTAAATTTTTTTTTACTGAACTCGAGAATGTTTCAATAGACTCGTATTTTTAATATCGTAATATGAGAATAAAGGATATGCTTTAGATACCTTAGTCAAGATCTAAAATATTTTATTGCAATAAATTTTTCTGACAGAAAATTATCGAAGTTGTATACTTGTACCACAGTTAGGAATACAGATATACATACATACTTACACAGGACATACGCAAGGGGCAGGGGATGAAAATCAAGATGATCTGCAGCGAAGACTGCAGGCTTTAATCGATCCACGGGAACAATTATTTTCTGACCCTTGATCAACAGGACGAAAAATTTCTCACCCCTTGATACGACAAGAAATGGTCCATCGTAACGCTGCTGCTGTGAAGGATATCATGCAGATTGGGTCGTATCGAATAAACACATACGAAGATGTCTGTAGATAATTGTGCACAAAAACAAATCTGTTACAATGGCGAAAAGCTGGCGACGAACGCCAAAAAAAAAAAAAAAAACAACGAAAAAACAGATGTGATACCGAAGTTGATGTAAAAATTCGAAATCAGGAGCGGGAAAATGTTCCGAGAAGTCGCGTAGCAAAGGTGTACTGTAAACTAAGGGCCTGTTTACGTAGAATCCGTCAGCGTTAGTCGTACTGACATATCTTAAACCAATTACAGACATTAATAATTTCGTGGCTAATCGTTTGGAGGTTTGTTATTGGTTAAATATATTTCAATTCGACTAACGCTGACGCTCACGGACACTATGTGAACAGGTCCTCTAACTCTGCTATGCTGCAACCAGGGCCGGTGCGTGGATTTTTGCACTAGTGTGCGAGGTCGCAATCTGCGCCCAACTGCGCCCATTTCCAGCCAATCTACGCCCTACTGATCATTCTTATAGCAGGTGCCTGTGTGGGCTGCACACTTAGCACACACCACGAGCCGGCCCTGGCTGCAACGTATTACTTAAGATTGCGTAGTCTAGCCTTTCAATTCATATTTGCTCGTGCCCTGGCGAAAACTGAAATTGTCGCACCACTATACATAAATACCAAATATCGGAGAGTCGATCTTGGATAAGCAGGCAATTAAATTCATGGATAGCATCTGACGACGCAGAAGCTGATGAGCCTATCAGTTTTCCAGACACGAACACGGCTGCGCGCATTTTGCTTGCAGATTTGTTGGAACGGCGATGATACCAACATATATCCGCTTTATTTTTGTCTTTAGAACGGGAACGATGCATCGAACGGGAAAATGAGCGACCAGCTACCATTAGGGCTAATATATTGTCCAATCCAGAATTGTAATGACACAAAAGTTCCACAAAATTATTTATTTTCTATGTTAGAGACATCACAAACAAGGACAATATTATGGGGGTTTGAATCATTGAGCTCCATTGCTCATCCAAGTCTTCAAGCCACTGGTTAAAAACAAAAGTGCTTACATTGGGAGCAGAATGCGTTGCATCGCCATCTAGAGAACATACATTTGATGTTGCAACAACCATTAATACTGCAAGTCGCTTTACCGTGCTAGTTAACTCCGCTTGGTTAGAGCTCGGGTAGTCTCTTGAAAACTTGTACTGCGCGATAAAACAGCACAAACAGAAAACAAAACATACACTCCAGAAAATTTGTTAGCAATTTGCTCTAAACCCCCCAGGCTTTCTGAACTTATGGATAGAATATGCTGTATTTCGACTGGATGCCTCTGAAGCCAGATACCTTTAATGCCTTCATCGTTCATATGACCGAATGTTGCACTTTGCATTTCATGCAGTATCTGAGAAGGCCTCTTATCACACAAGGAAAACTCTTGAAATAGTTATCGCAAACGAGAGGGTTCTGTTTCTGCAAATAACGGGGGGACCAACGGGTAACGGGTGGCCAAATGATACGAGAGTTTGAAAGTTTTAATATTCGATTACAAGCTCACGGCCAATCAATTTTTAGTGGCAGAAAATTAGCCATGAAGCAAATTTCTTATTCCATTATGATAATCTTAGATAATTATTTAGTGTTATTTGTAAGAAAGCGACTATTAATTCTGTCTTTACACGATATGGGATAAAGTTCAAGAGTGAAAACGGTGCATTTCTAAAATTGTGGAAATGTTTCGTGAAAAAGACTGCTTCATTAATTAAGATTATCATTCGAAAATAATTTAATGCAATTAAACTAGAACAGACAAAGAGAGCTACCATTGCATTTGTACACAGTATTTAATCGATTTTTGAAAGCATAAAGTTTGAAACGACCATAACTGAAACAAAGCGGATCATAGTATTATGTCTTTTGATATTTGTAAAGATTTCCTCATATTCAGCAGGAGTGTAAGGCAGCAAAATCCCCCGACCTATACTGCAACATATGCAAGAAAAGCTTCGTGCACAAAACTCATAATTGTGAAGCATGTTTGAATTTACAATAGACGTGTTTGCTTTAGAAAGACGGACACTTCATCATTCAGAAACTTGGTCCCTGCTGTATGAAGATTCTTTGTGAGGGCCATGGGATGGTAAAATTAAGATTAGATTTATATATAAAAGTAACTTGTTTTATCTCACTTCCAAATAAACAGTTGCAAGTATACTTAATTATAAAAATTACTCCACACACTCGACTATTCTAATATAACAAGTTGAACCAGTTTCTACCATGTCAGATCTTTCATAGGAGATCATTGGGTCCTCGCAAAACTACTAAAAAAATAACAGTTCTGAGTCACATCTTTGTATTCAAGTGTCCTAACTAATACTACCGAATAGAAGACGGTTATAGTGTTTTGAACAAACTGGAAGACCTTGAATCAGCCGTCTTATTGCAGACATATTCTTCTAGCTTCTAGACTTGCAAATAGTTAAGGAATCTTCGGGAAGAAAGAAAATTATCTTATATAATATATCATAGGTAAGATAAAATGAGATCACATTCACATCAGTGAGTGGAATTATAAGTCAATTATTAGATTCGATACAATAATGGAATGCCATCTTCTATAACAAATTTCTTGTACATGAAATCAGTTCGCAAAATATAAACTAGCAAATCGATAAAAAGCGAACAAGAACTAGAAATACCTATGATTAACGGTTATTATTGCGAAGAAAGGGTATCTTATTCTCTCGCACAATGAGCATGTTTTTCATCGTGTATATTTTTGATTTTTTGAATGTTTTTGCTGATAAAGTAATTTATTATTGAAATTCAGACTTATCTCTAATCAGGACAGCCTAATGCAGACTCTGTATGCTGCCTATGGAAAAAATAGCCTTCATTTGCTTTCGAATACTTCGGTACTGAAGGGCTATTGTTGTTTAATATTGCAATGATTTTAAAGTTTCTGTAGACGGTACAAAGTTAATATTAACTGTGGTAGCTTATCGTTTCTAAAATAATCTAACCTGCTGGCATATTTTATGTGGTTGCCGAAGGTTGTTGCAAAGTTTCAGTTCTACAGAATTATAGGTTTGCATTAGAAGAAAAAAAGAAAAATGGTGGTAGTCGCGATTACAAAATTAGATTCAAGTCTTTCCCATGTATGCAGTGTAAAATGTGTAGTGTATTATCGGGACGTAACGTCATCATCATGGAACAAACCATGGAACATTTGACAGCACTTTATGTGGTGGTCAGCGTCGTGAACTTGGACAGCTTGTCGGCCTAGGCTTGATGCACGGCCAAAGTATGAATGCTACTGCGTTTTATCCTAATACAGAACAACGTTAGTTTACCTACGGAGGGTTCCTATAAAAGAGTACCCCAAAAAATCTCGCTGTGTTCTGGCAAATGTCGTCAGGATAAGGGGACGCGACACTAAAAAAATTCTTTTTGCGTCATTTCTTGTAACATGTGCCATTTTCCCTTGGCTATCGATGAAGAGCCGATTTGACTTTTGGAACTTGACTTAAATATTTTATTATTGCTTTACAGATAATATTTTGAGGATTTTTCCCCACAGTGAAATAATTGGTTAATTATATTTGAAACAAATGAAAAGTATCGATTTCATCCATAAAATATATGGATGTTTGTTCATTACATATATGAAGCATTATCTCCGGCCGTTACTCTAAAATAATCGGCATTTACTACCCATGTATACAAAAAATTATACAGTCGTCAGGGTCGGAGATTTGCACGCAGGGACAATTATATCTTGCTGAAAAAATTTCATCAATATGTTCTAAAAATTCTCAATTTTTTTTGTTCCATTGCTATTCGAACGATTCGACCATTTGACTCGATACTGCATTCGACCTTATGTTAAAGACCGGGGCACCATCTCAAAAATGTCTGCTCAAAAGCATCTGTGCCGAAACTTTAGATTTTATCGCATTCTTCCGATGAAACTGAACTCCGAGTTTAGACTTGCTTTATTAAAAAAAAGAGCCGTTAATCTACTTTGATAGCATTTATTAGCCGAAATATTCCTAATTCTTCCTAAGCGTTGTGGTTCTTTCCCAGGTCATCATTATAGCGTTCTAATTTTTCCAATTGTGTTGGGTAAAGTTATACCCTCTTTCAAAATGCAAAATTTACACTTTGCTTCTCAAATGTTACTTTCGTAATTGAATATTTTCGTAATTAGAACAGTCGTATCGCGTGAAAAGATGTTTATCCATATCTTTTTCAGTATTTTTTGACATTGAGTAGCACGGCCTTGCCGAATATCAAGGACGTATTGAATGCTTTCTCCAGTTATCGATAGACACGTAAAACGAAATACTTTTTCTTCCCTCCGTTTTTCTCCCCCTTCGTAGCCTGCAGGTAGAGAGGATGAGGTAATAAAACAAATGAGGTCTGCGGCAAAAGTAATTACAGTTTTACTGGCCCACATTTACATTTTAAATGCATTACATTTTCACGGAGGGAGAAAGTCAAGGTTTCCCGAGAAACTTTCTCCGTCGCTCCAGGATGTTGATTGGAACACTGTCAGGCACTCTCCAAATATGTTTTAGCTCTATTTTCTTTCGAGAGGCACAATATGAAGGTAATTATCCGAAATTTGGAAGATTTTGGATGCAAGTGTCTTTCATCTTTGACACACCTGAGCCTCAAGAGTACATACTGTATTTTTCGGATCATAAGACGTACCTTTGTGCATAAAAAAAATCGACTTAAAATTCGCGTCTTACGGTCCGAAGGTAACATTAAAAAAATTAATATTTTATTATATATATTTATTATGTATATTAATTATATATGAAGGCCTTATTTGAATGGGGGTCCAACTCCATTCTGGTTCATTTTGAGATACGGGAGCCTAAAAGTCTAATGAGTGCTGAGAAATGACTGCTGAAGTTGATTTGTAATGTCCCCTGTTTGCGGCAGAAATAAGCTGGAGGTGTGCCAGTTTAAAAATAAGATAGAAATGACTTGTATGAACATGAAAGTGAGGCTAACTCTACTTTTTTTTAAAATGCAGTTGGACTACTATTCAAATAAGGCCTTCATATATATATATATATATATATATATATATATATACACACACACACTCAAGAGCCAAAACATTATGACCACCCCTACACTTTGCAATGAATTCGCCTGGATGACGTGGAAGGCACGTGATCAGGTGGAAGTGGTATTTAACTGCTGCTGGAGAGTCTGAAGAATCATTCTTTCACTTACTTCTGTGTGTGATGGGAAAGGCTGCGGATCTAAGCGACTTTGATAGAGGGCAGATTGTAATGGCTCGAAGGCTCGGAACAAGTATTTCCGAAACTGCACGACTCGTGGGTTGTTCGCGACCTACAGTTGTTAGTACTTATGCAAAGTGGATGAATGACGGTGAAACCAGCAGTAGACGACATGGTGTTGGACGTCCACACGCTATCAAAGAAAAAGGTCGTCGGAGACTGTCTCGAATGGTGAAGAAAAACCGGAGCCAGACAGTGGCTCAGCTGACAGCCCAATACAATGCAGGGCCAAGTAGAATAGTATCGCAGCACACTGTTCAGCGGACACTGTTGGATATGGGGCTACGCAGCAAACGTCCCACTCGTGTGCCTTTGCTGACCAAGCGTCATCGCCAACTGCACCTGCGCTGGGCATGGGAACATCGCGACTGGTCCATGGATCAGTGGGAGAGAGTTGCCTGGTCAGATAAATCACGGTTTGTCATTCATCACGCCGATGGCCGTGTCAGGATACGCCGTCTTCCAGGCGAACTGTTGCTCCCTCGATGTACAGTAGGTCATACACAGGCTGGTGGTGGCGGTATTATGCTTTGCGGGACGTTCTCTTGGGCGTCTCTGGGACCCGTGGTTGTGGTAGAGCAGACCATGAATGCTACAGAGTATCTGAACATCATTGCGGACCAGTTGCACCCTTACATGGCCTCTGTTTTTCTAGCTGGAAATGGAATGTTCCAACAGGACAACGCCCCGTGTCACAAGGCTAAAATTGTGTTGGAGTGGTTCCAGGAACATGATGATGAATTCCAGTTAATGTCCTGGCCGCCTAACTCACCGGATCTCAATCCGATAGAACACATTTGGGATGTCATGGGACGGCAGCTCAGAGTTCAAAGACCACCAATTCGCAATATCTCGGATTTACGTGACCGTTGCTTAAACATCTGGTACAATCTGTCTCCGGCTATCTACCAAGGACTTGTGGCATCCATGCCAAGGCGGGTTGAAGCTGTGTTGCGCCCCAAAGGTGGGCCAACTCGTTATTGACAGGTGGTCATAATGTTTTGGCTCTTGAGTGTATATATATATATATATATATATCTTTATTAAGTAAGAAATTGAAAATATCTTTTTATCCTTACAAAATGCAAATAATTCCTTTCTAAAAATCCTCCCATAAATTTGAGGTGCGTTTTATGGTAAACATTTTCCTTTATTACTGCCTCCATATTTAAAAGTTAAATTGATAGCTAACTAAGATTTTTTTTTCCCAAGAGACATGCCTAAAAATTTCATTCCTCGTATTTGAAATAAGTACTGATATCTCCATAGACGCAATTTCCATTTTTAAAAAGGATTCTGATTCGAACTGAAACAGCGAGGCATCGCATTTTTTGAGTATTTTTTTAAAGGTAATTTGAATTGCTAAGTGACAAAAGGTTCTGTTTCTCCATTTGATTGTCTCAATGGTAATCAAAGTCCCCGACTGTCATCATGTTATTCCTATTGAGTTTTATAAAATCCGTTCGGTTAGAAACAAATTGTTTGTAGAAGAAGTTTTTTGTAAAATAAAAATGCTACTGTTTCCTAATTACCAGATTTTAAGTCTTATTATTCATGATAATTATTTTAAATCTTTGCTGAGGAGATATTTTGCTCTGTGAATCTTTCTCTTGATTACACAACCACAGAATACATGATATAAATTAATCACTGAAGCTTCGAAGTAATTTTTATAGGCCGATTAAAATGTGCCTCGTTTCGTAGCGATGAAATCAGCCTTAACAGGACATAAAAGTTACCACGTACTCTCAAGTGGTCAACTTTCCGTAAATTTTAACAAGATTTATTAACTTTTTGTGATCCTTACTAAAATTAAATTTTGTCACAATCTTCTGGCGCAATAAAAGAAATTATGAAAGCATGGAAAACTGTTGCATCGCAAGTTACAAAGCATCACCCTGATAAGACGATGGCTATGCGCGCTATAAATTTATTCAATGACAATGCGATGACACCATTTTCAGCAAATTTTGAAGCGCCAAGGAAAAAAAAAAATGTCACTAGATAGCTTTCTAGTAAAAACTTAGATATGTGTCATAAATTCGTAAATAATAAACTACATTTGGATGATTTTGCTCCTTAAGAATTTATGTATAAGTAATTTTCTTTAAATAATAAACGTTACATCTAACACATTTTGAGTATTTTTTGGCATGGAACGCATTATCGTATTTTACATTAATTTATATGGGAAAATTGTTTCGCTTAACGAGTGCTTCGCATTACGAGTAAGACTCTAGAACGAATTATGCTTGTTATGCGAGGTTCCACTGTACCTATATATTTAAGTTTCTAAGCCGATTCTTTGGACAGACCGTGAGAAAAAACAACTGCATTAATTTACTTCATTTTGGTCTTAAACGAAAGATTTTAATCTATAGATGTGTCAAATTTGGTTTTTGTAACCACAATTTCTAATAATTAGCGATAATTTACAGTTAAAAAAATTGCTCTCTGCGCATGCTCAGTGACATATTTAAATATGGCTTTAGATACTCACTAAGAACGGGGCCGCATAAACACGATAATTTGTATCTGCGCATGTTCAGTGACATGTTTAAATATAGCTTTAGATACTAAGCAAGATGCCGCATAAACACGTTAATCTGTTTATTTCGGGGAATCTCTCTAGCTCTTTCTGCCATTTTTATATTTAATTATGTTTGTGATATATAGAATTAAACCTGACGGAAACTGTTTATTTCGCGTTGTTGAGAAACCCTATTTATTTTTATTTGGTTCAATAGTAATTTTTCAAAGTGTATTTTTCTCTTCTTAATATTATTTTGTATTAGTACATACAGTGATTTCCGCTTATAAGAATCACGTTTGTTATTACTGTTTTTGATTCTTATAAGCTGTTGATTCTTATAGCCGAAATTTAGGTTTTTGGACTGAACACACACACCTATATATACATATATTAGATAATTTACTATAAAATACTCTTTAATTTACGTTAGTTATCTTTTATTAAAATTATTTTTATAATTTTAAAAATACAACTTAAATTTCTAGACCTATAAGTAGATACACATGATTACAGTAAGAGAAGAAAAAAATCCAATATTTCTTACAACATACCTGCTTAACAGTTTAACATTTCAACTACAGGAAGGGTGCAAGAAAAAGTTTTCTATGGTAGTTTGACGTAATGAAGTTTTCAGGAGGCTGTTTATACTTCTTTCAATACCAATAGTCTCAGACGAAGATTCACCTTCTAGCTTAAGTTTCACAGTTTGATAACGTGCTGAATCTAATAATGTCACGTTTGCCTAAGTGATAGTGGACACTTCCCCGAAGATTTATGTGTTTCAGGGTTCAAGAAGCCGCAACCAGGATGTGGGAGGTGGGAAAAAACAGACAGCGTCCCTGTCTTTGTTTGTCAGTGGAGAAAAGTGAAATAGGATCCGCACGGGTAGGATACCCCTGGGTCAAGCTAACAGGGCAGTGTTTAGCTAAAGCGTTTAAGGGGAAACTATTATGTTATGTCTAACAAAGAAAGGGATGCATTTCTCGACTGTATTCCATCCCATCATATCACTCTTTCTTTTAAAAAAAGTAAAGAAAGAACTTCGTACCTTTTGAGGATTTAGGTGGCTTTTTTGGAAAAATGAAAGGAAAGCAAAGAGTGTAAACTGATTCTTAAAACCGGTGGATTGATTCTTTAAAGCGAAAATTTTAACATGGAAATAATACATTTGTTCTTGTTTTCGCGATATTGATTCTTATAAACGGTTGATTCTTATAACTACAGACCACTATAAGCGGTGGTTACTGTATATTTACTATCAAGCCGTCATGTTTTGATGGGTACCAACTAGTGTTATTTTTAAATTTTCGATACAGCTTTTTAAAAATTTTTTTGATGAATTATCCCATCAAATTGAAAGAAAATGAAGTTAATTGGAAGTTAACTTCCTTTTAACTTTTCGTTCCCGTCCCGGGCGATAGATGGCTGCACCAGTCTACAAAACAAAATTAACTGAAAATTAATTTAATTCTGCTTAAAGATGGCTAAAAGTATTAAAAAAATGCACTATAATCGTGTTCTGAGCTATTCTAAAAGTTTCAAATGTCTAGCTAGTCGGGAAGTTAGTTAAAAATTGACTACAAGATTTGTACTAGACAAACACACAAACACACACACAAACAAGAAAACGTGTTAATAAAAACATGGAAAAAAAATTAAAACATGGTAAAAATCTGCTTAAAGATATCTAAAAGTATTAAAATAATGCATTGTCATCGTGTTCTGAGCTATTCTAAAAGTTTCAAATGCCTAGCTCGTCGGGAAGTTAGTTAAAAGTCGATTGCAAGATTTGTACTGGACACAAACAAACAAGAAATCAAGTTAATAAAAACATGGTAAAAATGATCAGCAGACTGGGTAGTTTATTTCTTAGCCGAGGGCTTCCCAACCTGTGGGTTTCGAAGAGTTTTCTGGGGGGGGGGGGGCGGTCACCATGGTTTTATTGAATTAAAATAACTTTTTAGCGAATTTCCCCTAAAAATTCGCCAATATTTATTTACCTTGGAACTGTAGGGCGGTGACGGTTTTCAAAGGAAAAAGTCTCATTCAAGGTGCTAACTCAGTTCGTTAGAAATGAAAATCGCAGTTATTTACTACGCACAGTACACAGATTCTAAACGCCAGTTTGTCTTTCATCAGCCTGTGACATAGGCGTAGCGTCTGGGGGGGGGGGCACGGGGGGGAGGGAACGTGCACCTTCCAACTTAACTTGAAACAAATTAAAACGTTAATAGAAGTTCAGTTAGAATCGGAAAATTGTAGAAAACTTTTAAGAAAGTTGGATTTTCCCCCAATTTTTCAAACTGTGAAACTGAAGATTCCGATTATGTCTTTAGCCTTAACATAGTTTTTAACAACGATATAATCCATAACAAAAAAATTCGATGCTATTTTTTTTTCTCATTTTATTTACATTATATTTATTTTTATCATTGTATAACTTTTGAATACTACCCAAACATCAATTCGATTGTTATTCAGTACAAAAAAATCATATTTTATATTTTAAGGACCGTCCGGCAGTCAATGCGCTGAGGAGGGTCCTAACTGAATTTAGTTCGTGCCACCCCCTCCTCCCCTCAAAAAAAAAAGTTAGTTAAAAGCACGCTACGCCTATGATTATTACATCCGTGGTTGAGTGGTAGAAGGTGCATGAAGAAAAACATCAATATTCTAAAATCTACATTATTTATTTCTACATATATACAATTTTATTCAAAGAATTATTAAAGATGAGAGCTTACATACGCTCAAACTTTCCTGTTTGCCTGCCACGAGAGTATTAGACAAAACATAGTAAATATTAAACTTACATTGACATGCAGTGCCATCTAGGGGAGAAAATTAACACAAATTTCCAAACACTCCCCACCTGATAATTTGCTAAAATTATCACAAAGAAAAACATAAAATTATATGACATTCATATTCAAAACAATGAAAACAAATATTATGAGAATTCAAACTAAGAGTTGAAATTAAAAGTAACTTAGCAATTATAATAGATAATCTAATATTAAAAAAAAAAAGAGAAAGAAATTAAAATAGCAAAAAGTTTTTTTTTTTTTCAGTTCGGCAGTTCCAGAGGATACAAAAGTTGAATAGGTCTTCTAAGTTCAGTGTTTTTAGTTTTAACTTTGCATGACCTAACGAGTCCATCACGACCCTGAAAGACCTCGGTAATGCGACCTAGGTCCCATAAAAACTTTGATTTGTTTGTACCCTCAATGAGTACAACCTCGCCTTCCTTGAAATTTTCTTTAGAGGTTGAAGTGTTGAACACATGGAAATTCTTTAAATTTAACAAATATTGTGTTTTCCACTTTGTCCAAAGCTGCTGTAGGAGTTTTGTTTGGTATATCTTGCGTTTAACCAAAGAAACTCTGGACGAATTAGTATTGAAAAGTTCAGCAAAATTGAAAGGATATTTTATGTTGTGTCCCACCAACAAAAAATGAGCTGGTGTCAGAGGTTCAGGCTCATTGGCGTCGTTATAGATGTAGGTTAAGGGTCTCTGATTGAGAACATTTTCGATCTCAGCCAAAATTGTTGTTAGTTCTTCAAAGGTTAATTGAGATCGTCCGAGGATTTTTCTCAAAGGCTCTTTAATTGTTCTCATCAATCGCTCGTAAAAACCTCCCCACCATGGGGCGAGTTCTACGATAAATTTCCATGCAATTCTTTCCGAAGAAATGAAGTCTTGAAGACTTTTATCTTTAACAATTTTATCAAAATAATCGAAATCTTTATTAGCGCACTTAAAAGTTTTGGCATTATCGGAATAAATTATGCGACAGTTTCCTCGCCTTGACAAAAAACTTCTTAGAGCAAATATAAACTTACTTGTTGACAAGTCAGAGACAAGCTCAAGATGTACTGCTCGTGTTACAGCACACGTGAAGAGAGCAATGTAACTTTTCAAGACGTCTTTTCCTTCCTTCACATAAACAGGACCAGTAAAGTCAATTCCAGTAGTATAAAAGGCGGGAGTTTCATTCAATCTATCTTTTGGAATCTGTCCGGTAAGTTGACTTGCAGGTTTCGCAGAATATCTTCTACAGATTAGACAGTTATGGATGACCTTTTTTACTAACTGCCTTCCTTTAATTATCCAGAAATTTTGACGTATTTTTGATAGTGTCGCAGCAACCCCAGCATGAAGCATTTTATTGTGAACATGTAACACTATTAATTCAGTCAATCGGGAATCTTTTGGTAGTAGAATAGGGTGTTTTTCACCTAAAGTAAATTCTGCTTCGTTCATTCTTCCCTTTATTCTAATCAAATTATTTTCATCCAGGAATGGGGCCAAGGAAAAAATGTTAGAGTCTGAGGAAATAGGTTTTTTAGATTTCAGAGATTTAATTTCCTTTGAAAAATGTTCACTTTGGATTTTCCGGATAAAATACTGTTCGGCTTCTTCGAGTTCATGAGCAGAAAGAGGACCGCTTTCAGATGTTACTTTTCTCGCTCTAGCTGCAAATCGTTTTATCCATGCAAAAATTCTCAGACATTTTAAAAAACTACTGTATTTTGTCAAATCTAGAATTGGTTCAGTCAAGGCTACAGTATTCACTGCTACAGTTCGAAGCTCCTTCGAAATTAGCTCTTCATTACAATTGTCATCAGGTCGGTTGGAGGAGCTTTCACCAGGCCACAGGTGAACCGGTTGAGACAACCAAGGAGGGCCTGTCCACCACAAAGAACTCGAAAGGATCATTTTTGCAGATTCTCCTCTAGTAGTAAGGTCAGCAGGATTTTCCGATCCACTGCAAAAATTCCAACACTCAGGTAGAGAGAGTGCTTGTACCTGAGCCACCCGATTTGCCACAAAAGGTTTCCAAACTTTAGACGAACCTTTCACCCAGTGGAGCACTATTTTGGAGCAACTCCAAAAAAATATATTTTGAGTGAAGGCTGGAAAAATGTTCTGAATATATTTACCTAGACGAGCACCTACGAGTGCTGCCATCAACTCTAATCTTGCTAAAGTTAAAGATTTTAGAGGAGCAACTTTACTTTTCGAAATCACAAAACTAATTTTAATTTTTCCTTCAGTTGTAAAGTATCGGAGGTATGCCACAGCCCCATAAGCCTTAGGGCTAGCGTCCGCAAAAATATGTAGAGAAACTTCACTAACGTCTTCTGTTGAAAAAAGTTTACGTTGAATGTTGAAATTTTCCAGTTCAACAAGTTCAGAATACCATGTTCCCCACTTCTTTTCTAAGTCGTTTGGCAAGTTTTCGTCCCAATTTAGACCTCTTTGCCACATTTCTTGCATGAGAATTTTAACTCTTATTACAAAAGGACTAATTAGTCCGCTAGGATCAAATATTTTAGAAATCATGCTTAGCACATGTCGCTTGGTGATTCCAAATTCCAGGGGATCCCTAACATCCTTTAAATCTAACTTAATTTCATCCTTAATATGATCCCACTTTAATCCCAAGAACCCTTCGCCAAGTCCAAAATCCATATTTTCCTCATACCCGTTTTCACGCCAAAGTTTATTTAGTTCCTCACAGTTAGTTTTTAATTTTCTCAATTTGAATCCAGCGACGCGTAATATTTCTATTGCCAAAGATGTTAACTTATAGGCATCCTGAGCATTTTTAGCCCCATCGTACAAATCATCGACATACAGAGAATTTAACATTTCATAACAATCAGGATAATCATCTCTAAATTTCCTAATGTGAAATTTCAAAACACAAGCTAGCGCGAACGGAGACGTCGTTAATCCGAATGGTAAACGATTAAGTTGAAGTGTTTGTACCGAATAATTCGGGTCGTCCGAAAACCACAAAAATTTTAGATACTTTCTATCCTCTTCCGCAATTTCTATCATAAGGAAAGCTTTTTCTAGATCTCCGCAAAACGCAACTTGATTTTCCCGAAATTTAAGTATTACATCTAATAAATTTGGATAAAGGTTAACTCCAGATTCAAGTGAATCATTCAAAGAATTTTTATTGTCATTTGCTTTAGAGCTGCAATCATAAACCATACGAACGCGAGTAGTCTGTCTATCCTGTCTTATAACTTCCCTGTGCGGCATGTAGTAACCTGAGTCTAAATCCCCATCAATACATTTTTCCACAATATTACATTCCAATTGATCCGATACAATTTCTTTATATTGGTCAGAAATTTCAAGATTTTTATCCAATTTAATTTTTAATGAATTAAAGCGTCTGCTCGCCACCTCATAATTAGAGTCCAATTCGGGGGGTGGTCCCACATTATCTTTCCACATTAATTTACAAACATAGCGCTCTCCGTTAAATTTTAAAGAATCTTCAAAATTTTTGATTAATTGATTTTCCTTTTCCGATAAATTTTTAGTCTCATTCGGAAATTCTTCAATTTCCCAGAACATTCGCAAATCATTTGAAATCGCATTATTCACAATAATCATGTTCTCAGAACAACTACTTTCGTTTTTGTCCGCTCCAGTAATTAACCAACCGAAAGCACTATTCAAAGCTGATAAATGTTTATTAATCGGAATCTTTTCCTGATAAATTAGTTCCCAGCAAACATCTGCCCCTAAAAGAATATCTATATTATTTGAGCTAGCGGAATCATCAGCTAACCGCAAATTCCTTTTCAGCATTAAGTTTTTTATTTTTTCGTCTGGGTATTTAACGGTAGCACCTGTAATAGTCCTAGACACAAATAATTCCTGATTTTTTCGAAAAGGAGAATTTGTACTTTCGAGTGTTAATTCAACAACTCGATAAACTTTATCTGTTGGGCTTTTCATTCCGAAAGAATAGACTGACAAAACTTCATTCCGAATAGTTTTTAAATTTAATTTATTCGCTAACTTTTCACTTATAAAAGAGCGCGAACTTCCACTATCAAACATTAATCTTGATAAGCAAGATTTATTTTCCGATTTAGCTACGACAGTGCAAGTTTGCAAATAAACATTTTTAGAACAGTTCGTATTAAGATTACATTGAGAAACAGAACTTATAACTTCAGAAGTAGAGCTTGTCCTTTCATTTTCGGTTTCATTAGAATTTAAGCTACGCGAATTATTGCAATTTTCCTTGCTACGCTCTACCGAACCATTAGAAGGTTTACCATTTTTCCTACAAACTGATTTATGGTGAAATTTTGAAAAACATATTTCACACGAAATACCTAATCGACAGCTTCCGCTGGTATGTTTGGGCTTGAAACACGCCCAGCATCGTCCTTCAGACTTAAGTTTACTAATTTTTTGTTCTACATCAAATTTCCTACAATTTATGGATTCGTGGTTAAATTCGCAAAATATGCATGTATTTTTTACTGGTGCAAGTAATGTTGCAGCGGTTGAAAAATGTTTAGGTTTCGAATAATTTTTATGATACGTTTGTCCCGTTTGATAACTTTGAAAAAAGGTGCGTTTAGTTTCGCAAACCTTGGAAGAATTCATTACAGTTTCACAAATTTCCCTTGATTCGACTTCATTTCTCAAAAAAGTCATAATATCCGAAGTTTCACAGTTCTTTTCCTTATTTCGTTTTCGGTGAAATTCCAAAACTAAATCTTGGGGTAACAATTTTAAGAGTAGGGGATTTAATAGATGACCATACGATCCTTCGGTTACATTTAGTGCGCGTAAATTTCTTATGTTTACCTCTATCTCATCATACAATTTGCGCAATCCTTTTACATAAGAGGAATTTCTTACCGGTTCTAAGTTAAGTAATTTGGAGATATACAAATTAATATTATAATCAGTACGACCATACCGCTGCTTTAAAAGTTCAAGGCAAGAATCGTAGTTCTTTTCATTTAATTCGAATCCAGCAACCACATTATAGGCGGGGGGAGAAAGCAAGGACTTTAAATACTGAAATTTTTCAATTTTAGTTAGGGAATCGTTCGATCCTATTGCGCTATCGAAGCAGTTAAGGAATTCCATGAAATTAGAATCACCAGAAAAACGCGGAATTTCTAATTTAGGCAATTTTAATGCCGTAAAATTATGTTCAGTGACATTTGAGGTGTTATTACTTCCATGGGAACTTTGATCGTCCCTTTTATTCATTTCTTTAATTTTATTTTTGAGTTTAATTTTAGCCGTAATAATTTTTTCATCATTTTCTTCCGATTGAGCAATTTCGGTTTTGAATTTAACTGGATCTGATATGAGATCTTCAATTTCTAAATTATATTCCTTAAGTATTTTTTCTTTCGTTTCTAACAACTCAATTAATTCTGTTAGATTTTCAACAGTTTCATCTTCAGAATTCAAAGTTTGAATCTTTTTTATCAATTTCGTTATATTAGCTCTTACTGTGCTCCTTTTTTCTATGATTTTTGCAATCTTATCCATATTCAATATTATAAAAGACCTTACCTTTAATTAAGGTATCCGTAATAGTAAGAACAGCTAATCCGAAGTAAAATTCTTATTTCCATTCAGCATCCAAACGCTGAAAGAATCCGTTGAGCCATTTTTTTTAAGCACAGCAGGTGTCCATTCCAATCAAAAATTCCAACGTAAAAAACTCAGTTCCAGTTCACAGCCGATATTCACCATATTACATCCGTGGTTGAGTGGTAGAAGGTGCATGAAGAAAAACATCAATCTTCTAAAATCTACATTATTTATTTCTACATATATACAATTTTATTCAAAGAATTATTAAAGATGAGAGCTTACATACGCTCAAACTTTCCTGTTTGCCTGCCACGAGAGTATTAGACAAAACATAGTAAATATTAAACTTACATTGACATGCAGTGCCATCTAGGGGAGAAAATTAACACAAATTTCCAAACAATGATCTGTGATGTCACTTTTAGCGTTGCTATTGCAGTTTCTCAAACAGATAAAGCAGTTTTATTTAGGTAAGAGGCTGTTAGATAATCCCGAATCAATGCTATAGGTGCGTTATATTTCTCGAGTCTCTGTTCAACTGCATTCTTTCGTTTTACACATCTTTGACTGAGGCATGAACGTTTTTTAATAATCTCATTTTCTTACAAATTTCCTATAGATTCCTGTTAAATTAATCATTTTGTTGGAGTTAAAGTATGAAAAATGTGTTTTAGTGTTATTATTATGTCTCAAAAGGCCTTTTCAATAAAAATATTCTGGGGGAGGGGGGAAGGGAACAAGATACGTGAAAACCATTGAAGGGGATCGTGACTTGGAAAAAGGTTGGGAAACACCGTGTTAGACTGTCAAGATTTGAACAGCAAACAGCAAAAGAAAAAATTGAAGTAAGTGAATATAGAGCAACGTAAAAACAAACATTAAATAAAACAAAATATTTTAAGTTATATATTGAAGGCAAATATACAGGGTGGTCATAAAGAAACTTTGCCGATATATGGACCTCTAGCGGCCGTTCCGTTCAACCTATCGAGATGAGATTTCAGATATAGTTATTCAGAGGTATGAGCTCAGGATACTGTGAATGGCAACAACATGGCGCTTACAGTTACGGTTATTCGTACTGAAACTCAAAATTTTCAAATGGCAACACCCACTTTTTCGCGACGCAAAATGCTCAGCGTATGCGAAAACCCTAAAAAGCGTTGGAACAGTACGTGTATCACAAAAAACGGACGCGTCATGCACGCACAAAAAACAGCTCTTCGAATGGCTCACAAAAACGATATATGAACCTCTAGTGGCCGTTCCGTTCAAACTATCGAGATGAGATTTCAGATATAGTTATTCAGAGGTATGAGCTCGGGATTCTGAGAACCGAAACACACTGACTCTCACAGTTACAATTATAAGTATAGAAACTCGAAATTTTCAAATGGCAACGCCCACTTTTTCCTGTCGCAAAATGCTCAGCGTACGCGAAAACCCTAAAAAGCGTTGGAACGGTACGTGTATCACAAAAAACGGACGCGTCATGCACGCACAAAAAACTCTCTTCGAATGGCTAACAAAAACGATATATGGACCTCTAGTGGCCGTTCCGTTCAATCTATCGAGATGAAATTTCAGATATAGTTATTCAGAGGTATGAGCTCGGGATTCTGAGAACCGAAACACAGTGACTCTCACAGTTACGGTTATAAGTATAGAAACTCGAAATTTTCAAATGGCAACGCCCACTTTTTCCTGTCGCAAAATGCTCAGCGTATGCGAAAACCCTAAAAAGCTTTGGAACGGTACGTGTATCACAAAAAACGAACGCGTCATGCACGCACAAAAAACTCTCTTCGAATGGCTAACAAAAACGATATATGGACCTCTAGTGGCCGTTCCGTTCAATCTATCGAGATGAGATTTCAGATATAGTTATTCAGAGATATGAGCTCGGGATTCTGAGAACCGAAACACAGTGACTCTCACAGTTACGGTTATAAGTATAGAAACTCGAAATTTTCAAATGGCAACGCCCACTTTTTCCTGTCGCAAAATGCTCAGCGTATGCGAAAACCCTAAAAAGCGTTGGAACGGTACGTGTATCACAAAAAACGGACGAGTCATGCACGCACAAAAAACTCTCTTCGAATGGCTAACAAAAACGATATATGGACCTCTAGTGGCCGTTCCGTTCAATCTATCGAGATGAGATTTCAGATATAGTTATTCAGAGGTATGAGCTCGGGATTCTGAGAACCGAAACACAGTGACTCTCACAGTTACGGTTATAAGTATAGAAACTCGAAATTTTCAAATGGCAACGCCCACTTTTTCCTGTCGCAAAATGCTCAACGTATGCGAAAACCCTAAAAAGCGTTGGAACGGTACGTGTATCACAAAAAACGGACGAGTCATGCACGCACAAAAAACTCTCTTCGAATGGCTAACAAAAACGATATATGGACCTCTAGTGGCCGTTCCGTTCAATCTATCGAGATGAGATTTCAGATATAGTTATTCAGAGGTATGAGCTCGGGATTCTGAGAACCGAAACACAGTGACTCTCACAGTTACGGTTATAAGTATAGAAACTCGAAATTTTCAAATGGCAACGCCCACTTTTTCCTGTCGCAAAATGCTCAACGTATGCGAAAACCCTAAAAAGCGTTGGAACGGTACGTGTATCACAAAAAACGGACGAGTCATGCACGCACAA
The DNA here is from genome assembly GCA_907164885.2 of Dolomedes plantarius. NCBI lineage: Eukaryota > Metazoa > Arthropoda > Arachnida > Araneae > Dolomedidae > Dolomedes > Dolomedes plantarius. Next base: position 195,208,218 of record OU015491.1, on the reverse strand, counting down.
AAAACTCTCTTCGAATGGCTAACAAAAACGATATATGGACCTCTAGTGGCCGTTCCGTTCAATCTATCGAGATGAGATTTCAGATATAGTTATTCAGAGGTATGAGCTCGGGATTCTGAGAACCGAAACACAGTGACTCTCACAGTTACGGTTATACGTATAGAAACTCGAAATTTTCAAATGGCAACGCCCACTTTTTCCTGTCGCAAAATGCTCAGCGTATGCGAAAACCCTAAAAAGCGTTGGAACGGTACGTGTATCACAAAAAACGGACGCGTCATGCACGCACAAAAAACTCTCTTCGAATGGCTAACAAAAACGATATATGGACCTCTAGTGGCCGTTCCGTTCAATCTATCGAGATGAGATTTCAGATATAGTTATTCAGAGGTATGAGCTCGGGAATCTGAGAACCGAAACACAGTGACTCTCACAGTTACGGTTATAAGTATAGAAACTCGAAATTTTCAAATGGCAACGCCCACTTTTTCCTGTCGCAAAATGCTCAGCGTATGCGAAAAATCTAAAAAGCGTTGGAACGGTACGTGTATCACAAAAAACGGACGCGTCATGCACGCACAAAAAACTCTTCGAATGGCTAACAAAAACGATATATGGACCTCTAGTGGCCGTTCCGTTCAATCTATCGAGATGAGATTTCAGATATAGTTATTCAGAGGTATGAGCTCGGGATTCTGAGAACCGAAACACAGTGACTCTCACAGTTACGGTTATAAGTATAGAAACTCGAAATTTTCAATTGCAACGCCCACTTTTTCCTGTCGCAAAATGCTCAGCGTATGCGAAAACCCTAAAAAGCGTTGGAACGGTACGTGTATCACAAAAAACGGACGCGTCATGCACGCACAAAAAACTCTCTTCGAATGGCTAACAAAAACGATATATGGACCTCTAGTGGCCGTTCCGTTCAATTTATCGAGATGAGATTTCAGATATAGTTATTCAGAGGTATGAGCTCGGGATTCTGAGAACCGAAACACAGTGACTCTCACAGTTACGGTTATAAGTATAGAAAGTCGAAATTTTCAAATGGCAACGCCCACTTTTTCCTGTCGCAAAATGCTCAGCGCATGCGAAAACCCTAAAATGCGTTGGAATGGTACTTGAATCACAAAAACCGGATGCGTTATGCACGCATAAAAAAAACAACTCTACGAAACACGATCAGAGAGCTTTTTATCGGTTTTCTACGCTGAATATCTGGCGAACGGCGTTCTGTGATTGGTTTCTAGCCTCTGTTATATGCAAATTTACTCCATGCGCTCCGATCATGTGTTTGTTGGCCGTTCACAGAGCTGTTTTTTGTGCTTGCATTACGCGTCCGTTTTTTGTGATACACATACCGTTCCAACGCTCTCTAGGGTTTTCGCATGCGCTGAGCATTATGCGATGGAACAAAAGTGGGTGTTGCCATTTGAAAATTTCGAGTTTCTGTACCTATAACCGTAACCGTGAGCGTCACTTTGTTGCCATTCACAGAATCTCGAGTTCATACCTTTGAATAACTATATCGGAAATCTCATCTCGATCGGTTGAACAGAACAGCCGCTAGAGGTTCATATATCGGCAAAGTTTCTTTATGACCACCCGGTATTTACAGCAAATATATTTAAAGGCAAATATATATATATACAGTCGTGCACAAAAATTTTCTACCCGCGATCCACTTTCTTTAAAAAAAAATCACTCCAACCCCAACGAAAATGTTTTTGGTAGCAGCAAATATTTTAAAACCAGGAAAATGTTAACAAAAAGTAGAAACAAGAAACAAGCAAATTTTGACAAACTATTATGAAAATCAATGAATTGCAGACTTGAGTATTAAAACTGTCCTTATGCACTATTTTTTCGGTAATTGCGAAAAAAAGCTTATAAATACTGCCTAAACTATATTTTATTACTTTGTCGCACCTATGGCGATAAAGGATTGTTTGAGCTAAAAAATATACTCGTACATAAAATATAATTTCTACCTTAAACGTCTGAATTATCAATGAAAATAATTTCGATAAAGACAGTCTTGCAGCAAACTGATGGATAAGGAAAATTTTGCTGGCGTCTACTGGGGTATAGGATAGTTTTGACACAAAAACATTAACACAGGAAATTAGAGTGTGGATCACTTTATATTAAACAATAATGAAACACGTAACGATGATTTGAGTACACCATATAAGCAAATCATAACAAATTCACACACAAAAAAATGAAAATACAGCATTGAGAAATTAAAAGTTGAAAAAGTTACGTTATGTTACACAATTGTGTCCTGAGTCTCTTTCAGTTTTTTAATTTATTTTACTTTGAAAACCCTTGAAAACTTCACATACGATATGACACTCCAGCTATATTGAAACAATGGGAAGAAACAAAAATAATCAACTGATAAACTATAGACTTACTCTGTTGACGATCAAACACCACAATGAATGACTAGCAAAATTTCCCCTTTTAAATATTAAAAAGAAATAATATAACAAAGAAAGAGCTGTATTTAATTTTGTTTTTCCTCAGATTTCAACAACGTAGTTTTGAACACGAACTGCAAAATTCAAAATGGCTGCACCATAGGAAAAGGATAGTTTGTAATAAACCTTCTTCAGAGGAAAAGAAGTTTTGTAACGAACAAATGTATTGGAGAAGGAGAGTTTTGGAGGAACCACATATTTTAGCATTAAATTTCTTGTGGAAATCCAATGCTATGTCATTAAAAAAAAAAAAAAATCGGATAAGTTCGGTTTTGAAACTAACAGCCTAGTATGTAGGGCAAAGTGCGCATAGACAGTGAGTACTACAGCCAGTGCCAGATTTAGAAGTTTTGCGGCCCGAGGCCAAGTTTCTTTTGGGGCCCTCCTCCGATTCATTTGAAAGCAATAAGAAAAGTATAAATTTTCCCAATCTATGTGATAACCTATTAATCATGTACTGTTACCGTTTACCTGAAAACATTTGTTATTGAAGAGTTAGTATATTTGCGTTAAATTTGATTTCAAACTAATAAGATTTATACGTTGGTCCGTGCTTCGCCTTGTTATGTCGCAAATAAAGTTCATTATAAATTTGCCTGTTACTATTTATTAAAACAGTTGTCACTATTTTTATTTTTTTGTCACTATTTTCCACTATTTAATTTTAATTTTAATTTTAAAGTTATTTTTTGGGTCTATAAATATTTTAGATAAGTTGAGAAAATCCCAAGGAAAAATATTTTTTTTTATTCGTGGGCTTGCGGACCCACGAGATTGCAGCTCTTAAGCCTCGGCTTTGTTGGCCCAGTCCTAAATCCGCCACCAACTGCAGCATAAAATAATGTGCCTGTATTTGTAATCATTGTAGAAACAGGTCGCTTCTTATACCCCAAGAACTCCTGTTTAGTTCTTGGGGTATTAGGCAATTAATAGGGGATTTAGGCAAAGAAAAAAATGCGTCTCTCGAGAAACCTTCGTATAGTATTGGATGCAATGCTGTAAGCTTTACCTAAACAAGAATTTCACCAGAGAAAATACAACTAATCAAAGCCAAAAAAAGAAATTATTAGAAGTTCATAGAAGTTGACGAGGGTTATAGCATTGTAAACTCGGGATTAAAAACGAAACTGCTCCAACTGCTCAAAATGATTGATTTAAACGCCAGCCATAAGAGATGAAATAAATCATATCAGTGGTATTCCATGTGACGTATAATACACTAGTAAATTTCTCATTGTTTTAAAGAAGTACGAATTCAGATGCACAATTCGATGGCTGCTTATGTGTTATACTTTGTACCCAATATATTTCTGCATACGTGTTTACCTTGTACAACGAATTCAATTTCAGAAGAACGTAGTCCATGTTTTTATTCTAAATCATTGTGAAAAAAATTAAGTACAAAAAACCTTTTTTTAAAAACCTATTGGAAATCCCTTCATATTATGAAAGAGTTTTCCGAGTTAAGAATATTAGTTTTTGTGTTATACGCAAATTGTTCTACATCAACTACTATCTTTTCGCCACCTAAAAGTACCCTGATAAAATTATACCAAAATTTCTACGTGTCATCTGTAAAATCCAAAAGATGAACTGTGCATGAAAGTAATTTTGAGTCGTGGTTCTAATCCCGTCATGAGCTCGGAACCATCGAATAGAATGAAACGGGATGTCTATAGCTTCCTAGAAAGTATGACTCGTATCTGCCGAACAAGCCGCTTTCTCAAGGCAGATCGTCTTTGTAAGCTTCCACAAAAAATACTCTAAATACATAAAATTGATTCATTAATTTAGACAAGTACAAATGCAATCTTCCACAGTTCATACCCCAGTCGAAATAAAACAACAGCATCGGCTTACCACCCAGTTGCGTTGCCTGGACAGCAACTAGAACACTGAATTTGCCGGATTAACTACTTTCTGTTCACTCTTTCTATTTAAAATTCAATTTAGGACTGTGACGTCACAAGTGCGCGTTCGGAATGAAGGAACAGAAGTTCAGGAAAATAACTAAACAAATAGAGAAAGAATAAATTACCCCAGGTAGAAAATATGTAAAGAACGAGCACTGGGCTCCACAGATATCCCCGCCAAACTTCAGACAGCATCCCGGTGCCCTAAAACTGGGCGGAGAGCTGATTGGGAAGACAAATTTAAATTTAGGACAGCTGCTGTTGTTTTTTAACATTAGCAAGTTTTCCTTTCCATGAAAATACAAAGACTTCTAATTTGACAATGTAACCTCAGAATGTTTTACACACCGGATCTACCTTAGGTTATATTTTCACATGCAGCTGATCCCGGATAGTTCTTCAGGGAATCCTAGAAGAAAAATATATCAGTAATTGGGTACGAAGTACAACGCATATACATGACCTTTTGATACAACTCAAAAACGATGGTGTACTTTCAGCTGAGTGTCCCATCTTATTCGATTTGTTGTTAATATGGTAATTCGGGTTAGTCTTAGTAAAATGCGCAGCCTCCCTGACTGCATGTGTTTGAAGCACGTAAAATTCAACAGAACACAAAGACGACTCCTAGCCACTAATTTGTATGTTATAGTGAAAGAAATACTGTTTAAAACTGTTTAAAAAGTTTTTCCACGACAACAGATCAAACAAAATAAATGCATTTTGGTTCAACTACATAAGAAAATCGTCTAAATTTTTCCTAGCTAGACAAAATAAGATGGATGGACAAAATAAGATTACTGCAGCTCGCCAAGGCTACATTCCTAAAAATTTAATCAAAACTCATGAAACTGTACCTATCTCAATATTCTTCAGGAACTGCTCCCAGGTGGGTCACTCGTCAACTCATTTTGTTCTGTCGAATGTTTCTCTGAGATATGGGAGTTGTCACGATCTTCCGTTTCCTACGGGCGTTCTCAAGTGATCCAAGGACGTGCAGAAGCTTCTGATTGCAATGTTTCATGCTGAGGGGTCTGCTTTCTGTATTCAGATATACTGCATAGTCTGAAACTTCAGTCGAAGATTTTGAAATTTCCAAGGGAAAAGCTGTGAGAAAGTTTGACTGACCGAGAGTCGTCGGTAGAACTGACCAAATGTAACTTCTCTATGGTACGGTCAACGCGTTGGTTTGGCTTGCTCCCGTCTCCGCCTGCCATTTCCCCCTCAATTCTTGGTCTTTTTGTTTAGCCATCAGGCTCTCCCTTAGTCGTCAATCCAGTAGGCAAGAAATACGGTTCTGCTACCGGAATTATATCTACTAAAGGGAGTCATTCCCTTCTGAATATATGTAAATATACAGGGTGTTTCATATTGAATGGGACAAAAAGAATAGCATAGTACAAATTCTATAATTGATTAATTTAGTCGAAACAAATTAATTCTGAAACTACAATTATACAAGTTTTATCTGGCAACAGCGAAAAATCTTCCGGTTACGAAATCGTCGCTAGAGGCAGTGTTAATCGAAATGGCGCCATCCATGCAGGAGAAAGCGTACTGTGTTTTGGAATATGCCAAAACATCTTCGTTTATCGTTCCCTCAGTTGGAGGAAGCATTCTGTAGCAAGATCGTGGTCCCCCATATTGGCATAAAAACGTACGTCAGTACCTGAACGATAGTCTACATTATTGCTAGATTGGCCGTGCTGGGTCAAACGATATGCCATTGCTTTGTTGGCCATCGAGATCACCAGATCTAAACCCTTGTGATTTTTTTCTATGGGGTTTTGTTAAAGACAAAGTGTTCGTGCCTCCATTTCCCAAGGATTTACAGCAACTGAAGCAGCGGATAACTGAAGTACTCGAATCATTAATAAAGGATATTCTATCACGAGTGTGGCAGGAACTGCAATACAGCATGGATATTTGCCGTGTCACCGGAGGGGCACACGTAGAACATCTATATAAACTTGAATAACTATAGTTTAACTGTAAATTTGATTTATCAAAATAGAGTAATTACGTCGTTCACAGGTATGCTTTCTTTTTGTCCCATTCAATATGAAACACCCTGTACTATAAATACTTTATTGGAGCTCCGTAAGATAAAAAAAAATAAAAGGAATTTGTAGCTAGCTCGTTTAGTGGGACTTACCCTACCATTTTAGATGAATTTTAAGCAACTGAAAATAAGAATTTAAATTCTAGGGCTTACCGGTAAGAGTCCTAAGAAACTGACAATATCAGTGGATGTGTGACCACGACTTTCCGCAGTAAACCTGCAGGTTTACCTTTTTATGCAATTGTGGTTCTTTTGGCAAATGTGACGCAACTGGACACAAGCAATAACACACTGCTAGTCAAAAGACTCTCAGCTAATCTGAAAGTTTTTCTCTCGTTAGTTTCCCGGCCGTGGTTCGTCGTAACCGAACTTTGATATATTTTTTAACAAAATGAGATTGGGATCACTGCAAGTAATTGACCTCGTACATTGAGTCTAATATTTAAATACGACGATCCATATACAATTTAATAAATGGCAATCCTCGACTGTATTATGGTTTAGTTTTCTACGTGTTCTGTCACTTAGACGAAAATTACATCTGAAAATTCGAAGCCTTGCTTCAACTCCTGCATGAATTTTTGTGCACGAGGTGAGCAGACCACTGACTGGTTTAGGTTGATTTCGGTTGATTCTGGGATCCGAGAAAGCGCTATAGCAGTGATTCTCAACCTGTGGGGCGCGCGAGCATATCCAAGAGAAAATATTATTAAAAAAATTGATTAACTGATTGAAAGGAAAGAACACACACACACATATAAAACAAAATAAATTTCGACATAATATTTAATAATTAACTTATTAAATTAAAACAACATACTAAATCAAAACCTTCTTAATCAAAACTTATTAAATTAAAAACAAATTTAATAATTATTAGTGACTTCCTTGGGCCTGTCTTACAAAGCAAAGTTTTTCGAAGGAAGGCTTAATATTAGAAATAGACCCTCTCAGTTCTTTTTCTATATTTAGCTGAGATCTATATTTTGTCTTCAAAGAAGCCACCGCAGAAAATCCAGTTTCACAAAAGTAGGATGTTGAAAATGGTAATAGAATGTGAAATGCCCTTGTTTTTAGCACAGAAAACTCATCATCTACTCCTGCCCAAAATTCAAAGAGTGATTTATTACTAAATTGTCTTTTGGTTTCGCCACTTGTCGTGAAGTCTATGAAGGTTTCTTCCTCGGCAATTGAGAGCCCTTCGAGAATATTATGAAATGGATCCCTAACCCACTCGTAACTTGCTATCAGTTTGTTGTCAGCAAGAAAATACTTTTTAAAATTCTTTGCCAGCATGGCTAAATGATTTTCAATGGTTGCAAAAACAACTTTTACATATTGTTCTTCAGCCTTGTAAGTTTTAAAAAAATCATCCATATTTGCAAACATTGTTAGGTTTTTTTGCTTTAAATTTCTGCTCCACAATTCTAATTTTCTACAAAAAGCATTAACTTTATCACTCGTATCCAATATATGCGTATTTGATCCTTGGAGTTGAAGATTTAAGTTATTTAATTTCACGAATATGTCGACCAAGTAGCACAATTTCATCACAAATAAACCATCGCGAAAATTCTTGGCTTCCGTCTGTTTTCCTCTTCTAGGAAAATGGCGATTTCTTCTCTTAATTCATAAACACGTAGCAAAAATTTCCCACGTGATAACCATCTTGCCTCGCAATAAAATAGTAACGCTGAATGTACTGCACCCATGTCTTTACAAAGTGCGGAAAAGATTCTTGATTTCAGGGGTCTCATTTTTATATAATTTACTACGGTTACAACCGTAGTTAACACAATATTCAGACCAGGATTCATTTCTTTGGAAGCCAGAACCTCTCTGTGGATCATGCAGTGTGTCCAGACGCACTGTGGCGATTTTTCTTTTATAAGTGCTTGTATACTTTGGAATCTTCCGGACATTGAACGAGCACCATCGGTGCATATTCCGACGCAATTTTTCCATTCTATGTTTTCCTCGTTCATAAAATTATTTAAGATAGCAAATAATGCGAGTGTTGTTGCTTTGAGTTCTATTGGTTTGCAGAAAAATAATTCTTCTACTACTGATATCTCATCACAAAATCAAACATAGGCAATGAAATGAGCAACTTTATTAATATCTGTTGCCTCATCAAGCTGTATTGAAAACAATTTGTCACGCAACTTCGAGAAAAGCTAACACTATTCATCTTCAGCTATATCACCAATTCGACGGGCAACAGTATCATTTGAAAGAGGTATGGACTGCAATTATTGTTTTGCAAAATTATCTCCATAGTTTCTACAATCTCAATTGCTGCTGGCAAAATAAGCTCTTCACCAATGGTGTGAGGCTTTTTACATCTGGCTATTTTATATTAAACTTTGTAAGTGACAATTAAAGCTTTTTCATTCACAAAGTTTTTTTAAAAGTGATTTTTGATTTTCATATGATTTTAATTTTAATTCGAAGGATTCTCTGGGTTTGTTGACGTACTCACTATGAAGCGTTTCCAAATGTCGTTTAAGTTTATTAGGTTTCATGCTGTCTGCCGCCAACATTTTTGAGCAATGATACACAGGGGCCTTTCTTCTTCATTTACTTCAGTACTGGTAAACAAAAAATTTAAGTATTCTTGAGAATATTTTCTTGATTTTACTATCGGAACCACGCTCGTCTGTGAACTTGTTGATGCTTGACTATCGTTTAATGCTCATTTACGCCCGCTTAAAAATTTATCCATGATTCTGCATAAATTTTCTGCCGTAAACACATTCACGATAGATTCGATAGCGATAGAAGGATCAACTCGAATGAGATTGGCTGGAATTGAAACTGGCGTTATCGAACATTCTCCATCTCCCCATGAGAAAACATTTGCTCACATCTGCGCATGCTCGAGACGGCATCTTGTCGACATTCCAGAATGGTCGAGACAAATCGGAACTTCTCACAAAACCGCGAAAAAGTCCGACATGGTAGACGCAAAAAAAATAAAAAGGCACCGGATTCTTGTTTTGTCAATGCTGAGGATCGGTGTTGCCAAATGTCAATAAATTTCCGTATTCTTGGTAATTTGTAAGGTTTAAAATTAAGGTCGTAGTGTAGGTTTAGAGCCGAAAAACTCAAAATACATTATTATTGTATACATTATATTGTATGCGGGGGGCGCGATGAAAATTATGATTGAAAATTGGGCCCCGAATCCTGAAAGGTTGAGAAACGCTGCGCTATAAAGTTCTCAGTGTCAGTCTTAGGATTCCAGATCAAGTTAAATTTTGTAATTTAAGTGACCAGCGTATGACTCCGGTTGAAAAATATGCCTTAACTCTAAATGCGTCTATTAGAGAGTGATCGATTACTATCATGAGACCTTTGGAATTCTAATTTATTCAAAGCAAAACTGAGCACAGTTCTTTCAAGGTAATGATGGTTTGGTTTGGTTCGCTACGGTCAACTTTTTTCTACACGAGGGCTAATTAGACCGGGGCCAACATTTTAAAGCTGATTCCGAACGGCTACAAACACCCATGTCAACAGTGGGATTCGTACCCACAGTATCTCAACCGAATGTCAGCGCTCTTGCCATTCTGTCATCACTTGGCCAAGTAATGATGGAGTTCAGTTCTACTAGATTTAGTACACGTGAGACGTTCACTGGAGACTATCTTGCTCAGGTATCGTCCATATAACGAAACAAAGTGTCAGTCCAAAGTACTGAAGGAGAATTAGCACGTTTTAAAACGGGCACCGATACCTTCGCTTTCCACTTTGCAAAATCGTTAATGAATGCGCCGTAATAAGACGCGAGGCCCAGGAACGAGAATAACAGTTTAGAATTAGTATGAAGACATTGTTCAACGACGCTTTTATGTCACTAGTTGTTGTGCTGATTAATTAAGTTAACTTAGAATGTTTAATATAATAGTAAACAATAAAATTTAATAATAGTTGTGCTTTGTTTTAAATCAATTTATTAAGCCTGTACTAAATATTTCTTCTGGTTAAACTTGTGGTGATCAAATATTCATTTATTTGATTAATGTCATTGTATATGGAGAAGCGTGTGCAAGTTTCTCGAAATATTTTGATATTATGAAGAATTAAATTGAAGGAGATCATCACATGTTTTACCTTATTGTTAAAATTTTGATAATTTAATAAGCATCATTTTGAAATCTGTAAGGTGGCTGGTACGTATTTTTGGCTGGTGAATTTGTGGGTTTTTAATTAATGAATGCAAAATTAAAGTGTGTCTTTTAAGCCCATTCTTTTAAAGTTAGTCCTTCCTTTTGAGACAATTCCCCCTTTGCTGGTTGCTTGTAAACCGAAACATACGGTGGCAAAATTTTCGCAGACACTCTCCCCGAGATTTTTTTGTTTTTTGTTTTTTGTGATTAATAGAAGTTTAATGGAAGGAGATGTCTGAATCCTCAGGTGCATAAACCATATATTGTTAAAGTATTATGTAATATTGTAAAAGTAGTTAGAATGAATAAATTTGTTATTTTAATGCATATCTTTGTCCTGGCATACTTGCATATTAGGTTGAGTTCCTTTCAGCTTTTTCTCTGAGTTTAAAATTTTGTTTTTCAGTAGAAATGATTTCTTGAAGTTTTTCTCTTAGGAGAAGTTATTTGATTTTTAGATATGTTTCAACTATAGCGAAGTAACTTTGCTTAATTTTAGTTTTCTTTGCTTTAAAATTTTTTATATTGTTTTGGCTCATAAATCACCACAGTGATGCAACAGAAACGAACCTAATGTAAATTTTAATTATTTTTTGGGTTATTGCATTATACGACGCAATTCACTTAATATCTGTAATTGTACTAACCAATATTGCTACTGATAGAATTTAAATTTAATTGAAACTATGCATTAACTGTAAATTGATTTAAATGATTTTTAAGATTTATCCTAACCTTAATTATTAAGGGGGCACATCACTTTTAAAACTTCAAAAAATCGATTTTTGGTTTTTGCTATATTCTGATTTTTGGGACATTTCTGAACAATATGAAAAAAACCGCATAAAGAAATTCGCATTATTTCTGGTGTTATAAGAGTTTATGTAAAGCTCACTCTGTTGCCATGACCATGTATATTCCAACTTTAACTTCAGTTTTCTCAAATATATAAAATTTTGGATTACGAGCACTGTTACTCCCAAACTATGTGTGCTAGACACACAAAATTTTTATCAGATTTGTATTTTAAGCTTCTTTACATAGTGAAATCAAAAAAATAAAAATAAATTTGTAAAAAAAAATTTACACTTGAAAATGTTTTTAAAAATTGCTAAATTTTAATTTTTTTAAAATTGTATGTAAATTTTTCAATTTAAACTATATTTTTTGTATATTTTTTAGTTTTACATTAAACTTGAGTATATTATTAATTTAATTTGACCAAAAAATAGTTTCTGTTTGCATATTTCTTAATTTTATGATGCGCGAAACACCCAATGATGTTTTCCCTTTTTAGTAATGTGTACATTTAAAAATAAAATCTAAAAATTATTTATGGATTTACAAGTTCTATTTTTGTATAAAATATAAATGAAGAATTGTAATTTTGATATAAAACAAAAAAATTATACATACATATATATATATATATATATATATATATATATATATATATATATATATATATATATATATATATATATATATATATATATATATATATATATATATATATTAATATTAATGGAGTTTCAGTAAATGGAATTTTTTCATGTTTACGGTCATTTCAGTGTAGTCAAAGGTAGTGTGCCCCCTTAAACAATGTGAATATTAAAAATTAATTTATCCTATCTACAATTTCATTCCCACACTAGTTTTGAGACTCTGAGGGGTAATTTCAAATCACGGAGTGGGATCTCTCACAAGTTAATAACTTTAACACCGCTATTTCAGATTTTGTTTTAAAAAAATTCGTATGTGGTATAGATCCTTTTATAAGTCTAGCAAAGCTAAGACTCCGTCTAAATAAAGAAACAACCATTTTTTAAACCATATTCCTAAAATGTCAGTGAGACAGTACAAGGTAACCGATATACCTGACAGACTGAAAAGCATGCGAGAGGACGTTGAGATTTCCTGCTCGGATTTGAAGGTCGTGCTGCAAATATCGAGTGCAGTCTTCACGATCTGAAATTACCTAAATTCCAACGCCGTTGAATATTTTGGGGAAAGGAGGTTACGCAACTTTCAAAAGTCGTTGAGAAAACTGAGCATTTAACATTCACTAGCTAACAGTAATTTAAGTTCAATTAAGGCGACAATGGACCTTCAGATTGATAAAAATATGTCCCCAAAACGATTTTTTTTCTTTCTTTCAGAAAATGATTCTGCAACTCACCAGCTTTAAATTAAAAAAAAGTGTGTTGATCTGATCATTATTAACTGAGTTATAAGTATTTTTTCAAATGTAAACAATGGAAATGTTAGTCAAATTAAAACTTTAAATGCCATTTTCTCAAAACAAGTTTTCCTGTCGTTTCGGTAAGTTCAAAATGTTCAATGCGTCATAATTTTTCTTGAATTTTCCTAAAATTTCATAAAATGATTATTTATATATGTTAGAATAAAACTTAGTAATCAATTCATTATACTATTTTAAAACAACTTAAAATTTTTACAATAAAAAAAATTTTTTTTGATAAAATTTTGCATAAAATGACCTATTTTTATCGATTTCTTTTCTAGTTTTTATAAATATGACTGTAAATCAAATATTGCTACTAACTTTTATTATAACTATATAAAGTTAGCTTAAGAGAGAAAATTAGATATCTGAGACAAAAATTAATGCGCATGGAGCATTTTTAAATACACTGAAGTGCCACTGAATTAGGGATACCTACCTAGTAACGAGTTGGGCCTCCTCTGGCCTTGATAACGGCTGCCACAAGATGAGGCATAGATTCAACAAGTTTCTGGAAACGTTCCAAGGGAATGGCTTGCCAAATATTGGCTAAAGCTGTCCATAATTCAGTAAGGTTCTTTGGTGCTGTGTGATGGCCTTTCACGCCTTGTTCCAAAACATCCCAAAGATGCTCAATAGGATTTAAGTCTGGGCTTCTAGGTGGCCAATTCATGACAGAGAAGTCAGAGGAATGCTCATCCAACCAGCCAGTAGCCAACCGGGACTTGTGAGAGGTACAGTTGTCTTGCTGGAAAACTCCATTACCGTGCGGATAACAGAACAGCATAAACGGATGGAGGTGATCACCCAGCAACTCTACGTACCGAATTGCATTGAGGGAGGTTGGTACACGCACCAAAGATCCCAAACTGTGCCACGAAAAAACACCCCAGACCATGATTGAGCCACCATGCCCTTGTACAGTTCCAGCCAGGCATGCAGGATCCATGGCTTCATGAGCCTGACGCCATATTCTCAGCCTCCCGTCGGCGTTAAGTAGTCGGAATCAAAACTCATCACTCCATGCTACTCGTTTCCAGTCCTCTACACTCCAGTCTCTGTGCTCTCTTGCCCAGGCAAGACGTGCAGCCCGATGGCGAGTATAGAGCAATGGTACTCTCGTAGGTCGACGGCTCCCGAAACCCATACGGTGAAGCGAGCGTTGCACAGTCCGTTTACTGACTGTGCGACTGGCACCGTCATTAAACTGGGTGGTAATTTGAGCTAATGTTTGGCTTCGCTGGCTACGTACAATACGCCTGAGCCGTCTCTCACCACGCACTGTCAAGGCTAATTGTCCTTTGCAGTTTGCCCAATCGCTAGTTTTTTTCCACCATCCATGTATTCTTGGTATACTCTTGACACTGTCGACCTTGAAAATCCTAGCTGTCTGACGATTTCGGAAATTGAATGGCCCATGCGTCGCGCACCTACGATTTGTCCGCGATCGAAGGCGTCTAAATCAGGCAGTTTACCCATACTGGCAATTCCAACAACTAATTCAGAACAACCACAGTACGCGCTATATATGCAGTTACCACAGCGCCCTCACTTGCGCATACATGATGCGCAGCACTACACAATTTGCATAGGCTTTGCTATCCCTAATTCAGTGGCACTTCAGTGTAGAGTAATTAACAAACTGGTTTTAATTAATATCTTAATTAATTACATTCTGATTTTTTTTAAAATTTAGAATTTCCATCTCTAAACCACACTGTATGAGTATACAAAATTTCATAGCAATTGGTTAATAAATAAAAAGAAGTTTTTTATCGTCCATTGTCGCCATTCAATTAAGCTAGACTTATTAATACTCATCTGTCTGCAGTAAAAGGAAATTATTTTTATAAACAGCTTCTAAGCTCACCTTCCGGTGTCCGGAAAGACACGACTCCCCTAAATCGAAATCCGGCCTTACCCCCACCGGGTCGGACAGTTTTGAGTTCATGCACATTTATTTGATGTCAGGTTCATCCGGGCCCTTAAAAAAAATTAGTTCCAAATAGTGTGTTCCTCAACTTTGAGGTAACTCCAAAAAGGAAGTGATTTTTTCACTATGAAATCTGAAAACTTTTTAAGCAGTTCCTTCTTGCCGTATCCCCTTTAAGCTCCTCGGAGACTCTCGCAAGAAAGAATGTGAACGTACGCAAATCTTAATCTATATATATAAAACAGTTCCGTAACTGACTCATTCATTCACTGACTGACTGACTGACTGACATACAACGCACAGACCAAACCGCTGGACCTAAAGGGCTGAAATTTTGCATGGCGATTCTTCTAATAGTGTAGGGGTGCACTAAGAAAGATTTTTCAAAAATTCTTCTTAGATTTTTTAAAATTAAATTTTTAAGCTGTTTTTTAAACTTTTTTTACGTTTGCATTTAAAATAATACATTGAGGGTTATAAAATTTATATCACGAGAAAGATCATAAAAATTCCTTCAAAATGAAATTTTTTTCGAATTTTAACTCCATTTCCTGATTTTTGGTGAATTTTTAAAGATTAATTTTTAGAATTTAATTTATTAAATGCTGATCACGTGATTTCTTTTTCTGGTACTTTCAATAAATTTATCGTCACGTGCTTAACAACTAAATAGACAAAAAAAAATTTTCTCTTTCTAATGCAGCAGACGATTGGATATTATCCCAAAAAAAAATAAATATTCCTTATGATTTTTTTATAAATATATATATATATAAATATTTTTTACATCAATTGTATATATTGATCGTCTCATTTATTGTATATAGATATATATATATATATATTTTTGGCATTAATTGCATACATTTACCGTTGTATTTAATTTGAATGTACTCCGTAGCGAAGTGCGGGTTTTCAGCTAGTAGAAACATATGCTCGGAGGCTCTGAGAAGCGCAATGACAGAACAGCAACTCCCCTTTCTGCTTTCTCCACAGGATTCCTCAGGATGTTGGGCGTCAACAGGAAAACATGGGCCTAGCCCTCCAATGCAGAGTTTCTAACGATGTTCGCATGTAACAAAATTAAAAACGATCATGGACAACAACAGGGGTAGGAAAGGAAAAAAAAGGGCGATACGTGATCGGAGGTCTGGAGAGATACTGTATGCTGATTCAGCTCTAGTTGATTATTCATTAATTCTGTTCGACTGCAAATAAATATTTTCTTTGTATGTTGTTAAAAGATGACTGGTCATTGCGTGTACCTCATTATTCTTATGCCATAAAAGGAACCACAGTCCAGTTAGCTTCCCACTACTGAATGAATTCTAAGTTTTGGGGATAGTATTATTCCGGGTGTTTGATTTCAAGCTTGTCTCTTAGCCCAGTTCCGAAAAGAAGGATTCGTAATAGGTCGTTCATTGAATTCGTTGAAAATCCAGAGACGTATAAAAATTACTTTACTGAAAATAGGAACAAGAAATTTTAAGGTGACAGTAGCGGGACAGTGAAAAATATGTCGATTCTTACTCGAACTTGTTCATAAAATACTAAAAATTTAGATTTGTTAGAAGGCTCAGAATGTTGAAAATAATTTAAAATGAATTGTGAAACAAAATGTTTTCCGTTGTATTGAAGACGGATAATAATAATAAAAAAGAAGCAATTTAAATAGTATTTTTCCTTCCGAAAACAACTATCTTCTGTTTTCCAAAATTTTTAAACTTGTTGTGGTTGTCTTGCGCAAAGCACAAAATAAACTTGAAAATAACTGTTCTTAGGTGCTCTATTTTCTTGTAAAGAGCATCTTACGTGGAATTGCGTTCGATTTTCACACCTCTGGACTTCGAATCCAGCAATCTGACGGCTAGATCATACCGATGTGATGACGTGAGGATATGGCACATTGAGAAACCCATTCCTAATATTCCCCTCCACCTTCTTTTGCAACCAATGCACATTATGTTGGCTTTAAGTTATGAAATTAATATGGGTGTACATATTTTTATATTTAATATATATTTTTTTCTGACTACGCTGTTTTGTATCTCAACTTGCATATTTGTTTTATCTTAAGTCCATAAACATTTATTCCAATTTTTAGACGGATTCCAATGAGGCCGGAAGATGGCCTCAGACGCTGGTATTCAGACGTGGTACCAGCGTCTGTGGGGTTCGACTCCCATTCTTGGCATGGATGTTTGTAGCCGTTCGGAATCGGCTTTAAGCTGTAGGTCATGGTCGAATTAGCTCTCGTGTAGCAAAAAATGAATGTAGCGTTTTCAACCAACCAACCAATTTTTGAATGCCAACATCTTCCGGAATTCAAAACTCACACCTCTCAACTTTGAAGCCAACGTCCTATTCCCTGGAACACGCTAGATGTATGAGGGAATCACATTAAGTGAATTCCATTCCTCACAACCTCTTCGCAAATTTCATACATGTTTTTGTATTTCGTCAAGATATGCAATTTATTTCCTTGATCAGGATCTCTCTGTTAAGTTATCAGGTTCACTAAAAAAACACCGAGTAATAAAAATAAAACAATGATCCCCCTCCCCTTTAGTTTTTGAAAGCCAAGGTGTTATTTTTTTTACCGTTTCATCTAGAGAACGGCATTTTATCCCGAGTATACAGTATTAGGTCTAATAATGTCACATACAGGACTTTGAATAGAGAAGAGCACGGTATACTCTCAGTTTGTATTTGATTCATGAGGAATTCTTTCGCACAATACCTTAAGGGTTCATGCCATGTAACAACCATAGCACTCTTTATAACCTATGAGTTTTCTACGATCGGTATAGATCGAGTTTTGGACTATTTAAAGAAGGAATTCTAAATACGTGTATAAATACGTACTTTAAAATTTTGTACAGTGTTTGTACTAGAATACAAAAAATACGAACAAGGGATAAAATGTGATATTGTTCTTAAACGTGTAATTTTATAATTTATTACATAAAAATAACTTTATATAAAATGAAATTTATTTTTGTTACATACAACAAATATTTGTACAAGAATCAATACAGTTCGAAATCTTTCTTATGCCATAGTTTAATTAATTACACATTTCGCAAGAAAATTTCTATTGAAGTGTATATTCCCATTTAAAAAAAAGTGAACTACAAAGTGAGTCGTTCATAGAACGTTCAGAGATATTTCTTCTTTTTTAAAGGAAAGAGAAAAAAGAAAAGCTTTCTAGATGTTTTATGGCGATTCTTCAAATGAAGCTTCGAACTCTCCTTCCATTAAAAGATGTTAGTACATCTTCCCGCTAACATTACTGTGGCAGCGTTTATTCCAACATAAAAAAGAGAGAAAAAGGAGTGTAACATCACCGTTACCACCAGATGCTTCCTTTCGAAAGCAGAGAGAAAGAAAAATCTTTAGCAGAAACCTGATGGCAATTCTGCAAATTAAGTCCCGAACTCCCTTGCTAAAAAAGCTCGTTAGTATGATATTTTATCTGCTCTGTTAGATTTCAAATGAAGGCTAAAATTAATCTTTTCATTTCCTTTACACCACATTATATTTAACCTGTCTTACAAAATTTAAAATTTAACAATATCGCTTTCTCATCCTTAGCAAACGAAATTTATTTCGTCTTGCTACGAAAGCCATTTTGTATCGTCAAATACTCTCCAATTTATACGGTGAGTTCTTAGAAGAAAGCGACAAAATTTGAAAATTTCCTCTGCACATATTTACCTAAGAAATATTTAGCTGTTAGGGCCTGCCCGTATTACGAAGTCGAAAAGAAAAAAGGAAAAAATTGTGATACATAAATAGTTTTAATCAGTCCAATAGTAATACTTATCGTGATATCTGTCGGACGGAACGTACTTCAGCTGACGCGGTCGAGTTGTTGCAGGAACTTCAAGATTCTGAGACCTTCCGTAGAGTTGGACATCAGAATGTTGGTGGTTGCGGTCGTTGTTGTATACGTCGCTGTAATGCTCATGGGGCACCATACTGTGGCTGTCTTTATAGTAGATTCTCCTCCTGTACGGATAGTAATCTCGGTAGTAAACTCTTCTGTAATAGTTTGCCCTTTCGGCATCGTGGTCGTGTGTTTGCCTGTTGACGTAGTACCTCCTTTCTGCGTCGTGATCGTGCGTCTGCCTCCTACTGACGTAGTACCTCCTTTCGGCATCGTGATCGTGCGTTTGTCGGTTGTTGACGTAATACCTCCTTTCGGCGTCGTGGTCGTGCGTTTGCCTGTTGTTCGCCGTCTTCTTTTCGGCGTCATGGTCGTGCGTTTGTCTTCTGTAGTACCTTTCGTTGTAATGGTCGTGCGACGGGCGATATACCACCCTGTATCCAGTCCCCTGGGTCTCGGCATCGTGGTCGTGCGTCTGCCTCTGGTAGTTCCGGTAACTGTAGGGCAAAGCTCTAGAGTACCTGGATCTGTCTCCATCGGCCGACCTTCCCACTGTTCCCTGATTTGCTGCGACTCGAATGTCGTCGGGATTCACGTCGATGTTGTTGACAGTTAAGGGTGCGGCTACGGGATATTCTTGAACCATTTCGGATTTGTTCTCGTCCCCAGGAATCTGAGCAGATAGTGATTCCAGTTCTCTTCCCGTGTTTTCATTCTGCAATGGGAGCAACAGTGTTTTCTATAAATAAGTTCATATGAAGTATAAAGGCAATTTGAGATTTATATTTCATATCAATGCATTGAATTTACTGATAGATTTTATTTGAAGAACGAAACATATGTTCAGATGCAATGAACTCATCCAAGAAAGTACACCCCTAAAAGCCCTCATCGACAAGTGAGTCAGTGATCTCTTTTCCAGTGAAGTCAACATTTGAAGGTATCCACTGAAAAGTTTATATTTAGTCAAGAAGTTGAGAAAAGTTATAGATATATTTCTTTCTTTTGAAGACTTTTTGACTTGGCCAGCCTACGAGGTGTTTGAGCTCTGTTGTCTATTAAAATCCAAAAAATGACATCCTTGTAAGAAGAATTGGATTTTAGATTTCAGTGCTTTTCTACAATAGCTAGTAGTTCTGATAATCACTAACACTGAACACTGATCTGGGTTTCTAATTCTGAATTTGATGCAGTCTCTGTTTCTCGCTAAAGCTCTTAATAAAATAATCTTACTCCTGGTTCTACCTGACCCATGTTTGCCTCCATCAATATGTATTTGAAGTGCCCAACAATAGATGTTTTACATTACTTTGCGAGTTGAGCAGATCTTGTCTAATGACAAGAATGAAATTATTGAAAGGATGAACTCAGATTTCCCCCCAAAAAGTAAAAATTAAGATACTATAATCGTATTAAAATTTAAAATTCAGTTTATTTTACGAATTTATTTGTCTAATATATTTCTTCTTAAATTGGGAAGCCTTATTATACCTTGCCCTGTGGGACATTTCAGACATACGCTGTAATTCTCTATGATTCATAAAGAATCAAAATTCCTAGATGAAGTTATTGAAACGACTATAAATTTAAATATTTTTAAAAATTGCTCAGGTTTTAACTTAGGGCATTATATTAAACGTACTGCTTTTAATGAAGCCACATTTACTAAGAAATCTATTACTCTTATTTTTAATTTACTTATTTAGAAAATATTTCGTAATTTTTTTTATTTCTTGCTTTGCATACAATTTTTTTCATATTTTAAGTAACACTTTTATATTTATCTAAATATTTCTCTCATGCGAAATCTCCATTTCTATAAGAAAAATAATTACAAGATAAAAACAACTTTTTATATTCCATTTTTTTAAAATTTTCTGTTGAAATATAAACATATCATATAAACACGATCATATAAACTTGTATGTATTAATAAATACTTAAAATTTTTTTTGATGAATTATCCCATTAACTTGAAAGAAAATGAAGTTAATTGGAAGTTAACTTGCGTTTAACTTTTCGTTCCCGTCCCGGACGATAGATGGCTGCACCAGTCTACAAAATAAAATTAACTGAAAGTAACTGAAAATGAACTTAATTCTGCTTAAAGATGGCTAAAAGTATTAAAATAATGCATTGTCATCGTGTTCTGAGCTATTCTAATAGTTTCAAATGTCTAGCTAGTCGGGAAGTTAGTTAAAACTCGATTGCAAGAATTGTACGGGACAAACAAACAAACAAGAAAGCGAGTTAATAAAAACATGGTAATAAAAGGTGCTCGAGCAGTGCCTAGTCGACTGTAAAATGCTGGTACAAAATGAAGGAAATCATAAGGATTAGTTCTCACTCCACAAGAAATTAGATAGCAGAAATGAAGCGTTAAATTGCAGAAATAAGGGATGTGGAACAAATATATATTTGAAATTGTAAGATGAAACATCTTTTTGAGCGGGTTTTTGTTTAGATGTACAGTTTTATTAACAATGATCTAATATCTTTTAGTATATCAGACAGTATATACTCCAGACATTAATTGAAGAGGTAATGACAATCCCCCCCCCCAAAAAAAAAAAAAAAAAAGTGTCTGAGAATAATAAAACATTATAATAGTTTTTATATTTTTTATTTGAGAAGAAGATAATTTCTTTTTTTCAATATTAGTAAACCAGCAGCAAATTTTCAGTTGAAATTTATTTAAAATATAATGAACTTAATCCGAGTTTTATGAATAAATTTTATAAAGGCATCAAGAAACCTTGTTTTGAAATTCGATAACCCTATTAGCTTCACCAATTTAAGTCATCATTAAACCCAGGAGAAGATAAATTGACCTTCAAGTCTTTGCTGGATGGCAGATACATAGTTCCGTTTACGACTCATTATTCCCTGTTTAAATTTTTTTCTATTATATAATGTGTGATTAATTATAATAACAACAATAAAGTAAAAATGTGGTTAACCTAATTTACTAGACAGATTTTAGGTAAAATATTCTGGATTATATCAAAGCAAGAATCTATCACACTCTTCTCTTTTTTTTTTTAATCCGAGACAATTATGGTCCAGTGATGGGCGCGTTCATCCAACTGTTTATGAAAGATAAAATTAAAGCAATGCATTTTATTTACTCTAGTGCTGCCATCTAGCGCTTTGATGGGAACACATCGAGAGGGTCTTGGAGACGAAGAAATTGCATCTGCACTAACTTAGACCTGCGGACAGGAACTAGTAATGCGGTATTCTTGAAATGAAGGAAGAAGTTATGCTTTATAAAGGATATTAACAGACACGATCTGTTAAGAAATTCTTTCGACCTATGATTAAAAATAGTTTATAACAGTTTGTATGGTCTTCGATTTTATAGTGCTGACATCTATTAGAATCCAAATGTACTATTTCCTTCATTTAAAATATTGATCAATTTTTAAGAAAACAGCTTTTCTGTCTTTAGGGTATTCTAGGAAGGCTTCATTTCCCTAAGAAATCTCTTGGGTGATTCCCCATCACCAAAGGCAAATAAAAATTTAAAAATGAATAAATGGACTTAATAAATCAAATAACTTTTATAACTTAATTCTTGACATTCTTTTCTAATAAAAATTACCTTATGAGCACTGAGAGTTATTTTCTTAAATTTATTCTTAAACTTTTCACAAACATTTAATCACTGATATTTGTAAATTCTTTGATTAAAACCCTGAAAGCTTAAAAAGCTTTTTTTTCTCCCAATTTGAACTAAATTTGACGAGTTTCGAATTATTTTTCATATTAATAAAAATACAGTTATCATAATGATTTTATTTTTAATTCCATTAAGTTCTGTGATAGTCAGTTACTCCTATTCATAATTTAATTGTTTATCATCCCAAACCCTTTAAATATCAAGATCCCCCTCTAGAGTTTTCAGCTGGTACAGGACCCTGCCTTAAACCTACGAATTTTAAAGTTTCTTACCGTAGAAAATGATATCCTGGGATATCTAACATCGTATGGCTCCACTTTTGGTACGTCAGCATTCACTTCCTCACTGTTAGTATTATTCGTCGTCGCATATCCGTCCATTCCACTGCTTCCAGCCTCCGCTGCAACTGCATAGTCCCCTTGAGATGACGAAACGTCACCTCCTGGAGAGACCGGAAGCCCCATGGGATTTTGCAAGGGATCCCATCCAGCCATCTGAACTGGACGAGGAACCAGCTGCAGATCTTCCTCCTGGCTGTACCTGGCAATTTTGGGGACCTGTGTCTCTGGAGCGCTGTCGTGAGGAAATTGGTCTGGTCCAACGTCTCCTCTGGCAACGAAGCCGTCGGGACCCGCCTCGTACTCCACGACTCGGAGCTTACCATGGGGGTCCGTGTATCCGTACCGCCCCCGGACGATGCCGTTGGCGTCCCTGTACTGCATGTGGAGCGAGTGTGCTATGTCGTTGTCGTTTCCTGTGTCGTAGGCAAAGTTGTAGCGTCCAGTCATTGGGTCGACCACTGAGTTGTACTGGAAGTCTCGGTGTTCAGTCTGCTCGGCAGAATGAACCACCTGACTGGTAAGCAGGAGGAACCCCGTAACCTGTAAAATGATGGCTAGTATCAGTCTCATAACTGGATTAGTTTTGGGAAATTATCATCTTATGATTCTATGTTTAATATTTTAAGACCTTAAGCATCATAAATATCGTCTTGTTGCTAAAGTAGTAGCTAGTTACTGCCTAACTGAAAGGACTTCGTCTCACATTATTACGGGCTTAACCATGAAACTGAATTAACAAGTAGAAGGATCAACCTAAATTATTAACATTTATCAGAGAATTGTTTTTCTATAAATAGTTAGCTTTTATCGTGCAGTATGGCCAAGAAGCACGTGTTAACGTTTCTATTCCAAATGGTTGATATCAGTCAAGTAATTTCTTTTGTGGTAAAGAATTCCCCCTAAATCTGAAATTTAATTGACAAGTTTATGAAAATATTACAAGTTATAACCTTATTGGTTAATGCCAATCATAGAATTTATTATATTAAAATAATTCTTATTTAATATGCGTAATAGGAGGCACTGCCGTACGCCTACGACGAGGTTCAGGCTCTAAACCCATTCCGAAATTACGGTAGTTCATTTAGCTTCACAATTCCATTAAGAAAAAAATTACCCATTAGTGCCCCCCCCCCCTGTACGGTACGACCAATATACGAGCCATTTGAAACCAACGTATAAGGGCCATTATTTTTAAAGTACTTATAAGTCTTACCAGTTCCAGAAATATTCGCTAGACATATATGTACTGAAACGTGTAATTCGAAAGCCGTATTATTTAGGGAAAAAAGACCAGTTGCATAACTAGTACATTTTGTGTAAATTGGTTATTCACATATGAAACGTTAATATTGTTTCATATGTAAAGTGATCACGAGTAAGTAATGAGCAATTTTGCAAGCCCCTGATATCGTCCCTTTTCCTGTATTTTCTGAAACTGAATTTCCCTCATACACTTATGATACAAATATCATATGAAACAGGATTCAGTTTACGTAACCTGACGTTATAAAATAAATATTAAACTGTAAACTTAAAAAATGACACTTGTCACAGATTTGCATGTAAATTAAACTGGGTACGTAAAGTGCGAATGAATTTCTTTGAAGGTTAGGAGAGCTGGACCATTGCAACAGAGAAAAATTGGCGAATATATCTGGGCCTTTCCCCAATCTTAAATATTACTACCGCTGACCATAATTAACACACAGACAACAGCAAAACAATACAGAGTAATTTGATAGTACCAAGAGTCTCGAGTAACCCCCCCCCCCATACACTGGGAGATATAGCACGCTAAGCAGTACAAGCACAGTTCAGGTATTCCTCGACTTACCAGCACTCGCATTTACGACCGAAATTTTTAAATCCATGAAATTTTTTTTTTCAAAAATACTGTTCCTCGAATGTACAGTACGTACCTGTATGTATTACATAATTATTAAAAAATAGGATGCAATATTGTGCAATACTGCAAAAAATTGAAGGCGCAATAATAAAAATGTATGATGCAATAGTTTCGATATCCACACGATAAATCAAATAAACCTTCTTGGACTTCAGAAATGGCTTCGGCTCTTCATTACAGTAATAAAGGACTACAACAGTTAGAAGCAATGGATCCAAATGAAGAAAGATTCACGAATGTAAATCGTCATATTCAGGAAAATGTGGCTTGCTACCAGACAATATACGCGGAAAAGAAGACGCAAACTGTTCAAACTACCTTGGATAACGTTGTCAAAGAAATTGCAACGTATCTTCTGTAGCAAATTCTGAACCAATGGATTGTACCAACATAATAAGTAGATGGCAAAGAATTATTTATGCCTTCTAAATACAATGTATTTTAAATTATGTATGTGTGTAGGAAAGGTAAAAAATATATATATGTACATATGCAAAAAAAAATTGTTTGAAACTCGACTTACGACTAACTCAACTTACGACCAATGTTTCGGTTCGAGGAATATCTGTATTTTAAAGCAATAAACTTTCAAAAGTATTATGCGTATCTCTGTACAACCCAGTGTGTTGTATTTTACAAAGTTCATTATTTTTAGCTTCGAAGTGAAGATGCATACCTGAAAAAAAAAACTGTTTTATTGATGGAGTAAACGCGATTAATGAAATCCACGGAACTCGGAGATTGACTGTAGTATATATTATTGGTTCTGAAATCGACGTCCACGGACCCCTCGATGACTGTCAGGTAAGTCTTTTTCAACGAGAATTTTTTAAAAGTTGAAAATCAGGGTCCGTTTAATAGCAAGGAAATAGTCATATAATAAAAGAACAATATCGCACCAGAATAAATTTACAGAGCTGAAGTGCGACAGTTCCTTAAAAGTCACTTTCATAGAAAGCAGTGTCGCGGAATTTGGTTATTAGTGAGAAATACTGATCCAGAATTGTAAAAAAAATTAAATTTAACAATTAAACCGACTGAATTATTTGGGAATTCAATATATTACATGAAACCACAGGCTATATTTGTGCAGATATTCCCTAATATTTTCCACAATATCAGGCTATCTCTGTACTAGAAATTCATCATATTGTGACAAATAAACAACATCATCTATAGCGTGGCTACAGAAAAAAACCTATAATTATATTACACTCACATGTACGCGTATAATAATTTTTCTATGATACAGACTGGTACTGAGAAATTGCATAGTTAAGATCGCAAAAAAAAATTCTTTAGTTTTACAATAAGAATAAATATTTAAAACAAAATTATTATTGAAGCTCATTCAATGCTGACATCAACGGCTGAAAAATCAGGATTCAGCAGATATATCTCTTTTATATAAAAGGTTCCTTGAGCTCTGGGCCCATCGATACGTAACATTTCAGAATAACCGTAGGAGTCGAAATTTTGAAGCATACTTACTAGGAGGTACATCTCGGTCCGGTCTCGGGAAATGTCATAATTTTGTGAATGTTGCGTATGCATATATACCGAGTGTGGGCCGGTCCTTTCAGGGTCATGAACGTGGGCTTCGGTTTTCAGGGCCAGATGTTAGCTCGCGTACACAGTGTGTTTGTCACTTTCTCCTTACCCTTGAAAAGGCAGCGAGTGAAAGTGTTCTTGAAGGTCCCCGCATCCCTCTTATTATGGGCTGAGCCTCAAAAGGATGGAATGCTCATTGTTGACAAAGTGACGTTCTCTAGTGGTCTCAGTTCTGGTTTCTGTTGGGAACAAGAATGGGTTGAATTCGTTTTACTGCTTTGTTTCTGCCCAGTGAAACGGTTAAAGCAGGAATTCCCAACGGGGTCCAGGTAGACCCCTTGGGGGTCGATGGAAGTTTAAAAAGGGTCTATAATATTCCAATAGTCTATTGGGGGGGGGGCTATGATAATTTTTTCTGTTTTAAAATTTAATTTAATTGTTTAGGAATGTAATTATTAGATAATAATATCTATTTTAATATGTATAAAGACATATTTTCATAGGGCGGAGTGATCCACGCATCTAAAGTCGAATGTCATGACGCTTTTGTACATGTCTCCAATGCCGCCTTTATTTGTGTACCAACACTAGGCAGAACTGGGGAAATCACTGGACCTTAAACAGCACATGGGGCCTCCCGATACAACCAATCAGAAGCGGTTCGTTTTTCTCTTGGCGATGTTTGTGCAATTACAATTTGTTTCTGAAATCTTGTTTATATTTGGGAAATTAAAAATGAAAATAGTGCAAAAATAAAACATAAACCTAATGAACCACTTTTTCTAATATTTTTGTTCATATTCTTAGTCAAATTGTCATCTTTAAGTGTTTTATGTGCAATTATTAGTATTAAAATTATGTTTTATTTTGTATATTGTAGAGAAAATGTGAGGGGGTCGATGAATAAAATCATTCTTTT
Organism: Dolomedes plantarius; assembly: GCA_907164885.2. Lineage (NCBI taxonomy): Eukaryota > Metazoa > Arthropoda > Arachnida > Araneae > Dolomedidae > Dolomedes > Dolomedes plantarius. The sequence continues at coordinate 195,181,113 of OU015491.1, read as the reverse complement.
AAAAGAGGTCTTTGTAGGAAAAAAGTTGGAAACCCCTGGGTTAAAGCAATGTTTGCTTTTAAGTTGCATTAGAAAATCTGCTTATAATTAATCTTTATAATAACGTTATAATCATTTTAGCCGCTTTCTAATCTATGATTTGATGTACTAGTTTTGTTGCAAAATTTTGGATAAAATGTAGTTTATTGCTCGATTTGAGCTTTCAACTACACCAGAGGCTCCCAACCTTTTTTTTTGGTCAGAGCCCACCATTTTCAATAGTAATCCACTCAGTGCCCTCTACCGTAGGGTTGCCAGATATTGAAAACCTACATTTTGAGGAGGGCAATAAAATTAAAAATTCTATTATGTGTTCGTTTCAGTTTCTAGGAGAGTGTACTTTTAGGAAGAAAAAAAAATGCTAAATGTTTTTAAAACTGTTTCTAGGCTTTTATTTAAAGAAAATTTCAAGAAGTTGTAAACTTGAATAAATATAGTGTCTCGAAATTCCCTTTCGGGACAACGGGACAGGTTCTTAAAAACCGGAACAATCCCGTAAAACCGGGACGTCTGACAACCCTAGGTTTACGTTACGTTAATACCTTTTACTAATATAATACACCACAATCTTATGTAAATTTTAAAATATATAATAATCTATATAAGTAAAAGAAAGACTTTGTCGGTCGGCGGAACAATTCCGAGTGGACCGTTTCCGGTATGGCATCCGTTATGACATTCGGCCATGTTTAGAAATGTCGAAATTGATGTATTTTTTCATGAAAGTACATAAATGTTACATATTTGGAAAGAGCTTTAAAAGCTGATAATTTTCTGCTTACACTTAATCTGTTACTTCGATAGTTTTAGAGTTATTTGGATTCTCATGAGGCGTCTCCTGTGACATCATCCATCTTTGACGATGTAAACAAAGTGTGATTCATCCACAGCGTTATGCTCATTGAAAAATGAATCACTGAAAAGAAATGTTTCATCGTGTGTCTAATTTTTAATTCTTTTTCTATTTTTCATACTTTTAATTCAAACTTTTAAATCATAAATAGATCATTTGAAGATGTACTGATTTTTGAGGGATTTTTTGGCAATTAAAAGTGAAAGAAATTTAAATGCCGTCTATCTGATGGACGGATTGCCTGAGCGTAGCTGGGCGAAAACCGGTTAGTATTAAATAAAAAAAAAGAAAAAGAAAAGAAAAAGATAGGTACTTACCTATTTGACAAAAATTATTTGTGAAAATAATATAGAGTACACGGCACAAGTTATCCTTCTATTGGGTTCTCTGTATAGATAGGCACTGCACTGAACGTTCCTTTTTTATAATTTCTTTGAAGGAATACCGAAACAATGTGGTATTGTTTAAAAAAATTTACTCTATTTATAGAAATGTTCAATGAACCCGCCAAAACATGCAACAGATCCATTGCTCTGTATACGCGATAACCTTGTTAGGACTTTGCACAATGGCGTCCTTTACACGTACGCTCTTTCCCACGTGAAACCACGATCCCGCGCGATTGAGTGCACGTGTGAAGGTGTCGGAAAGGAAGGGAAAGCTGCTTTTGAGCGTACTGCAAGTTTTCCCGCGGGTAATCCCGTACGCCCCAAGCACTCCAAGAGCGTACTTGTAATGGGCGTTATTAGCACCCTTTATACGTAAGCTCTTTCGAGAGTGCTTGGAGCGTGCGCGCAATCCCGTACGCTCCAAGCACTCGCGAAAGAACGTACGTGTAAAGGGCGCTGCTCTTGGACGGCTTGGAGCGTACGGTATTGCGCTCGTGAAAACTTGCAGTACGCTCAAAAGCAGCTTTCGCTTCCTCTCCGACACCTTCACACGTGCACTCAATCGCGTGGGATCGTGGTTTCACGCGGGAAAGAACGTACGTGTAAAGGGCGCTAATGTCATTGTGAGCATACAGGCTAGTACAAATATTTTTAGCTAAGAAGTAGGCATATGTTGGTTCATACATGCGTTTACGTTTGATTAAAAAGACTTTTTAGCATGTTCTTACGAGTATAGCTCAAGGGGGGGGGGGCGGTGGCTGGTCCTTAATGGCCCTCTATGATGTCGTGGATCAGCAGTACCCCCTGGATCCCCTCAGCGCCCACCAGGGGGTGGTTCCGCTCTGTTGGGAACCTCTGAACTACACCGAGGAACAAAAGCATAGCAAAAACAAAATATTTTCTTCCCGAATCTCACGCTCTTATTATCTAACGTAAAATTTTTAAACTTTTCCTAGACACTCTTCCTTACGTTAATTAATTCTTACGCTATGTGTTATTTTATGCGTTTTATTGACGTCATTAAAGTAAAAGTTAAAGTTATTAAGTACACGGAATTTCTTTCCAGTCTTATGAGAATACACAACACTAGGCACTAAGCCGCACTTATTACGCTCTAATCTCCGCACATTAATTCCAGCACGAGGTGTTATTTTTCCCTCTTAGGTTTGTGCCTTGGAAAAAAAAAAGTTTAAAGTTTACAAATACAGAACAGTTTTCTGACTCCTTATTTGAGCATATAACAGTGATATGTTAGCTTGCATAACATACTGTGGCAAACGTTGTCTTTTTTATTAGCTGCTTTACTTTTTTGAAGGAGCAACATCCCCAATACGGCTCCCCTTTTTCGCGTAGCCCATCTCGTATGACCGTCTTTCTACTTTGCATTGAATGGCCGTAGTAGAAAAAAGTTATTGGAGTGCAAGGTTGTTGTTTTATTGCAGATTTCAGGAGTTTGGAAAATGAGCTTAATTTGGCTAACGGAGAATGACAACGTAATGCCTTAACCCTTCTAATACCATGGGGTCACTAGTGTTGTGATGATAATTAATAGTTTTGGAAGTGATTAAAGTTAATATTAATATCGGGTATTCAGATAATTAAATTAGTAAAGTAAGTAAATAAGTAAGTAAATTTTAGTAACGATTGTGCTTTGTTTTAATAAATTTATTAAGCCTCTGCTAAATATGTCTGAGGGTTTAAACTTGTGATGATCAATTATTAATTGATTTGATTAATGTCATCGCATTTGGAGAAGTGTGCGCAAGTTTCTCTAAATGTTTTGACATTGAGAAGAATTAAGTTTGAAATAGATCATCACAGGATTATTCCTTATTGTTAAAAATATGGATAAATTAATAATCCTTATTTATAAACCTTGCGAATGGCTGGTATAATTTTTTTTTGGCTGGCGGTTTTTAATTTAAATGGTAAAAGTTTTAGAAACATTCTTTGCCTTCCTTCTTTCCCTAAAAATGACCCTTTGCCTAGCAACAAGCCTCGTAGCCTCCCCCACTATCGGTAACCCGATACGTCCGCTACGCGCCCTTTTTCGAAAGGTGAGAAATCTCAGAAGGTCAGATGCAAGGCGCGCAAGGATACATCGCCGGGTGGATGACCAGGTCGCCGTGAAATTAAAATAATCAAGAAGAACGAGATGAGGGGTGGGAAAAAAAATTGTATAAAGAATTGCAGAGTGCAAGAGTGCTACCTGTGGCCTTTCCCCCTCATTTCGGCCATGAGAATTCAAAGAGCGCCAAGGAACTACTTGGAATGGACGATGATTTTGCGGACTGATGGAAGTGGTGACAAGGTGCTGACTCGGGAGGCGGGAGTTTGGTAAACAACGGAGATTGGAGGATCCTGAAACGGAGAGCGGAGGCGAAAAAAGACCGAGGGAGCGGGGGCTGAGGCTCTGGCCTCGGGACGACGCTAAGATCCCGACGATTGATGTGATGGCGACGGGTGAATTTCTTTTCCTTTCCTTTACTTTCTGTAAATTCTATCCATAACCTCTCTACCTTTGATTAAAGCTGCAGCAGAATCATTAAGATTAGATTTAAATGTAAAATTAAATTTATGATGAGCAATTGCATATAGAATAATTTAGGTTTTTTTTATTCGCCAGCCACTTCAATTATTTGCATTGTTTTTATTGATAATTATTTGTATTAAGGAGAATAGAACTCATTTAACCGAAATTGTATTTTATTCAATTGAATTTGGTTGTCAGAATATTGTTAAGAAGATCTGGAGATTATGAGTTTGTTTGTTATAATGTCAGGGAAATTGTTAAATAAATTTGTTATTGTTAGTTTGTAAAGTGGTGTCATGTCGGTCCTTGCCTTTTTAGTAAATTTTCTGATTTTCAGCTTTAGGTTTTATTTTTATTTCAGCAGATATGAAGCTTTTTCTTTTAGGTGAAATAATTTTATTTTTTAGGTGTACTCCAATGATAGAGAGGTAAATTTTATTAGATTTAATTACATTTTTCTTTTGGCTCATTAATCACCACAGTGAAGCATTCAGTTCGAACCAGAGTTAATTATAATATTAATTATTATGGGTTATTGCATTAAAATAAACACAACGCAACTTTACCATCTATCTTAAAATGTACTAACCACTAATGGCCAAATGGCAAATATTGTTGTATTTAAATTTAACTGAAGCCCACCTTAATTAGCAAGATTTATTCCTACCTTTATCTTTAATTCATTAATTAGTAACTAGTAATTATTATGTAATTATAATATAAAAGTTAAATAAAACCCCATAACTACAAATTCGTTGCCACACTAATGACCCCATTGTGTCTTTGTCAAACAGCTGTAATTACTGTATGATTTCTAAAATTCTGAAAAAAATTGACTTTTCTCATTTAGACCCTAACATTCCATACATACATAAAAATTTCATTATGTTCATAAATTTTAATTAATTTTGCCAATTTATACACTGAGTACCATTGGGGTCACATGTGACCCCACAAAAAATTTAGTATGAATTTCAAAAACAACCAAATTTATTTAGAGTAATATTATAATTGAGAGATATTTATAAAATGTTTCTGGTTCTGTCTATAAATGACAGCACTAATCAGGTAAAAACAATTTCCATCAATATAGAACGTTTTATACCATGCTCAGTTAGAAGTGTTTCAAAATGGCAAGCATGAAGCAGAAATATCTAACTGAAAAAGAAATTTCGAAAATTATGAATGAAGAAAATGATTCTGAATTATCAGCTGATGAATTAGACACCAACAAAGTTTCAGATGATGATGGAGCGGTCGATTTTGTTGAATATATTGACGATGACAATGATCTCTCAGATGACTCATCATCAAATACAAAAGAACCTGATGTTGCTGAAACGAATAGCTTTGTGTAAGTAAAAAAAAACTTCTTTTGTATAATTGTATAATTCTAGTAAAATATTTCAAATAATATGTATTTAAAATATATAAAAATATCTAAAAGTATCTAAAATTTTAAAAAATCTATATTCTTTACCGCATTGTTCAGAACTTCATAGAAAATATATTTCTTACAATTTTCTGCATCCTAACTGACAAAGAAATCTTAGATAAAAATATATTTTTATTTTTAGGTCAAGAAATAAAAGTGAAATATGATATGAAACTCCACAAAGAGACAAGGCAGACAGACGAGTCGGAATGTGATGAAAACTCCGCCAGGGCTGTATAGCGTCTACATTTCTACACGTTACACGATAAGAAATGTAGACACTATAGAATCTACTTTTGAACTCTTCATAAATCAAATTTCGTTCAAGAAATTCTGAAATGGACAAATAAAGAAGGAAAAATAGTATATGAGGATAGTTGGGCTAATACAGATAAAGAAGAAATCTTGTGTTTTTTTTTTTACTTCTTATACTTACTGGAGTGTATAAAGCACATAATGAAGCAATAACGAACCTGTGGAATGAAAATGATGGTCGCCCAATTTTCAATAAATCCATGGCTAAGAACAGATTTACAGAAATATCCCGTTGCATTCGATTTGATGATGCTGAGAATAGGCATAAAAATCGGTCTGATGATAAGCTGTCACCAATCAGAAATATATTTGAGCTTTGGACAGTCACATTACAAGATGCTTACATTCCTCATGAGAATATCACCGTCGATGAAAAATTGGTTTCCTTTAAGGGCAAATGCCCATTTAGACAGTACATCCCGTCAAAACCAGGAAAATATGGAATAAAGCTGTGGGCTGCTTGTGACAGTAAAACTTATTATGTATGCAATATTCAGGTATACACAGGAAAAGGACAAAATATGCCTAGAGAAGTTAATAAAGGAAAGAGAGTAGTTCTGGATATGGTGAAAGGAATGGAGAATAGTGGAAGAAATATCACAGCAGACAGCTATTTTATTAGCTTAAATCTAGCAAAAAAGGCTAGAGAATAAAAATTTTACACTTTTGGGTACGATAAGAAAAAATCGTTCCGAATTACCTCAGGAGTTCGCCACATGCAAAGGAAGACAGGTCAACTCTTCAATATTTGGATTTCAAAAGTCAGCGAAAATTGTATCCTATTGTCCAAAGAAAGGAAAAGTTGTAACTCTTTTGAGCACATTGCATTTTTCTCCCGAAATTGAGAATACACAGGCAACAAAACCAGCTATGATTCAAGATTATAATAACACAAAATCAGGAGTTGATACGATGGATCAGCTAGTGCGAGCATACACAACAAAGCGAATGACGAGAAGAGGGCCAATGGTCATCTTTTACAATATGTTAGATATAAGTGCATTGAATGGCTTTATTATATGGTTACACCTTAACCCAAAGTGGGAAGAAAAAACAAATCATAAGAGAAGAGTGTTTCTTTCGGAATTAGACAAGTCTTTAGTTGAAAGGCAACTGCAGAAGCGGGGTACCTGTTCCAAAGACACTTGAAGCAGGCATGAGCATGAATGGGAAAAAAAAGGGGTAGATGTTTTTATTGTGAACGTTTAGCGGACCGAAAAAATAGTTATAAGTGTCGTAAATGTTCAGATTTGTGTGTAAGCAACATTCAAACACTTTATGTCCAAATTGTGCATGATGCATATTTAAATATACCCTCAACTAATTATGCCTAATTACAATTTTTAAAGGTTCAATATATTGATAAAAGTATAAAATGTGTCTGTTAATTAATAAATTTATTGTAAATAATATGTTTGTCATAAATTATAAGCATTAGAATTAAAAAAAAAAAACTAATGGGGTCACTGGTGACCCTAATGGTACTCAGTGTTACAAAAAAAAGTTGGTAGTAGAAGTTTAAAACTGTCAAATGGTTTGAAACAACTTTTGGAAAATACCTTGTGTGACTCTACCCAAGTTAGAACTTTATACCATCTGGAGAGATGTGTAGACTTCTACAAGACGAAGTCACATCTTTAGTTATATAGAGGTTATAGCCAATGTCACTGATTATGAAGAGGTCATAACCAATGTCATTGGTTACGTAGAGGTCTTTATCCTTCCGAAATAATCTCACAACTGCCTTACGTAGTTTCGGCTTATGCTTTGAAACCAGGAAATATCAGGCATAATTTAGAACAACATTTTCTAGAGTGGTATATGTGGCATATTAGACACCATAGCTGTGAAACGTTTTTCTTTTATAATAAACTAATAAAAGTAAAAACAAAAAGAGAGAATGGAAGACGGAAGATTGTGGTATATTAGGTAATATACAGAGGGGGAGGATTTGAGGGAATACTGAGAAATTGATATATTTCCTCTAAGGCTGTTCAACGGTAGAGGAAAAGTTCTGTATTATTTTTAAAATTAAGTTTTACCTCGAGTTTTTTAATGGTTATGATTGATAATAACGCATTTCTGCTTCCAGAAGAGTGTAGAATATATGTATGTCTTCAAGGAATTTAAATGTGACCATGTGACGTGTATCCGTAATTTTTTCTAGCATCTATTTTGTCCTCATGAAACAGTGGCGTAATCGAAATCGCTTTCTGGTTTCGGCAGTCACCTCCCAACGAAGAACGCATAACTTTCATTCGAATTTTATCTTAGAGGATTACTATCGATTTGTATTATTCGATTACTATCTTACAAACTCCTCTCCACCAAAAATTAAATAAAATACCTTAAAACTGCGTATATATATCCTTAGTAAAACATTAAAAGTTTCGTTATTATCAGTAGTTTAGGTATATATGAAGTTCAACACCTGTTACCCAAACGTAATTCCTGGACACAATCTAAACATTTCTATTGATTCACAGAACTGACTGAGTAAATGTACATTAATATCTACCTTATCTACATCCTGATAGGAAAACACCGTTAGCAACAAGTTTTTTTATGAACAATTGACTGATGCATTACCATATTATTTAAGTTTAACGCTACATTTCCCCCCCTGGACCGCGTTACTCCGTTGGTGTTTCCAAATTGAGAGATTTGAGTCCTTGAGCCTTACACAGCAAGTAACCTTGAGGCGTTTTTTTCAGACCCACCTTTGCGTAATAAGCTTCACTCGCCTCCTTCAAGTTGGAGAAACAATTACGAGTTTCACCTCTCGAAAGTGTTTAAAGCTATTTACTTTCTTTACAGAAATACTGTTATATAATACAAAAGCTTTGTGAAAGTTTTGTTGTCACTCAATTTTTCCCTTGATGTCCCGCAGATGATGAGGAAAATAGTGCAACTTTTTCCCTATGTTTAAAAAAACAGCCAAGCTGTAAAACCAGTAGTGTGAAGGTTTTTTTTTGATATTCTTCATTCATAAACACATTTTGTCCGAGTTTGTCATACCCGCAAGAAGGGAAGGTTTCGAATAATTGTGTGACAAACATTTTTTTCCTTTCTTATGATAAATAAATCATGATGAATCATAAACAAAATGGGGACAAAGAAAGTGGGTGAAAACAGATTACTAAAGCAAAGAATGTACGAATGCTGATCAGCATAATAATGATCTGAATACACTTTCTTAAGGATCTAAGAGGGAGAGTTTAGTCGCACATAATAACAAAGATAGGCCATATATTATTTAAAAGAGAAAAAAAAAAGTTTTGAAACAGGAAGTCCAACTGTAAACGTTTGTTTGCGCTCGCACTGTAGAACTGCTGGACAGAGATACCTGCTGAGTTCACTTTTGTTGAAAAGTATAATATTCTCAACGGAGGTAAGTACGTGCATTTTTTTAGTTCTATAAGGATTTAAAGCCCATCCTAGGTCGGAAACCTGTGTATTTGTTTTAAACTGCTTCCTTTGATGTTTACAGTTCTGTAAATTATAGCTTATCAAAATGGCAAGTTTATCGGAAAATTATGCTATCCTGAAAGAGCACTATTTGTTGCTAATCTACTTCTTTTTCTTCTCAGAGAATAAAAAATACAATACTCCAAAAATAATTAAAAACTACCGTAAAGACACCACATTAAAATATCAGGCTTTCTGACTTGTGTTTTAGAAAAATACTCCTGACTATTTCAAAGCAATTATTACTTGGTGGCCCGTGCGACCCTTTCGCAAGCGAATAAAATACGATAAATTTTATAGCGAGGTTGGTGGCTTGCAGTAGGATGAAAGAAGAACCGGTTCATTTGAAGCAATTGTTTATTTATCAAATGACAATGTTGCGTAAGGATAATACAAAACCAATTTCAAAACGCCTTTGGCCACAATATTGGGGGTGAAGCATAAGACAAAACATGGGAACATGAGATATGTACACGTCAAAACACCTTTGTAGAAAATATTAAAAGTTAAATACGACACAAACTCGTGGGAAATGTGATATTTAGATTACAAAACCTCTTTGTGCACACTATTTGACTATGCCGTTTCGACTCATCCAGGGAAAGAACTTTAGGGCCAAAAGTCAATTTTTCACTTCGATTTTTAAACAAACAATACAATTTGTCATTCCGAATTAACAATTCGACAGAAGCGGAGAACTTAATCTTTAAAATGGCACCTCATTTATCTATTTTGGTTAAGTATGAAGGAAGAGAAAGGGATCGTCACGAAAAATCACATTCTAGAAATAATATATATATGGTTTTTCCATGTAAAAAGAATAGCGTACACCTACGTGGATGTTGCCAATAAAGAAACTCATAAATAAAATCACAGAATAATAATAAAAAAAGACGATTTTTAAATTTAAAAGTTTAGGGCGATTGATAATGGTATAATTAAAAAAAGCTAACTCGCGCCCTCTAAGGGAAGAAAAATTGTTTATAATGTTTATACTTCGATTTTTAAGCAAAGAATAAGATGTGTAATAGTAAATTAACAATTCGCACGAAGCGGGGGTCTTAATATTTAAAATGGTACCTCATTTACCGATTCTGGTTAAGTATGAAGGGAGAGAAAGGGATAAAAAAAAACACCTTTTAGAAATAATATAAATATATATTACTCAAAGTTGAAACTATCTGAAACGGATGTATAAAAGTAGGCATGAGAGTCTCTAAAAACGGCAAGTCTTTGGAACTGCACGAACAGTTAACTTAAAATTTCTACAGCGAATTTTCAAGAGAATTTATTGATCAGAGGAAAAAAATTTCAAGGGCAAAGATTTTCCATTGCCGAAAACTAGCTAAGTGGAAATTATCAAAATCGAAAGTATTCGTAAGCTGTATACAGATTCCAAACTTTCAAGCAGCTGAATATACCTATAATTGAGATTTGACTTTCGGCAATTTCCCTGATATATACACGAGTGTTCAGAGTTAAAGTGAAACAAGTCCATGAGAGTCAGTTCCGAGAAGGCTGATTGCGAAGTTAAACGATGGTAATTAATTAACCATTACATTTTGTTTGTTTTTTCTGCTTCGGTAACGTAGTGCCATGTTTTATTTAAACATTTTTTTATATTGTTTCATAATATTGTTTTATAAAGTACGGCTATTATTAAATCCACCACACATAATTTGAGTGGAAGCTGGACTTGATTCACTTTCCCTCTGAAACTTCATGCGTTGGGAGATTGTTATCATTAAAAGCATGTTATCCTTAAAAACACTCATGTGATCAGGAGGTTTCAGCAAAGCAAGGGCCATTTTTACATTTTTATTTTTTCCAGTGCACGAACCTGAACGAAAAACTGAGTTTGTAAGTTCACGCATTTTTTCTTAATTGTTCGCAAACTCAAAATAAAGATTCTCAAAACCCCTGCCATAGACATAGACATAGACATGGTACATTAACGAGGCACCAGAGAGCAGGGCTCCATATCCTCGGTATGGATAATTTTTTTGTGGCTATATTTCCGTTCTCAGGATTAAAAGAAAAGTGTTGACTTGAAAGTTAGAATAATAATAATAAAAATAATAATAATTAAATAAATAAAAATAAATAATATTAATACAAGCAAAAAATAAATAAGTGAATATATATAAATTGACAACAGTCTCATTTAAAACATACTTCTAGCCAGTGGAATCATTGTAGTAGTTAACCAAAACTGCGTACGAACGTATTTCTTGTGTAGTATGCACTAGAGTTTAAAAGTTTTGGAAAAGTTAATGTCTTTTGACGATCAAATGTGCAAACATACGTCTCATTTGAAGCTGATTTACTGTCATCTTCCAGGACTTGCCTTGCTCTTTCAGCACAAACTCAATGTAGTCCCTTTTCCACTTCAAGTGTTTTTTTTTCCACAAGGCTCTGTTAACTTTTTATTTTATGCATAAGTTCATCACACAACCTGCAAGTGTCTTTGGAAGGAACCTTAAAATGTAAATTGAATTTTTTCCAAAACGCTTGATAATAGTAATTTTTTCTCAGTGACTGTATGTATTCATCATCACACTTCGCTATATAGAGATCATACAGGTTTTTCAATGTTAAGGTTAAGAGGAAGATACCTTTTGTTGGCATTACCGTTAAGTGAGTATTGACTCTTGTTGCCCACATCAAATCTGTCCTTTGCTACGTCACTAAAATCACAGTGACGTAGCGAGCATAACTGACGCCCGGGGGACGTTACCTTTTTGGCCCCCCCCCATGGTCTTGGGAACCATTTGGCGCCCCACTGCGAGAGGTGCCCGGAGCATGATAGACCCCCTTGTCCCCCTCTCGCTACACAACTGCAGAATCATCATTTTTGTTTAAAGTTGCCTTACTCCCAGTGGCGTAGCGAGCATAACTGGCGCCCGGGGCACGATACCTTTTTGGCACGCCCCCCCCGAAAAACACATAGTATTATAATACATAGAATTCGTTGAGGACCGTTTGACTCCCCTCTGCGAGTGGCGCCCGGGGCATGATAGCCCCCTTGCCCCCCCCCCTTCGCTACGCCACTGCTTACCCCTGCTGTCAATAACTCCAAAAACGTCCTTTTTTCTGAGGCGTCTATACAGTCTTCCTTAACTTATTCTCCATATTCTAGGAAAAAATTCTAGTAAACTTCACATTCTCATCATTATATAAAAGTGAAATACTCTCTTTGGACATGATATCATAGTCTTTGAGTTCTGTACTAACCCATGCAAGAAAACGTTCAGTTTATAATAGTCTGACAACTTCCTAAATGATATGAATGGTTTCTTCAAAATTGACCGTGAGTCAAGTTCAGGGCAATGAAATAACTTAAATCACAGAATACATCTACTAAAGCACGTGCTTGTGCACAACTCAGAAAATGGACTGAGTCCAATGTAGCTCTCTAAGGAGAATCGGTTGTTATTCAGTGGTACATAGAACTGTTGTCTTCTGATGGTCAAAATTTATAGGACGAACTTTGTTCACTATTGAATTGAAAAACATAATGTTTTTACAGTATCATAGCAGTGAAATTGACAAAAAGTGGAGTTGGTTCACTTTAACTCTGAGTACTCCATACATAATGTATATATTTTTTCAATTTTGGACAGTTTGACAGATTTGAACCGTAAGCAGTAAGAATATTTTATCTAGTCGTATAACTCAAATTTCACCCAAGTTAGAGCATATAAAGTAAAAATGGGAAACACCGGAATAAAACAAAATCTATTTAGGCTCTTTAACCCCTACAGAGCCTATTTCAAAGATAAACTCTATCCCGAAATTTGTGAAACGGTTGCAGAACTTCGTGGAGAAGTACGAGTAAAATAAGCGTAATCATGGTTTTTCTATACAAACTAAGCTTAAACCTTGAAAGCGCAGTATTAATAAATAAAACTTAATTGATATAATTCTAAGTGAGATAAACTTCATCAGACACTGATATGAATTACAGTGCTTTACAGAATTTTAAATTCTGTTTTCCGCATTTGAAAATAAAACTTTAAATGAAATGCTCGTGTGTTTATTAAAATATCAGTTTTATACTTTCAAAATACAATTTATTTTTTTTTATGATAAATATCAATATATCATAGTGCCATAGTAAATATTAACTACCGAAAAATAAAAAAAATTAAAAACTCTTTATTCAAACGTCTATCTTCATATCCAAAATAAAGACTTCAAAGATATGCATGTGATTAAAAAAATTACTAAAGGAAAAATTCTCCATTGCTTAACACGAGTATTAGAAATCTGTAATGTGAACTGATACGCCACCTTAAGTTAGTCCACCGACCGCTGAAAAAAAGTGTAATCCGCTGTGTAAATCAGCGGATTACACTTTCAGTGGATAATTAACTGCTTTTTAGTTGGTTGGTTGGCTGATTGATGTTTAATGTCGCAAGGTCCAGAGAGGACAAGCTGCGTCAAACACATGTCAGAAGCAGAACCAAGACGTATATATAAAACTTTCAAGTAAACAGAACATATAGCAACCATAAAAATGGGACAATAACAATGAGGGTAAAAACAGTCATACATAGAAAAGTGATTAAAAACCGTAATATATGAAAAGATGACAAAAGCAGTTTTTTTTTTTTTACTAATCCCAGATTGTTTAGCAAGGCTAGACAATCTCCAAGAAACTAAAAATTTCTAAAATGTCTAAAAGCAGTAGAGGGTCCCGAAGGACCTCGTCCTTTGTAAAACCCAAACAAGCCGAAAGATAGGCAGGGGAGGCCATGTCGGCAGAGCACCAGTGACACTCCGGGAAGATCTTCTGACCCTGCCAAAAAGTGGGTGCTCTAATATGACCATTCATGAAACGCGAGAGGGCTGTTTGATATTTTCTGGGCTTGAGCTAGAAAGACCCACCCGGACTTCTTCCAAAGTACCATGGGTGGTAAGGAGGAGTTCTCCAAAGATGGTTTCGATAGAACTGTCTTCTTAAGGGAGTAAATCTTGCTAAAAGTAAGAGTCCCACAAGGGCTCACGCACTCCTCAGCAGCAGTCCTGGCTAAAAAGTCGGCCCTTTCATTACCGTCAATCCCGACATGGGAAGGAAACCACTGAAAATGATAGCGTGACAAAAACAGTAACATGTAAAAGGTGATAAAAACAGTGATAGTCATGTATAAAAGGTGAAAAACAATAAGTTATAAGCGGTGATAGAAAGTCATAATACCCAATGGGGTATACCCAATGGGGTAAACCCCATCGGGAGTCAAAAACAACACACAGCACATAAAAATTGCATTAAATGTGATGAAACAGGCCACTGTGCCAAAGAAAGTTAAAAAGGGAAGGATGGGGAGAGTCCCCCAATAAAACATTTAGGCTAGGTGTAGAGGAGTTAAAATATTTTTGACAAAAACGTATAAAACCTTCACAATCGGTTAAAAGATATAGAATTGTTACAGTTTCCCCACAAAAATCTCAGGAAGGAACGTTTTCATTGAATAACAAGTGCACATGACTAAAGCGAGTGTACCCAACCCACAAACGTGTTAAAATGACATCTCTTTTCTTCTTTAAAAGTGGGGACCATTATGATATTGTCGGTTTAGTTGTATAAAGTTTATTAGCCACCTGTGATCTCCAGTGTTCATGCCAGCTTGTATATATTAGATTCTTGACAGCCCGTTTTGAGTCGCAAACTGGTAACGGCCCATTTATAATGTCAGATGAGAATTTTGCAGCTTCTTCAGCCAATTCATTGCCCTTGATTCCCACATGATTGAGAATCTAGCAAAACAAAATACTATGCCCGCAACACACCAGACGATGCTTCAAACTCAGCACTTCCCAAACGAGGTGGTGGTTATTTCCATCCCGATTCTAAGGCTCCCAACTTAGGCAAACGGTATACAGGATGAAGCGGGTGGTCGTTTGTCGGGATATGTATTTTAACGCTTTTCTGGGATGGCTACTAACTCAGCTGTGAAGATAGAGAACGTGTGTATAATTGCTTTTTTGGAATTTACTGGTTAAAAACCTATTTATGAGAAGTCAGATTAACCGGATTCAGATGATTTTGATTACACATTTATTTACATTATTTATGCAAGAGGATTGTTTTTAAAAATGATTATATGTGTTATTGTGTACAAGCAGTGGGAGTTAATACACATATTTCCAGTCCGATTCCGCTTTTGATGTAGCAATCCTGAGATTATCCGAAATTTCCGAAGCGGTTATCCACACTTACGTAAAAAGATTGTTTTTTTTAAATGTACTGTATTTGCAACTTAATTGTTATTTATGCAAAAGGCTGGCACAAAAATATACGTTCTATTACACACAGAGAACTAGTTTGCGAGAGACTGTGTCTATTTCCGCTATTTGTGTGAACGGCTATATTAATTTAACAAAATAAGCAGTATACTGTCCTTTGTGATGTCGTGCAACATCCCATGCGTTCTCACAACGTTCACAGGACAATTGTGTACAATGAAGCTGAGACGTGGAACCCAGCATTCTAAAGGTTCAAGGGGCTACCCATAGAAAAACCCAGATAATAGTTTTTGTTATTCTAGGGTGCATCATTAATTTCAGTTCGCCATGGGGCAGACGGACCTTGGCCGGAAATGCCACAGGACAAAGATCGGCAGAGAACTAGCCGATGCTCTTTATGAAAAAGTTTTCAGGGGCTGGTCTGACTGGAAAGTGACCAGCACGGCAAAGACAAAGACCGCACAAGGCGTCCGGTGGCGGAAGTGAAATCCAACCCCCTCGGAGGGGGGAAAGTCTGCTTGGAGGTGACTTGAAGAAGGAACAGACAGTCGGTTGGCAGAGGCGAGGTCGAAAGGTTGGTTCAGCGTTGGGAAGCTGATAAGACAGTTTGTTGGTGAGACCAGTGGCTAGTTCCATGCACGACTAGCAAATCTAATGCATAGTAATAGCCGAACGGCTAACTGTAAATATTTTGTATATAGTGAGTTCTAATAAAGGAACTTAATTTTAATTTAATTTCGCGCCTCTGCTTATCTCAAATATGAGTCGGATTTATTTGATCTCGTGTGAGATTGTGTTGGCTTGTTGTCGGCCACGTCATGACAACTGGTGGCTTTAGCGGTTGGATGGTGGTCTAGAAAAAAAGACACCGGACCTGCCACTCCTTTACGATTTCAACTGGAATGCGCTGTGGACATGAAGGAAGTCTCGGAAAAGCGTCGACGTTCATCTATGACCAAGAAATAACTACAAGCCGGAAAGCCTAGGAGTTCACCTTGCAGCAGAGTGGAAAAGTTCTTCAAGCTGAGGTATGTCTTTTAAGTTAAATCCAGAGAGATTTGATAGGATTTGTCTAGGCGGATTGTAAGTTAAGGTAAATGCGAACGTAAATTAAATTAAAAGTTCTAGGGGTACAAAAGTTCAGGATTTTGAAAAATTTTGTTTAGAACGGTTTAATTTGATTTGGTTGAAATACTTAATTGAAGTGGACATAATTATGTAACTGGGTATTAAGCGAAGTAATAGTTATGCTGGCTTGTGTGTTCGAATAAGGTAATTTTATTTGAATTGTTACACCAGGGTTTTGCTTTGTTTAAGGGAAAAACTCAGTTTTGGAAAAGAAGTACACTGCATGTAATAAATTGAGAGAAACCGAAAGTGTCAATTTATTAGGGTATGAGTGTATGAAAAATACACAAGATATATATATTGGTTGTTATATTGTTCTGAATCAAGTGTATTTTTGTATTCTTTTAAAAGTTTAGCTTAGTGCTAAGGGTATTGTGTTATCATTTGAAAATTAGCTTATTGCTAAGGTTTATTGTGCATTGATTAATGTGGAATTTTTAATACAAGGTGTATTATTTTTTTTAATATCTGTTTCGAATTGAGCAGTTGCTCAGGGTATTTGGATAAAGATATTAACTTGAAATTTAATATTTTGCTAATTGTTTTGATTTCGGTATGAAGTTCAGATTTTAAAGATAATACGTAGAGTATTTTTGTGTTTTAATATAATTTTGAAACTTTATATACTAATGAGTGAATTGTGCAAGTATTAAGTGGATTTAGGTGCAAATATTAAGTTATTAAGTATTTAAGTGCATGTTCATTGTGTTGATATCATTTTAAAGGATTACCTATTATTGAGTGTATTTTGAATTGATATAAATGTAGTGAATTTCAGAATATCAAGGAGTTTTGATATTGAGGTTGAAAACTAGTATATAGATAAGTGTATTTTGTAGTGTTATTGAAAAATTTGGGAAATTATGGCAGAATTTACCGAAATGGAGCTATTTCTGGCTAAATATAGTAAAAGTGTCCTGCTGACATTGGCAGCAAAATTCGATGCTAATGTGTCGATGTCAGACATAAAGCTAAGAATTATAAGGCAAATTGTAGGAGCGTCAGATTTTGACGAACAATATGCGAAAACTTCTCTAGAATCAATTTTATTGGATATAAAAAGAGAAAGGGAAAGAGAAAAACAAGCTTGGGAATTAGAAAAGCGAAAACGACATAGAGCGTTGGAACTGGCGAGAATCAGAAGGCCCACGGGAACTTCGTTAGACCCTGATGTTAAAACTTTAGTCGCGGGAATGTCAGAGGAATTCAAATTTGACAAAGAGTCATTTGTGCGAAACCATAAAGAGACTATAGAAAATCTAAAACAATTAAACTTTGATCTTGAGAGTGAAGTAGAATTCGGCATTCGAGATGAACTTAAGTTACGTCATAGTGAAGAGTTGTTAATTTTAAGAGAATTTTTGCAATCAATAAAATTTTACGAAGAAATTGCGATTAAACCAGTTGAAGCGGATAGGTTATGTACAGGGGACACAGGTACAGAAAATTCGCCTAGTGAGGCTATTCGGGAAAATAAAACGGATAGGTTGTGTACAGAGGACACAGGTCCAGAAATTTCGCCTCTTGTAGCTATTCAGAAAAAAGGAACGGATAGTGGGGTTAGCATTGAAACTAATTTAGGTAAAAGCAGTAACTCTAAGCTGGTGAGTCCTGAGGAGGTTGGGAAAACCGGAGTTTTAATCCAACCAACTGAAGTACCCGGAAAATCGGAGGGGAAGGAAAACAAGTTTCCGTTAGAAAAAACGAGTCATTCCGTTTGTAGCGCGAAGGAAAGTATTGAACTAAATAACCCCGCGGGTGAAATTCTGGGAAGTAAAAGCCTAGAGGAGTTTCAAGAAGGTAGAAACCGGGAGAAATTAGAATATAATAGATCGGAAACAGGATTTTCGAATAGCGCAAAGGAAAATCCCCTTGCGTTGACCGATTGCAGTAGTCGGGGCGAAAACCAGTTGAGGGCGAGTTCAGAATTTGAGCCTCGCGTACCGATTCCAGGAAAACAGGAGTCGAGGGACCGCTGTATTGAACCTGAAAGGTTTTTGTTCGTACGAGGCGTTTTGTACGGTTTTCAGGGGAAAACAGAGAGTAGTATTCGCGTGGCGAAAAGGGAAAGTTCCCCCATATGGTTTTTGGGAGAACAAGAGATCCCACCGACAAAAGAGAATTCAGGTTTAGGACAGATAAGATTAAAAGGATTGGGAACGAAGTGGATTGTCCAACCGGAAAGATTAAGGGGTCGGAAAGGGAAACCCTGTAATGGGAAGGTTTTGGTCAATAAGTTAAATGGTGAGACTAACTATGGGAAGGGTAAATCACGATGTTATCCTGTTGTTAGTTGGCTAGAGCCGCGTTTAGTGAACCCCGAAGTGGTCAAACTGTGGAATTATAAGTTACGGAAAAAGGTCAGATGCAGAATAGGTTTGTTCTGTAAGACGGATACCCTTCTCCCTATTGTAGCAGAAATGGTTGTAATGGTAGCGACGCATTATGAAACAATTATGGCAGTTATCGCAGGGAAAGCTATTGTATACATTTGCACCTTACTTGAGAATAGTGAGGAAAATTTAGGTTATGAGGATGGTTATGAGGATCTTAAGGTATAAATTGTAAAATTGGGTTGCTGAAATGTATTAAATTGAGTGTGAATACATAATTTAAGAAATAATGATATAATTATAATTGTGATGAATTGTACGACTTTAAATATGTTGGTAATTTCATAGCCTAAGAATTGAACGTATAGTGATTATTGTGATTATTGGATTTATTGTGATGAATTTTTGTAATTAAGTTTAATTTATTTGTGCATCCATGAGTAAGATGGCCAATTAATATTGATTATTGATGTATGGAAATTATTTAACGATTTGCATTGTGTTCAACGGTGAAAAGTATTTAAGGTTTTTTTTTGTTGTATTATGTCCAATTGTGTGAATGTTCTGTATCGTGAATGGAAACTTAGACGGTTTTGTCTATTGTTAGGTTTTTAGTTCAGGATGAACCGATAGGTGAAAATCCTGATAAATTGAGTAGATTCTATGCTATATGAATCCAAGTTACTAATTGTTGGTCAGGTAATGTTATGTAAATTATTGAAAATTGGAATATCAAGTGTTTAATGGAAGTAAATTGTTTAAATATGTAGTGAAATGAGATTTCGGTTCTAGGTATTGTTAATGTATTAAAGATAATGACAACTTCCATGTGATGACGGGGTATTGTTCAAAAGAAATGTCCCGCACTCATAATGAGTGAATGTGTATGTCTGGATCCGTTATTTCTTTGATGAATAAATCAGAAAATGAATTTGGGGTTGGAACCCTTTTTAATGTTGAAGAATTTAACATAGTGAAAAATTTTGTTCGGATCCATTTTTCTTGATGAAAGTAATTTTCTTTAGTTGTTTTGTTTGATATTCAATTCGAGTTTAGGTAATTGATTAAATTAAATGTTACGTTGAGTCAGTTTTGGGGACCAACGATTAATGGGAAGAAATTAAAATACTTTTGGTAAAATAGGAAAAATTAAAATGTCCTGTAATTAACAAAAAAATACTGTGAGTCTTGTGACGAGCAGGTGATAAGCTTGATGTTGTGCTAATATTTTATGTCCTGCATAAAGGCAGTGTCACGTGTATTGTGTATGCTACATTTAAATGGACCTATCAGTATTGAATCATCACCTGTTAGAGTGGCATGAGTCGTATTCTAAGAGTAATAGGTTTTGAGTTAAATAGGCTATATTTAAATGTGTTATTTAGGTAAACTGGTTATATTTAAAATAGTAGTAAGGATTTATGTGTAGCCATAGTTATGTGAGTGGGCCATTTTTGTCTAAGCCCATGTATTCAGGTTGTGTATACCTAGAGGTGACACAGTGGTTTCGAGTGCTTATTCTAGTGTAGTGAAAAGTACTTTTTTAAAGGTTCATTTTAAGTACAGTGACAAGGACTGAAAAATTGGGCATGTAACTAAGATCTTGAGAGGTTGCATTGTTTTTTAAGTATGATATATGTATCTAAGATTTTGAGTGTTTGTATTGTTTTTTAGGTATGATATATGTATTTAAGGTTAAGTGGTCGTATTGTTGTAGCTAAGAGATTTATGTAATTGATTTCATGAAATGTGTTGTCATGTACTCAGTATAGACTTGTGCTATATCTTGAGTGGTTGTGGTGTATCAAGTGAAATATATATACCCAGTAAAGAAAAAAAAAGAATGTAATTCCAAAACTGAGTACGCGTAATTATGACTTTTAACGTAATTAGTGACAACGGAAGCACTTAATGCTTGGCAGGAAATTTAAGAGTGGGAAGATAGATTCCCTGGCGCATGAATCTCTCTGGGAAAACTTAAAAGAACACAATCTCATATCTTAATATTGAAGTAATTATCCGAACTTTGGATACCCCAAAGAAGATCTTTGGACTTTCTTAGGGGGAGGGAGCTGTGATGTCGTGCAACATCCCATGCGTTCTCACAACGTTCACAGGACAATTGTGTACAATGAAGCTGAGACGTGGAACCCAGCATTCTAAAGGTTCAAGGGGCTACCCATAGAAAAACCCAGATAATAGTTTTTGTTATTCTAGGGTGCATCATTAATTTCAGTTCGCCATGGGGCAGACGGACCTTGGCCGGAAATGCCACAGGACAAAGATCGGCAGAGAACTAGCCGATGCTCTTTATGAAAAAGTTTTCAGGGGCTGGTCTGACTGGAAAGTGACCAGCACGGCAAAGACAAAGACCGCACAAGGCGTCCGGTGGCGGAAGTGAAATCCAACCCCCTCGGAGGGGGGAAAGTCTGCTTGGAGGTGACTTGAAGAAGGAACAGACAGTCGGTTGGCAGAGGCGAGGTCGAAAGGTTGGTTCAGCGTTGGGAAGCTGATAAGACAGTTTGTTGGTGAGACCAGTGGCTAGTTCCATGCACGACTAGCAAATCTAATGCATAGTAATAGCCGAACGGCTAACTGTAAATATTTTGTATATAGTGAGTTCTAATAAAGGAACTTAATTTTAATTTAATTTCGCGCCTCTGCTTATCTCAAATATGAGTCGGATTTATTTGATCTCGTGTGAGATTGTGTTGGCTTGTTGTCGGCCACGTCATGACACCTTAACCGATTGGCTGTGTTCGGCCATCGAGTAGCCGTTTGGAGATTCTTGACTAAAATTATTAACCTTCATATACAAAAGCACTAATTTAAATTACATAGCAAGAGAAATGTCGAACTTGGATTGTATATACGATGAAAACCTAAGACTACAGTATAACAAATAAGACCAGGGGTGAATACGAATTGTAATGATCCCGTTTCAGTAATAACTGTTCGTCGGGAGCTGCATTTAATTGATACTTATGGTTGTGCTTCAATCCAGAAGCCACTCATTACTGACACCAATGCAAGAAAACGTGTCAGATGGTGCCACGAACTTTTTTTCCCCCAATGCGGCAGGCACTTGTCTCTGACTGTAGGTACTTCTTGACATTGTTACACGAAGATTCGCGAAGTTTTGCCGGCTACTTTATTATGAAAGCACCATATAGGTAAGCCAGCATTGCTCCCCTCTTGAGGGAGAAGACACGGAAAAAACCAAGCCTTATTCGGGATTTAAATCCCCCCCCCCCCCCGGTGTCACGAACATAAAAACTGGCTTTCAAATTATCGGCAACATGTCATCTGGTTGGATGACTGGAGCTTCACATTGTATCATACGGCTGGTGGAATATACGTTTGGTGAACACCATCTGAAGCTTGCCGTTCTAACTGCTTAGTGCCTACTGTTAAGCAAGACGGTGGTTGTCTGGTCCCCTGACTTCAGCGTCCTGTGAAACCATGCTGTCATAATCAAAAGCTGCCTGAAATGTTCATCTTCTGAATTATAAACTAATATGCTGAATACTGTAGATGAGAAACAATTGATAATAAGTCTTAATTTATTTATAAATCGTCTTCTGTAACTGATACACAAGTAAATGAAAGAAATGCATAGTGTTTTTGAAGAGATTTACAAATGATATCTCTGTGTTAATGTACTACTTAAAATTAAAAAAAAAAAAGTTGAAGAGAAATCCACTATCATATTTAGTATATGTGGCTAAACTGGACACAGGAGTGGATCAAGACAGCACATTTGCACATGATTACTTTTTTATGACAGATAAGGGCGCCATCTCTTATTAACATATACAACTAGCTTCCATTACGATCTTTTGTTATTTTCTGCTTTTCTGATCATTGTTAGGAGATTCCTTAGGAGAATTTAACCAAAGAAACATCCAAAATGGAAGATAATAATAATAAAGTTAGTCGAAATTTTAAATGTACGCATTGTGACAAAGATTTCACTCGTCACATCAGTTTGAAAAGACATTTGAAAGTTGGGCACTACATTAAAATCTTAATTTGCGTTTTCTGGAAAACTGCATTTTTCATTTTTTAACGTTTACGAAAAATCTCATTTCTTAAAAGTGAAATAAAATTATATCACAAGGTTCTGCTTATTTATTGGTATGTTATGAAGCAAAATATAGGTTGTAAGTATGTATTTATTAATTTTAGAGCTATCTTTATTGAAAAATATATAAATTTTTTTAAAGAAAACCATGTTGTGTATACAAAATTTGGTATATTTTAGTAAATTTAAGAGGTATCGCTAATCTTTTGCTTCATAACACAGATGAGTGATTTACTAATATATTGTTGAAAAAAAGTGAACTATATTTGTTAAATTTTGTAATAGAAGGTTTGGCATAAGTGATAATTTTTACTGAAATTAGACAAAATATTGCCTAAATTTAAAAAGTTTTCAAAATTCGAATAATTTTTTTAAAATCCATAGTTTTGTTCTCTAATTTAACTAAAAAAATGTGTTTCATAAAAATTTCACATTTTTCAAAAAAAGTGCCCAAAAGGTAGGCACATACCTTAAAATCTCTTTTATTACACACATGTTAAGATTTTCTTTCAAATGCCTTTCCAAACTGAAATGACGAGGGAAAACTTTGTCACAAAGCTAAAGCTTAGAAATTAAAATTACAATTAACTGTATTCATATTATCACTCTAAATAAAATTTTTAAAAAATTATCCTAATATTTACAGTACCTACATTCAAATAAAGATCGAATGCAAATGTTATACAGGTAGCCCTCCTACAGCACGGCATCTTACAACATGGTTTCGCTCTAACAAGACAAGATAAATTGCGGGAACCCTCGTATAACACTGCAACCTGTAACACGGTTTCGCTCTAACACGATAAAAAAAATTGCGTAAACCTTTGTACAACACTGTACTTCTATAGCACTAGATAACATGATTTTTGTTTAACACATTTAAAAACTAAATTACCTTAAAATAATGAAGGGAAGGAATAATGAACGATAGTGGCTTTACATGAAAATGTATGGACAAATTATAATTTATTCATTTATAACTCTATGAAATTAGAAGGCCCAACCTTAGCGGAAAATCTTGAATCATTTTTCCTGAAAGCAGACCCTTCCGCTGAAAGAAGCCGAAAATTCAAAAGGGAGCAAAATTGTCTATCTCCATACCGTAAATCTACAATGACCTTGTAAGAACCAGCAAATAAACCAAAATTACAGATTTTTTATAGAGGATAGAATGTGCAAAAAAATCTAAATGAAGAAAAAGGTTCTGAAAGTGAAGGTGATATCGTTCAATCGAAAAAACGTTCTCGTTTGATTGTACTGAGTAATGAAGAGGAAGAAATTTATTATATTAAGGTCGCATTAAATGAAAATGATATTTTTTTGTTTCTTTTAATTTTTTTTATACATACATTTATATTTTTAACAAAAATTAAGTTTCTTATATAGAATTAAAAAAAAAAAGTTTTTTTTAATGTTTTCAGAACGTAACCCCCTTTTTTGAACTGTCTCTGAGTCTAATATAACACGGTTTCACACAACACGGCATTTTCTAGGAACCTATCTACCGTGTTATATAGGAGGGTTACAATAGGAGGGTTAGTACCTGTATTATATTTATAATGAAAACTAGTTTCATATTTGAGCAAGAGATGGCGCCACGAAAAAATATCAATAGGTGCAAGTGTGCTGTGATCCCATGAAGCTACAGAGCTGTAGCTTCATGTGTGATCCATTCCTCTGAACACGGAGTGAAACCCCTTGTTGTTGCCACTTCTGGAGAATAAACGATTGAATTAGTGCATTGAACCAGTTGCTGATGAACAACGAAACATACGAAAGTGAAGTAAGAAATCAGCCAGGAGTTTCTCTTTAAATAACAGATTTGTAGTGGGAAGATAAGTCACAGTGCGATGAAATAACGAAATATTGTAATCCGGTGCAAAAAGGCAATAAAGAAAACTAATATTAAAATCGGTGTTAAAAAAATACCCATAAAATTCGCATTTGAAAGAAAAATATAATTAATTTATCATAACAAACCAAAACAAGAGAAGACAATTCATATGCAAAAATTTCTTTTAATGTATTCAGTAGGGCCAATCATTATTTTTAATATGCAGTATATTTTATGAAACTATGAAAGAACGATTTACGAAATACAAAATAGATAATTTATATGTCAATGGCTATATGTCAAAATTTTCTTTTCTTTTAATTTTCCTTTAGTAAAACATTTACATACAAAACCCGTATTTGAGAATATGTTATCTGTTGTGCTTACTTGATAACTTTTACTTTCTTTTAGTTCTAATAGATGACGCCACCATGATAAAGTGTTTTATAATAGTTTTAGAGGATGTAGACTTTCTAGTTAAGGCCACAAAATTACGTAATCTTTCTTTGTCGGAGTGAAACGCACGTTTACTACCAAGGCATAAAACATTTCACCTTGAGAACAAGAGTATTCCGTGGGTTTGTGATCCTCACGACTTTGGCGTCATTTCGGTACTTTGTTAGTGTGCATCTCCCGATATCTGCAATGGGTAATAAAAATTGTGATTTGAATGAGCGGGGACAGTCTGAGTTTTGAAATTTTTAGTAATTTCAATACTTTTGTGGCTTTTAAAACAAAATGTATTCTAAGTAACTGAGTAAAAAAATTCACAAAATATAACTACCACAAAATATAAATAAAGTCGTAAACGCTGGCGGCTGGGGCCTTGAAAAAGGGAAATGCAATATTTTTATCTTTATTCGTCAGCTATTTATTGACAAGCGACTTATTTTTAAAACGTGGCAAGGATCCGTAAGTTTAACTTGATGAAATATATTTATCAAAGGCGTCCTTGGACACTCCATGCTTTTTTTTCTCCCAAGTTAATGCAGAATTTGATGAACGCATATAGTTAATGATAGATATATCTGCTGCGTTTTAGTGTTTAGTAAAAATGTTCACGAATTTATAGATATTTTGCTTTTACAGCATTTTATAAGCTGACTATTATACATTATTTTTTGCCAAAGGTTTGCGTCTGGTGAGTAAATACACTTTTTGACAAAAAAGTCGACGCACCAAGAAGTATTTGTCCCATCGTAATGAAATTTTGTATGCAAAGATGTTTCGACCGAACATACAAATCATTAAAATTTGGTGCCCAACGAATGAATAGCGCAGTGGATCTTAACCTTTTTAGTAGTCAACACCTCCTTGAACTTGAAAATAAGCTCTCGCACCCCCTTGAAAAATGTGTTTCTATTTTTTTATTTCGGAAAAGACATTTATTGCAAGATAATTTATGTATTGCATAAAAAAATTAATGCATTTACAATACATACTATATTATTACATATAAAACAAATCTACATTTTTAATGGCTACGTTGTTGTTGTTGCTGTTCATAATTATACTTTTAAAACAAGGCTCTATTTTTTTTTTTTTTTTTTTTTTTTTGAAAGAGCCACGCGTAAGTCATCAGATGCCTTAAAGCGATTTATGGCTTTTGTTTTGACGTGCAAAAGTGATGAAAAACTCATTTCACAACAGTAAGTGGTCGCAAATGGTAAAAGTGTCTCTAATGCTTCTTTTGCCAATTCTGGATAAAGTTCTAACTGCGTACACCATAAGCCCGTCTGCACACGGAGCAACTCAAAAGAAACTGATAACTGACTCAAATCACAAACCAGTCCGTGATGAGTCGCAACCTATGTAATTGAATGGAGCCACGCACACGGCGCAACTGGTTACAAACCCGTCCGACGGGTTTGTAACCAGTTGCGCCGTGTGCGTGGCTCCATTCAATTACATAGGTTGCGACTCATCACGGACTGGTTTGTGATTTGAGTCAGTTATCAGTTTCTTTTGAGTTGCCCCGTGTGCAGACGGGCTAAGTGATACGTTACATGTGCCACGCCCTCCAACGTAGACTTGCACTCGAGCGATTCTCGATCTGAAGTTCAAAATTTATGTTGCATTTCGACTGCGCTTATCTTACGTCGACTATAACAATGCCTCGCCGGAGGATTGTTATCGTGCTTATCACGAGCATATATCAGAGTTTGAAAGAGGTCGTATCATCGGATTGAAAGAAGCTGGTTGACAGTGGCGTAGCGAGCATAACTGGCGCCCGGGGCACGATACCTTTTTGACGCCCCCCCCCGAAAAAACATATAGTATATAACAGAGGTGGGGAACTCGCGGCCTCCGTGATCTTCTCTTGCGGCCTTCATAAAAGCTAGCACTTGTATTAATTAATATTTAATTATATAGATTACAACAATTTCCAAATCAATAGAATTAAATAAAGAACGGCATGAATGTATGCACAGTGTCGGCCAAAATAAAGTTGACATTTTGAAATTGTTGTCTAAAGTCGCTACAATTGTATATTTATCCAAATGAGCTTCGTTTACCTTGGTTGTATGATACTTTAACTACACTTTATATGCAATTTAATGCTCAGAGTTTCTTAGTAATACTACCAGACATGTTATATGATCTCTACACAAAAACTACTTTCTTACTATTATTGTGACTGACTCCATGTACGTTAAAACGTATTATTTTTTCTGCAAAAAAATAATAATTAATGATTAATGTTAAAACAAGTTTTTATCCTTATGTGAATACAAAAATATTTTATATTGTAACTTTTTATGTTAAATAATAAATAAATAAGGACTTAATTTTTTTTGTTATTTTTCTATATAATGCACCAAATTGTTAAAACTATATCTAACTATAATAATTTCATAAAAGTCGCATTTATAGGTTCATCAACTTATGCGGCCTCCTTTATTACTACCTAATTTACATGTGGCCTCTAATGGTAAAAAGGTTCCCCACCTCTGGTATATAATATAGTTGAATTAGTTAAAAGGACTATTTTGCGTCCCTCTGCGAGTGGCGCCAAAGGGGGCATGATAGACCCCCTTGCCCCCCCCTTTGCTACGCCACTGCTGGTTGAGCAAATCAAAGAATCGCTAACTTGTTAGGGTCTGCGATGATCAGTGAGGTGGCAACGGGACCTGCGTACTGTTGATTTGGCCTAGTACCCGACGCCACCAGCAGGGTCCGACTCAGTTTCATTTCTTTTTTCTTATTTTTTTAAAATTTATTTTGTACTCCCCTTAATTTTTTCTCAAGTTTAATGACTTGAATTTTTTCAGGAGGATTCTTTTGAGCACGTCACTTCACGGGGGGAACTGCAGGGTTGGGCCTTGTCTCCTGACGATGATCTAATTTGCGTAAGCGAGACAGCGGGCCCAAGGTTTGCTTCTGTCGCCTCTCTAAATTGACCATATTCCCGATAAAGCACAAATAGGTTCATAGATAGTCGTAACAATGATACCACTAAATTTTTCGTTTTGCTTTGTTTCCTTTCCTGGTCTTGCGTTTTCGTGCACCCACATTAATTACGTGTTGTTGGGGTCCCCCCCCCCCCCCCGCCCCTAGAGCATCCACTTTCAGGCCTTTTTTCAAAATTCTTGTACATCGAAACCTCGTTTATCTGGTGGATAATCCACATCAGATTTGTATACATTAAAAAAAATTTCATTTCCACGTTAGATAATTTTTAACTATGATAGCAAGAACGTAACTATAAGTACGTCAAACATTCACGTTTTAGTTTGATTCAATGTATAGTTCCTGCATAAATTGTACAGTAAATTACGGTAATAAAATCTTTTTTGTTGGGTTTAAGAAAGCTTTACTTAAAGGGAGCTTTACAGGGCGTTGTCGTGGATTGACTCACCAACTATAAATAGCGCCGGGAGAGAGCGTTCACCTTCATCGATTTTTTTTATCGTAATAAACGGTAAGTCTGCTCAGTTAAGGATTTTGCTTTGCTTATTACCCATATTACCCGGATTATCCGGATTTTCGATTGTCCAGATTGCCCGTGGTCCCAGTTAGTCCGTGTTTACGCCTGGTTAAAAGTTAATGTGAACTGTGACCGTCGTTCCTTGGCGCCTATGATTTGGCGGCAACAAGTTTGTATTTTGCAGTTGAATTTCGTCTCTCTCTCTAGTAGGAAGCTTCATTCGGAAGCATCCCTAAGAAATGAGCCATATAATTGGCTAATCTTAATAAATCTTTAATTCGAAATATAGACATACAGTCCAGATCGACCAGCCCGGATAAACGAGGTTTTACTGTATACCAAATTCTCCTTTTCTAAGCCATCTTAAATGGAATTTTGCCTGCGTGCTGATCTCGTTCCCAGTCTGGCTTGCTCTGCGGACCTGGGGTGGGGGCGCCCGGGTGATGGGTTGGGTCGTGCAGGAGGATAACCTTCCAGCTGCTGTCTACATCCACTGGTAGAGGTCAAATCCTGGAAGGCCTTCGACGCTTTGCCGGGCCCCATCCGGTGCAATAGAAGTCAAAGAATCGCTCGACATCTGGATCGAAGCGATGCAGCGATTATACGATGCTGGCAAGAGTGGGTCAACAACGACAGATTTAAGCGTCAGGACGGCAGCGGTCGACCTAGAATCCTAACAGAACCGAAAGATAGAGCGATTGTCAGATCAGCTGCCACATCACCGGATTCGTAGTTATCAACCATCCGACGAGTGACCCGCTCACAAATGTCCAACATGACCATTGGCAGACAACTGAGAGAGCGGAATCTACTCTCACGACGACCGTTACGCCTCTTACACTTCATGCCTGTACACCGGCAAGTCCGATTACAGTTGTTCTGTACTCGACCAACTTGGAACTGTACTGACTGGGACGTACAATCTTAGGACGTATAGACATATAGTGACGTGTTCCGTTTCCAACAGTGTCCTGACGACCACTTGAAGATGTGTCTGGAGACGTCCAGGGTAGCGTAGGGATCCTGCACGACACACAAGCCCACAACAGGGCGTTATGGTCTGGGGTGCCATTTTCCTTTGATAGCCGGACCATTTGATAGTCATTAGTGACTTACTTACAGCACAGCGGTGAGTAGACGACATTCTGTGACCTGTTTTGTTGTCTTTCCGCTTTCGCCACGCCGGGCTAAATTTTCAACAAGATAATGCCTGGCCGCATACGGCACGTGTTGCTACGAATTGTCTTCAATCTTGCCGAACACTTTGACCGCTTAGGTCGTTTGATCTCTCCCCCATAGAGCAAATTTGGGATGGGATAGGAAGGCGATTGCAACTATTCCGGAATGTTGCCGCTTTTGACCGATAGTTGGAGGCAATTTGGCAAGAAATTCCACTGGACAACATCTGGGAACTTTATCAGTCTATGCCAAGCCGGGTGACAGCTTGCATCCTCGCCAGAGTTGGACTAACGCAGTATTGACTTCCTCACTTTGTAGCAATCAAACACAGGAAAAAAACCATTCAATTGTTCTGAAATTTTCAGTCCTTTATTTTTCCGTGCATGTTCTTCACATCCACCAATTTTTGATGCTATCGAACAATTCCTTCTTGGTGCGTCGATTTTTTTTTGTTATAGAGTGTATTTAAATAATAGTTATACTGACTACTCTTGATTTTTACTTTAGTATTTTATATTTTTTATTTGTCTCAAATTAATAAATATAATTTGTAAAATTAATTAATTTTGCGATAAAGTGTAAAGATATTCTTTTAATGTGAAGACATGACGGTGTGCAGATTTCGCCACCTCAATTGTATCTTCGTTACGATATTACGATATTTTACAACTGCAGATATTCCTCGACTTACGACCGAGATAGGGACCGAGACATTCGTCTTCAGTTGAGTTGATTGTAAGTCCAGTTTGAAACAATTTTTTTTTTTTGTATATGCACATACATATATTTTTTACTTTCAGACGTAATTTAAAATAAATTGCATTTAGAAGACATAAATTATTCTTCGTCATCACTACTTATTATGTTAGTACAATCCATTGGTTCATAATTTCCAACAGAAGATGCGTTGAAAGTTTTTTTAACAAAGTTATCCAAGGGAGTTTGAACAGTCTGAGTCTCCTTTTAATTGTATATTGTCTGGTAGCAAGACAGATTTTCCTGAATACGACGATTTACACTCGTGAATCTTTCTTTATTTGGATCCATTGATTCTAATTGTTGTAGTCTTTTATTAATATAATGAAGAGCCGAAGCCATTTCTGAAGTCATTGAAGGTTTATTTGATTTATCGTGTGGATATCGAAACCATTGCATCATATTTTTTAATAATTGCACTGCTGGCCACCCAAATTGCAACACCAAGAAAGACAAGAGATATCACAACAAAATTTATTTTGTAGATAACATGTTGACCAAGTATCAAATGATTAAATTTATAGACTTCTGTGAAGTGTGGTTCCTGCCAAAATCAGTAGCCAGAGTAGCTGCCATTGTTGGAGATCACCGCTGCCACACGCCTCGGCATTGATTCAAAGAGACTTTGGATAAGTTCTTGGGGTACAGCAGACCAAGCAGCTTCCACACGTTGCCAAAGTTGATCTGCTGTGGCAGCTGGGGATGGAATCTGGGTCAATCGTAGAGCAACCATGGACCGCATGTTTTCTATCGGTGAAAGATCCGGAGAGCGAGGTGGCCAGGGAAGCAATTCAATCTGGCGATTGACGAAGAACCGTTGGACAATGCGTGCCACGTGTGGTCGCGCATTGTCCTGTTGAAATATGGCTGTGGGCAAGCCCTGAAGGTAAGGAAGGACAACTGGCTCCAACACCTCGGAGATGTAGCGCTGGCTGTTTAAAGTACCGGCAATGCGTACTAGAGGTGTGCGAGAGTGATATCCAATACCGCCCCATACCATAATACCCGGTGCAGGACCAGTGTGGCGGTGCATAACGCAGTTGTTGAGCATCCTCTCTTCACGGTGTCTCCAGACTCGAATGCGACCACCGTGGTGTTGCAGACAGAAGCGTGACATTCATTCCTTTCTGCCGTCCACATCCTTCTGTCATCGCACCATTGGCGGCGGAGACGTCTGTGGTTCTGCGTCAAGGGTAGACAAAGCAATGGACGTCTTGCGGACAGACCACTCTGCTGTAAACGGCGTCGAATGGTACGCGCAGACACTGGATGATGCGTTACAGACTGCATGTGCTGTGCTATGGTTCGTGATGTGACTGAGCGATCCGTCACTGCCATGCGTACAATTTGCCTGTCATCACGTGAAGTGGTGCGCTGAGGTGGATGCGATCGAACACGCCGGTCCGTCGTACCCTCCTGCATCTAACGATCACATATCCGCATTACAGTTGTTTGGTTTCGTCCAACACGACTACCGATTTCCCTGAAAGATAATCCTCAATCTCGGTAGGCCACTATCCTTACTCTGTCGAACTCGGATACTTGATCAAAAGATGATCGCTGTTTTCGACGAGGCATAATTGATCGTTTTTTTGAAAAAACCACTAGAAAAACACAATTGCCGAACTTGAAATCGTCGAAATCTCCAAGCCTTAAATAGCTCTTTGAAGTGGCGCCACAGGCGCGCGTGATGTGCGTCTGCGCTGAAATTCTAATCATTTGCATATCTCACCTCCGCTAATGCATGTTGTAAATTTCATGTTATTTGCATGTTTCCTTCAGGGTGTTGCATTTACAGTGGCCAGCAGTGTATATAATGCATATAGATATGTACTATATATTCGAGGAACAGTATTTTGGGGGAAAAATAATTATATTTTAATTTAAAAATTTTGGTAGTAAGTGCGACCTGTCGTAAGTCGAAGAATACCTGTATTACGAATCACAAACTGTAGACCTTTTCAAGCAATTGTGAACTATTCTTTTTGAAAATAAAATACACTTCAGAAGACTATGAAGATCCCTATATATATTTGCATATATATAGGCAATAAACCCATCCACTGAATTCCTAAACTCACACAGGCACGTAATTGTACCCATTTGCAGAAGTAGGTTGTAGAACCTATTTTCCAATGTCGGTTGTACGACTCAACAAAAGCGTGTTTCCCTATGCAGTGGATTAGCCGGCGAGGTGAGTTCACCAACCAACATTATTTTTTCTTTTTATACACCATCACTCTTTTACAAAAATAGGAACTTATACTAAAAAGGATAACAGTTAGATTTTTGTAAACAAATTGGGGCAAAAAAAAAGGTGGTAGGGAATAGAATATTTATCATTCTGTGCATTTTTGGATGGGAAGGGGATGATTGTATAGAACGCAAAATTACTAATACAAGGTCATCGAAAAAAATGTCCGTGATTTCAGTTGTGCAGACCGGGAACAGCAATCGACCGATCGGATTTTGCGTAGCAGCAGATGGTATGTTAACTCTGGGAGTTTGATTTTTCCATGTCATGGTGACCATGACAGCGCTGAAGGTATGAGCCGACGCTGTGACGTCGCGCTTCCTCCTACATGGGTTTTGGCGTTACATAGGAAGGGGCGGTCCAATTATTTGGCCACCAAGAAGCCCCGATTTGACTCCTCTAGACTTTTTTCTATGGGGTTACTTGAAAAGCATTGTGCATGCTGAGAAGATCCGGGATGTTGTGGGGCCGATCGTTACGGCGCCAAATGGGAAGCCGCATCGGAACAAGTGGTAGCAGATTAAAAAACGTTAAGCCAGCCAAAAAATGGCGAGACATAAAAATGCGTTGTGTAACAGAATTAAATTACTGATTTAACTTATAGAAACAATGCGATATGAATGATAACCCAGACAGGTGGTCTCAGGTAAAATATATATTAAATAGAGTAGTTGTTTCAGGATAACCGCACTTACCAAGCAAGAAATTGCTAACCCTACAGACAGCCTGACCCACGTGCTAAGCAGATTACAATACTCATCAAATTAATTCAGACAAGTGAAACATTATCTATTACAGTAAATTAAGTGACTGACTATGTGGTTAAGGAGCAAATAAGAAATTTATTTAACAAAACATAATGAAAAGGTAAATACTTAATAGCTATCTGCCATGCCTTGTACCTCACTCCCAAACACTGGACACCCGCTCCAATGTGTCACCAACCTAGAACACTTCCAAGACCTCTCTGGTTATTTTTTTGAAGCTAGCCTTGAACTGCACCCAGCTGTATTTCCCACCTGCGTAATACGGGCTCAAGCCACTAGATTTGGCGTGTATCGTCTTTCCTGGCAATAATTCATTTTTCCTTTTCTGCCAATATATGGCGGTTACAAAAGACAGTTATAAAGACTTGAATATTAACAGATATACTCCATGAGTCTTTATAACACGGGACTACGCCATTTATCGGACATAATGACTGCTGCAATAGCGACTGACTCCTGCTAGGATCGTGCGTACCTGGAAGTATCGACTATCACCTAAATGTGTGCCGAGCGACGAGGGGTGCTCATATTGAAACTTACTAGGTAATGTTCAGATCTTGATTCGTTTCTTTATCTGTTGAGAAAAAATAAACACCATGAATTCTGTTTCAGTCGAACAACGTTATAGCGAACTCCCTGATATAACGAACGAAAATTTTGGTCCTGCCGTTTTCCTATTGTATTTAATGCTAATTTATTCTTTTATCGCGAACTTCCGAAATGTTAAGAATCGGCTATAATAAACCTTTTTTTTCAGTCGACTACTGAATTTTTTTAAAAACTTTTTAAGAATGTTGAAGATCCAACAAATGTTGAAGAAGCAAAGAATGTTGAAGAAGATGATGAAGATTTACCAATCGTGATGTGGATAGAAAAGCACAAAATTTCATCATTCTCAGATTGTGACATGCAATTTTTCGAAAAGTGATGATGAAGTCAGTGCATGTGAAAATCCGACTGATGAAGACAGTGGAAGAAATTAAAACGAATCATTCTGAAATCGAAGATTCTGACACTGATGAAGAGGAGCACATAAATGACGAAATCCCCAATTTCTCAGATGCTACAGCAGCGATGCGTATCAATAATAAGTTTTTGTCTACACAAACAGTGGAAGAAAGAGTATTGGAATCATTCGATGTATTGGATAAAGAAATTCATAAAATGTTTTTGAAATCGGCATCACGTTAGCAGAAGATAACCGATTATTTCTGCATCAAAACAGTGAATCATTAATGATAATTTTTAATAGATTTAATCAGTTTTTCAATACATCATTATTGAATACACATAGCAATTAATGAATTATACATTTTGTGATCTCTAACATTTTTCTTAACAGTTCGGATATAGCGAACAAAATCTTTGGTCCCTTGAAGTTTGTTATAACGAGGTTCGACAGTATATGGTTCTTTATTTCACGTTGCAATCACGGACATCTTTTTCGATGACAATGTATTTTGCTTTCCTTCTTAGAGCAATGAAGGCTTGAATTCTCGAAGACTCTTCTTCTATAAGAAACTTCTTCTATAAGATGCAATTTTTTTATGAATAAGTATTTGGTTACCATAGTGAGAACCATTTTTTATATACACATATAAAACGATTGTTTTTTCTTAATACGTTCGTAGTCAATGAGTTGCATAAATATGACTCATAATGAGTAGTCATTATCCCGTCCGTGCTGCATATGTGGCTCATTAGACAATTCAGATGGTAAGCAATTCATCATTTTCGATATCGCCTGACATCACACAATCATTACAGATAGAATCAACTTCAGTCATAAATTTACTATGCCATCGCTAATCACAAGCAACATTAACACGTACAGCTTGAATTTCTGCCTCCGTCAACGGTTTATTATTCGGATCTCTCTTTGTTTTACAGAAACGAACTTATAATTCGTGAAAATAGTCAACTTGTAGCTTTCATAAAGTAATAATAAATGAATACAGTAAAATTCTCTGACCGGGCTCTCCACTAAACGGCCATATTTTGTTCTGAACCTTAAAGTCTCCATAAAACGAATGTCATGGAATAAACCTCTTTTCGACGGCCTCCCCTCGAAACGGCCACTTTTTTTTCGGAGCCATTGCTGGTACGCCATAGAGCACTGAATTCGCTTCTCAACATAGATATACACTCAAGAGCCAAAACATTCTGACCACCTGTCAATAACGAGTTGGCCCACCTTTGGCGCGCAACACAGCTTCAACCCGCCTTGGACCACTTGGCATGGAGGCCACAAGTCCTTGGTAGATGGCCGGAGACAGATTGTACCAGATGTTTAAACAACGGTCACGCAAATCCGAGATATTGCGAATTGGTGGTCTTTGAACTCTGAGCTGCCGTCCCGTGACATCCCAAATGTGTTCTATCGGATTGAGATCCGGTGAGTTAGGCGGCCAGGACATTAACTGGAATTCAGCATCATGTTCCTGGAACCACTCCAACACAATTTTAGCCTTGTGACACTGGGCGTTGTCCTGTTGGAATATTCCATTTCCAGCTGGAAAAACAGAGGCCATGTAAGGGTGCAACTGGCCCTGCTACTTCTACTTGGCCCTTCTTGGCTACTTCTACTTGGCCCTACTTCTACTTGGCCCTGCTACTTCTACCCGGCAACTTCTACTTGGCCCTGCATTGTATTGGGCTGTCAGCTGAGCCACTGTCTGGCTCCGGTTTTGCTTCACCATGCGAGACATTAATTGTCTATATATTATCCGACGACCTTTTTCTTTGATAGCGTGTGGACGTCCAACACCATGTCGTCTACTGCTGGTTTCACCGTCATTCATCCACTTTGCATAAGTACTAACAACTGTAGGTCGCGAACAACCCACGAGTCGTGCAGTTTCGGAAATACTTGTTCCGAGCCTTCGAGCCAGTACAATCTGCCCTCTATGAAGGGAGACACAAACGGTAGCATTTTAGTGGCGCGACTCCGGGGGATTCGATCCCTGCACCCTCAGTACCGAAAGCCAGCGAGCTGCATAATTACAGAATTTGAAAAGCGGAAAAAGTAAGTAAGTTTCAATATTATTTGTTATGTAATAAAAACAGTTATTAATCATTCGAGCCTTCATCATAAAAACTGGCTTGATTGCAACTCTATAATTAATTGTTTCCTATACCGTCTTTTCTATAGAAATTATTGCTAAACTGAATTGCTCTTGGGTTGTTGTTGTTTGTCATAATCTTAAATTCAGCAGTTTGTAAATAATTGTCTATATATTCGCTTATATTTGTGCATTTTTACGGATATCGTCATATGTTTCTTTTTTTCCCCTATGTGGAGGCACTTTGTCGTATAGACATTCGCCAGTTATATTGTATTGTTCGCCTATTAATATTGTTTTTTTTTAGCGGCCTACCTATAGTTAAACCTTGTTTGTTTGGCCCAAGTTAGCCTTTGAGTTTGCAACCCTGATATAGACGGATCAGCATTGACTCCCTATGAAGGGAAGACACGAACAGAGGTATTTCAGTGTAGCGCTCGGTAATTGGATACGAACACCCTCAGCACCGAAAACCAGCGCGCTGTAACCTCGCCATATCGTCATATGTTAAGACTAGCTGAAAACCCGCACTTCGCTACGGAGTACATTCAAATTAAATTCAACGGTCAGTGCATGCAATTAATGCCAAAAATATGTTTAAATATATTTATAATAAATACAACGATCAATGTATGCAATTGATGTAAAAAAAGCGAAAAAATATATTTATAAAAAAATCTTAACGGATAATTTTATAGACAAAATAATGTAGTAGAAAATATCCCCCCCCCCCCCCCGACCGGGGAGGAATTGAACGATCGGGAGAGTTGCTCTCATAGAGGAAGCTAAAGCAATCACTATTCTACTGCATCAGCGTTCGATTCAGTGGTGCCCCGTTCACACGAAATGAATATCAGTGCTCGTAAAATTCTCCAGGAACGGCAAAATATCGGAATCGGCTGCATATAAGCCCCACAATGCTCAATCTAATGCCACAAAGGCATATAGAGTGGAACATCGATCTATCGTTTTTCAAGGGATCGATTGTACTGAAAGATATATGTGGGGGCAGAGCAAAGAAATATTATCATGGATGAAATAAACCACACATACACTCATGGACAAAAAAATTAGCGCACCAAGAAGGAGTCGTCAAAATGAAACGAAATTTTACATACGTAATGACTACTTTGATATAAGTAAATGATAAGAAAATCAAAGAAAAAGTATAATTTATTTCAGAGAAAAAGGCAAAAGAACGGAGGAGTTAATACTCCGTTGGACCCCCTCTAGCGCGAATGCACGATGCGATACGATCGGGCATTGAGTCATACAAGTTCTGTATGATGTCTTGAGACATTTCGTTCCATATTTGCTGTAACCTTGCCTCTAGTTCGTTCAAACTCGTGGGATGCCCAACTCGTCGTCCCAAATGATCCCAGATATGCTCGATTGGAGACAAATCTGGGGATCGGGCAGGCCAAGGAAGGGTAGTAACAGTGCGGAGACAGTCTTGTGACACCCTTGCTGTATGAGGCCGAGCGTTGTCTTGTTGAAAAATGGCTCCTGGGAGCCGTTGCATGAGTGGCAACACATGTGGTTGCAGAATTTCATGAACATACCGCTGGGCTGTCATGGTGCTACGGAACAATACTAGGGGTGACCGTGTATTGTAGGCAATGGCACCCCATACCATCATACCAGCTGTGGGAGCGATGTGTCGCTGTACAGCAAAGGCAGGATTGAAGCGTTCACCACGGGCTCTCCACACACGAACACGATTGTCATCACTGCCGAGATTGAATCTGGATTCGTCGCTAAAGATGACCTGGTTCCATTCCGCTGCAGTCCAGTTTCCTCGTGCTCGGCAAAACTCTAAACGGAGGCGTCGATGGGTGGGCGTCAAGGGCAGCACACGTAATGGGCGCCGCGATACCAACTGTCCTTCAGCCAGGCGCCTTCGTATGGTTCGAGAAGACTCAGAGGCCCCTAGTGAAGGTGCTACCTGTGCCTGGATGGCGGCCGATGAAGCAGTTGGCTGTACGCGTGCATTTCTTACGATGTGGCGGTCTTCTCGACGACTGGTCTGTCGAGGGCGTCCTGAGCCTGGTCTTCGTGTACATGACATCTCTCGGCTCCACTGGTCCCAACACCTCCTCACAACACAATCAGAGCGGCCTAATTGACGAGCTACTCGCCTAGCTGACCACCCAGCTTCCATCATCCCGACGATTCTCCCCCTCTCAAACTGCGACAACTGCTTATATTGTCTTCGAACATGGCGTAATGGCATGTCTATCTCAGCTCTTCCTTTGTAAATGATTCAGCACAATCAAACAAGCTTTGGTTACCTGTTTTATACTCCACAGAGTACGATGTTCAACGCCCTCTACCGGCTATACGTAATGCGCAATCAAGCTGCATTTCTAATCATTTGCATATCTCCCCGACATGTACCTTCATTGCAAGTTTCGTTACGATCTCGCAATTATTTCTTGGTGCGCTAATTTTTTTGTCCATGAGTGTACGGGAAAACGATGATTCGGGGTACGATCGATCGAGGTTCCACTATATATAAACAAAGGGATTTTTATTAGACTGACACTACTCAGAGCCACCTGTAGCGCTATATATAAGCCAGAATTCCACCAAAATTGATAGAGCGACTAAGGACGACATGGGAAAGAGTTTCTGTGGAAAAAAATAGCTCCAAAAGTCGCCGATAGGGGAAGATATGACGCTGTTGTTGTCGGTGCACAAAATGCTAGTAAAATACCAGAATGCAAATTCACGACTACGTAGTCGACAGCAGCGCCAGATATTTCGGGCTATAAAGATAAAAGGTGAATACCGAAAAAGTTGTACTAAGCAGACAAATGAATGACAAAGAAATTTAACTGCAACACCGCTTTATGCAAATCCACTTCTCCTACCTTCAATGTGACCACCGTCCTGGTGAACGTCACATTACATCCTGAACACTACGTTCTCAACGACCGAGCGTAACATGTTACAAGAAAGGTTCATCACAGTCCGGGATATGTTGTCCTTTAGGGTCGCCAAGTTCGAGACTCCACCAAGATGCACCTTAGACTTTAAATAACTCCACAGAAAAATGTCACATGGGTTAGGTTCGGGGAGCGAGGTGGCCATGCAAGTGGAAAAAAGCGACTGATGACCGAACTTTATAGCCCAAAATACTGGCGTTGCTGTTGACTACGTAGTCATGAATTTGCATTTTGATATTTTTCTTGCATTTTATGCAAATTCTGGGGTGCGCCGATAAATAGCGGCGCCATATCTTCCTCTATCGGCGATTTTTGGAACTAATTTTTTTTTTATTAACGGAAACTCTTTCCTATGCCGTCCCTCTATCAATTTTGGTGGAATTCCGGCTGATAGATCGCGCTACAGATAGTTCTGAGTAGTGTCAGTTTAATAAAAAACACCCTCTGTGTGTATATATATATATATATATATATATATATATATATATATATATATATATGGCGAAGATATTTGTGTTGGGGGTTATTTTTATCTTTATTCATTAATAATTAACTAATTAATTAAAGGTAGGATAACTCTTAACTATCAATTACTTGCAATTTGCAATTATACTAGGTTTCAGTTAAATTTAAGTACAATATATGCCCATAGTGGTTAGTACTTTTTAAAGACGTGCATTGTGGGTAGCAATAACCCAAATTAATAATTAAAATTTACCCTAGGTTCGGTTTACTCTTTGCACCACTGTGGTGGTTAATGAGTCAAAACGATAAAAGAAATTAAATCTAATAAAATTACCTCTCTATCATTGGAGTACACCTAAAAATAAATTTACTTCACCTAAAAAAAAAAGCTTCAAAAAATTCAACTCTGCTGAAATAAAAAATAAATCTAAGGCTGAAATTAGAAAATTAACTGAAAGGCAAAGACCGACATGACAAAGATATACTTTAACATAACAAATTTATTCATTCCGATTTCCTTCACAATATTACCCAATACCTTAACAAATAATGGTTTAACCACTTGAGGATTCAACATCTCCTCCCAATAAACTTATATTAATCACATAATTCTTGCTTGCTTACAGTACAATTTACTATTAGTATATCAGTTATTATCATAGTGGCTGGTGAGAAAAAACCCGTCTAAATGA
Source organism: Dolomedes plantarius (assembly GCA_907164885.2). Lineage (NCBI taxonomy): Eukaryota > Metazoa > Arthropoda > Arachnida > Araneae > Dolomedidae > Dolomedes > Dolomedes plantarius. Next base: position 195,140,402 of record OU015491.1, on the reverse strand, counting down.
AAAAGTGATGAAAACAAATCAAAAGAAAAACTAAAGAAAAATTCAGTAAACAAAAAAAAAGGAAATTAATATTATATTACCCAATTAAAATGCTGCAGCACTCTAACAAAAAAAATCTATAATTTTATGAAATCATGAGGGGAACCCCAGGCCAGCGCCATTTCTATAGCGTGCTGGCCGCCAAAAATCAAGTCATCGCTCTCCATAATGGTTTTCGGGTCAGCTCCCAGCTTCTTGGCTAGCCTCTCCCCTCTGTCATCTTCGCACCCTCCGCCCCCGAGTTGAAGCTACGTTTTTTCACTTTGTATTCCGCGGGAAGTTAGAAGTTAATCTCGGACGAGGAAAACGTTGAAGTTCTGAATTAGCCGAAGGAATCTTTTCTCCGACTCATCGTTGATTTTTAGCTCCATTTTCATGTAATGATTGTTGGATCATAAATTCATCAGTCAGACGCCTCCATCAACCCCTGATTGTATACATCCGCCACATACCAAAGTTCTGCGATTCATATGCTCCTCTCCTGGTGCTTTGTGGTCGCTTCGAAGGAAGGGCCGAACAGGAAGTCTCAGGTTACCAGTGCAGAAACCACCAATACCAGTAAAAAAATTTAAATTTATGTCAAGTCCTTCACCCAACTCTGTAAAACAGTTAAAACCAACCTCATGTGCTTCTCAAAAACCAGCAAAAAAAGTAAAATCACTTGCAGAGTCACCATCATCTATCAATAATAATAATAAACGCGTATTGCAGTGGGAAGAAAAAATTTTTCTTACATTAAGCTCAAATCTTGATCATGCTTTAGCAATTTTTGTGAAAAATGTGATTGTCATTTATGAAACATATAATGTGATGTTTTAAAGTAAAGAACCGAAAATTCACAAGATGAGAAGAGAATTATTGAATTTTTTTGAATTGTTGGTGAGATTTGAGAAAATATCTGTCACAACTAGCTCGAAATGTGTATTTAATGTGAAATTTGATGTATTTAAAAATCAGAAGGATGATAAAGATTTAGTTATAGGATCCGAAACATCAGAATTTGTCAAATAATTGTCTGAAAGCGATATCATTTTAGGCTATGATGATATCATTTTAGGCTATGAAAAAAAAATACGCCCGGTTTTTTATTTGGGGGGGAGGGGGCAATTTCCCCTACTCCCCCCCCCCCAACTCGCATTTTTCAAACACAGTTAGTTCCTCATAATGAGTTGGAAGAATGGTGCATATATATATATATATATATATATATATATTACACGGGATCTAAAAAGTGTGGCTCTCTTTAGGTCCGAAAGAAGCTGCAAAGAATAAGACTACCATAAAATTGGTATAAGGAAAATCGAATTTAAAAAATTCATTGCGTCTAACGTAATTTTCTTCTTATTAAAAACATACGAGCTTCTATATTTAGCCATCGTGGTATCCCAAAGTCAAATTATTCGTGTGGGAGACTTAACTAGGTAATAATTATGAGTTATTTTTAACCTAATTTATGTGTTTTTTCTAAAACTAATACGTAATCGTCCTTGCACTGTACAGCCACTGTGGAATGTATCGATTGGTAAAAAAGGCGCGTTTTCTGTTAAAAATAAATAAAAGACGAAAACATTTTTTGCTGTTAAAGCCATTCGTTATATAATTCCGACTGCGCAGCCAACAGGTTCGAGTTACATAACGGACCGCTTTTCATGAATCGAAACCACGGAACTCCCTAGAGAATAAAACTTCGTCTGGGTGCCGGCATCGTTTGTGTGATAGGATGCAAAGCACATGACGTAACACCGTTAACTCCGCCTCCGAGTATGACGTTTCATTGGGGGTGTCATAAATATGTTCACCATACCTCAATATTCTTGTAATATAGCGAGAGAGGGGGGGAGGGGGAGACATTGCTCTTTTTATGATGGTAAGGAACTGGTTTAGATCTCCCTGCTCGTTTTCAGAGTTAGTATTAACAGTTGCGGTTGTAGATCCTGATCGTTTTTTAAGGGAGGAATCGGAACGTACAGAGGAAGGAATTTTTTGCTTCAGGTATTGCAAATAGTTTTATTGTATATTTTAAAAGAATTCGTATAAAATCCTTATATTTTAAGACAAATGAGGGATTAAAAATGAATTTCAATATTTATAAAAAAAAAGTGCAAAAATTAATACATGTTTTTTGAAAATATAAACTTAATGTGTAATCTTCGTTTTATCGTTTATTGATACACCAGATTTTAAAAAAGGGTTTTGAAATGAAGTAGAAATGTTTATAACCCGTGTGTCGTGGGACACATGTTTTTTTTTTTCTCTCTCTCTTTCATCTCGCTATAATACTTTATCTAAAATTTAAATAATTTATAAGTATATATAAAATAATTTATATCTGAAATCTTCCTATTCACTAGTGCCGGATTTTTTTATTAGTAAAACAACAAATTTCTTAAAAATTTTATGAAACACGTTTGCTTCCTTTTTTCTGTATTTATTAAGTTGGATAGATTATTAAATCAGTGTACTACTATGGTTTATATTACGAAAAACTTCTGTTTATATAACTGAAAAAAAAAGACAAAAAAAATTTTAAATCGCCAAAAAAATGTGTAAAAAATATAAAACGCATATCTTACGAAAAATGAAAAAGAAAAAGTCTCTAAGTAATTATTGTGTTATAGCCTTTAGACCTATTAACTTTTTTTATTATTTTTAAAAAAATTATTTAGTTATTTTTAGTTGAGATTTCTCCATACTAAATACTGTATTTTACAGTGGAATCTTGATCTATAGTTTTTCAAGGAATTGACTAAACTGAACGATAAATGCGGAAAAACGATAGATGCGGGAACATAACAAAGCAATATGATCATCGGGACTGGGTGAATTAAACCATACATAGGGGAAACGATGATTCGGAAAACGATCGATCGGGATTCCACTATATTATATTTTAATTTATTTATTTTACTTATTGACTACTGTTCGGTAAATTTTTTTTAAAATTTTTAGACTAGCGTACACTGTAGTTTCAAACGCTATTTTTGCCATAATGTAGTTTTATATATCTAATAAAGTATAAAGGTATCTCGGTATAAAGGGCTTAAGTCAAAAACAGTGGTTTTTAGATATTTGTTAGTATTGATATAAAAAAAATCTTTTGACTGGTATAAAAGGCTTAAGTCTATCAATTTTGTATACAAAATTACATTTCTTTGTACAAAATACTTAAGTCGAATTTATAGTTCTACGATTGGTATAAAAGCCAGTAACTCGGTATATTTAAATCACTGTTTTTGACATAAGCCCTTTATACCGGGCTACAAAGATATTTAGTTGCATTATTCCTCCACTTATCCATTAATAGTTTAATTAATAATTCCATTAATAATCCATTAATGATTTAATTAATAATCCATTAATAATTTTGTAATGCATTCATATGAGTCTAAATTTTTTATTTTTTTCTTATTTCAAATTTTAATTAAATGTATTTTTTAAATTCTTCTTCAATTAGTTATTTTTATTTTTCTGGTTGTTTAAGCTCATAGAAAATTCTCTATCGCTTTCAAGGGGTAGGTTTAAAGACTGTCTACTAGGTACCTACTAAATAATTCGCTTAAAAAATCAAACAAGTCTATAATAATATATTATTAATTGCGGCAGTAGTTGACCGCTAAGCAATTTATAATGTTTAAATTTTTACGGTTTTTCTATTTTAAACTAATATCAAGTGTAAAATTCTTGTATTCGATTTCATAGGGGCAATTAAAGCATGTTAGATCTACTCTCTTTCTAATAACAGTGAAATAATTATTGAAAAAAATCTAGACTTAATTTTTATAACAGTTACTACTCTATTTATAAAATTCCATCCGATTAATTTAATATGAAATAAACAGAGAAAATTGTTAATCCTTCATATATTTACTAATAACTTCATGACCATTACAATACAGTCGAAGCCCGTTATAAGCGAACCCGGTGTATAACGAACTTATGGATATAACGAACGGAAATTTTGGTCCCACCGTTTTCCTATTGTACATAATTTAATTAGTATTGTGTCAGTTTAATGTAATCGATTTTAGCTGATATAATTCATTAATGATCATTTTTAATAGATTTTATCATTTTTTTAATTACATCATTATTGAATACACATTGCAACTAATGAGTTATACATTTTGTGAACTCTAGTATTTTTCTTAATGGCTCGGATATAGAGAACCACCGGATAAAGCGAAAAAAACCTTTGGTCCCTTGAAGTTCGTTATAAAGGGTTCGACTGTACTTTAAAAAATTATTGATTGACAATTAACGAAGACTGTGTAAATTATTCTGGCTGACCACGTGCATCGAACGGCTTTATTCTCAAATGACCGTCTTTGTTTCCAAGACAATAAAAGCACCTGTGCATCGTGCGAGACGTGTTAGCATGTTGTTTGGAAGAGCAGAGCTTGGAGGGCTGAGGTAGATGAGCAGCTACCCCGGCCATCTCCGTCGCTTGTGCTGGTGATTAACAGACGGAGCCAATGGATTTATTGGTGCTTGATTCCTTGTTTTAATAAGACTTGCAGGTGCATCGGATTTTAGTTTTATCTTCTTGAAATATTTATGGCTGCAACATGCGAATACATTTCGAAGTAAGTTTATTTTACATTCCGCATATCTCGATACAGATAATAGTTTTCCTACACCGTTTTTTAACACCGAAGAAAAATATTATTGTTAACTTAATTAACTTTATTCTTGAAAGAGGAAAAGGAACACTTTTATGATGCATAATTGTATTTGACTAAGGAGATTATATTTCTTTATGGGAGATTTTTGATCTCACAAGCCTCATTTATTATTCATACTGCATGGAAAGTCATGCAAGCAGACCTTCATTGATTCAAGCTTGCAGAAATACGAATAAGTGGGCTCGAGGTGGCCTTGTTGTAGCGCGTTGGCTTTCGGTGTTGGGGGTGCTTGGATCGAATCCCAAAGTGCGCGATTAAATACCTCCGTGTCTAGGCCGGATATGGACACGTTAAATCCGTAGACCGGAAAGTCCCGCTTTGAGGTCGGAGAGGGTGGGTGATGGTACGAACCCCGCCAGATGTTGCCCCTGGGGTTGCTCGGTAAAAATTGAGGTGGCAACTAGCTAAGACGGACTCCGACCCTTGTGGTGTTATATTAAAACCGGAGCCGCACACTTCAGCCCAAACCCTATATGGATCTGGTTTGGAACAGCCAGCACGAATAAGTTGATGATGCTAAAAGCTAATTTTATTATTAAACTATCTTTTTTTAATTGCTATTTCTGTAATAACAAAATAAGAGGAGGAGTGAACTGACAGATTCTTAGATTACACAAATTTATAAAGTCTGCTAGCATTTATTCCGGCACACTAAAAAAGAATGCTACTTTTTTCACAAGGCATAATAATTTTTACAAATAGAATATTTACTCAAGATTTCTGCATGTATTAGGGATATGTATTGTCCATAAAAAACAACGCAATAATCCATAACAATCCGGATAGAATATTTACTCAAGGCTTCTGCATGTATTAGTGATATGTATTGCCGATACCAACAACGCAATAATCCATACCAATACGGATAGACTATTTACTGAAGGCTTATACAAGTATTAATCATATTATGTATTGCCCATACCGCCAACGCAATAATCATCCATACCAATACGGAGAGACGTCAGTAGAAGAAACGGTAATTCTTACGTGACTCTCATATTTATGTAACTCGATATTTACGTAACTCCCAAACCCCTCCAGAAACGAAAACCTTTCCTTCGATAACAGATTCCGCCCCCCCCCCCTTTCCTCGCCCCAAGAAAGAATTCTAGTTGACCTCTTATGCATATCATATTGAAAGAAATGCAATAGATTTTATTCAATTCAAACTCAAAGAGAAAAAAAGAAAAAAGATGGGTTTGATTCCCGCGGTTTTCGAGTATTTTCGAGTCTTGCTGTCGGTAAGATTGATTGCGGATTTAAACTGTTGCTTCAGATCTATCCATTCGTGCTTCAGTGAAAGATGGCTGCAGTGATAAAACAGTGAATAAAAAACTGAAGAATTTAAGTCTTTTTTACTAAACTGCAGTTTATCATTGTTCACAGTAAAATTATAATACTGACAATTATGGAGGCAATAATTACAGATTGTTGTTACGTAAGTACAGGAACTCTAATCTGCATTTATATTTAAAAAAAAATTTCTTAATTTTAAGGCAATTTTGAGAAAATCTTAAAAGTGTGCGAAATTTATCATTATACTAGCTGAATACCCGTGCTTCGCTACGGAGTAGGGATGCGACATCGATGTCGATGTTTTCAAAACATCGATGTTTTGATAAAGACATCGATATTTTAAACATCGATTTATTGAAGCCGATGTTTTTCTAACATCGATGTTTTCTGCATCGATGTTTTTTTTTAATGAAAAAGTACCATAATAAAAAATTTACCACGTAGCATAATTTTCACGCTCAGTAAATGTAAGTTTGAGTTCTGAAAAGGACGAATATAAAAGAGGAAACGATTCCTTAGCAAACAGATAAATGGCAATCAACAACCAATGAACCAATCAGAGCTCTTGGAATGTTCCTGACACTCCAGAATCTTCCATGGGGTTTTATTCTTTTGTTCTGTTTTATATACAAGTTAATATTATTAGTAAGATGACTCCCAACAGTACCGTTTGGAAATATTTTTGCAAAACCTCTGACAAATTGGCAAAATTCAATATTTGCCTTAAGTCCTTCAAAACTTCTGGCAATACCACGAATTTATGTGAACATTTGAAGGCAAAACATGGCGATATTTACAACGAGAATTTTGAGTCATCAATGTAGCCCAAGGCAAAAGCAACCAAATGTTTTATCGTTTTGTGTCAGCCCAATCAGAGAGTAAAATTTAATCACCTCTCCCTCCCGCTCCCCACGACTAACCGAAGTAACATTAATGTTAAAGGTCACTAAACCAGTTTTAAAAAATGGATATTCTAAAACATCAATGATTAAAAACATCGATGGTTTTTGGGCGATGTTTTATTAGCATCGATGGTTTAATATTGAATATCGATGTTTCAAAACATCGATGTTTTGTTATCGATGTCGCATCACTACTACGGAGTACATTCAATTTAAAATACAACGGTCAATGTATGCAATTAATGCGAATATATATATATATATATCTAATAAATACAATGATCAATGTATGCAATTAATTTCTATGTTTATTATCCATAAAACATACTAATTTGAATTAAATCTTTAAAAAACTTCCATCTCAATTAGTCTAGTGGTTAAATTTTTATCTTTTACTGTATTTTCATATTTTTTTGTCAATTTATTTCGTTGTTATGCACGTGACGCAAAATTAGTATAAGTATCACAAAAAGAAAAGAAACCGCGTGATCAGCATTTAATAAATTAAATTTTAAAAATTAATCATTAAAAATTCACCAAAAATCAGAAAATGGAGATAAAATTTCGAAAAAGATTTCATTTTAAAGGAATTTTTATGATCTTTCTCGTGATATAAATTTTATAATCTCAGATTATTATTTTAAATGCAAACGTAAAAAAAGTTACAAAAACATCTTAAAAATTTAATTTAAAAAAAAATCTAAGAAGAATATTTCAAAAATCTTTATTAGTGCACCCCTTCACTATAAGAAGAATCGGCATGCAAAATTTCAGCCGTTTAGATCTAGTGGTTTGGTCTGTGCGTTATCTGTCAGTCAGTCACGGAACTGTTTTATATATAGAGATGAAAGAATTCAGAAGTATGAAAAATCTCAGGCAGCTTTTCAGGAGCCTTTGTATAATTTGATTGTTTATTGAAACGCAGTGGAATTGAATTAGTTAACATCCCCGATAACACCGAACGTTTTTGTTTTACCCCTGTCTTGTAATATAAAGTAACTATTTTTAATATTTTAACATTTTCCAATTTACAAATCCGAAAATAATCTAGTAGGTTTTTAAAGCAATTGATTCAAAACTTTGATAGAATATATTTGATGCTGACGATAAAATATATTTTAAACGCATACTGTATTTATAAAATCTAATCAGTTATAAATCTGTATAGCGTTTTATATTAAATAACAGTATAAATTCATAATACTTACAATGCGAGTTACTATTAATCACTCGTATTATATTAGTACAAAAATGTTTAATCAGCATTTATAGTCCATGTATATAATTCTTGAATCATAAAAATTTGTAATGTTAAAAAAAAAATTAAAAAATAGAATCATTTGTATTTTTATTGTAACAGAGATCATTTATAACAATGTCTAAAGCACCTGATGATTCAGTGAAAAATGGTGAGACTGTGATCACATATGAGGCGGTGAAAGGCAAAGTGGTTAAGTCAGTAAGTCAAGTGGTGTAAGTCAAAAGCGTTTTACTGCAAAAACTACAATAATTCCACTATAAAATGAACAAATTATAATTCATAATAATTATTATGATATTGTAAATAATAATTATTTGCAATTCCACTATAAACTGAACATGGAGATTACATTTTTGCCCTCAAATAAAAAAAGTTGAAAATGTGACTTACACCACTTTGCTTTTCACCGCCTCATATATTAAAGCAGGATATATTTCTCTCCAGTTAATTGTTCAGTGCATAAGGAAGTATTTCCGAAAAAAACGCAGGGTATCATTTTCACCATTTATTTTCGATGTGAGAAAAAGCAAGCATAAAATTTGAAAAAAATTCTTGAAATCTAAAAGTTTTTCTAAATATTTTATATTGGCGAATTTTGACGTAGATTGACCCAGAAAAGATATTTTTTAAAATTTTTAATGTCTTGTAAACAATGCTATGTAATTTTGTTACAAAACATAGTTTTTTGCGTAATAAACGGTAAGTCTGCTTAGTTAAGGATTTTGTTTTGCTAATTACGTATATTATCCTGATTATCCGGATTGCTTATGGTCCCAGTTAGTCCGGATAAACGGGGTTTTACTGTAATTATTAACTTATTATAAAATCAAACATTTCCTACACACTTTCAGGCGAAATAAAAATAAATTAATTAAAGACTAGAACCAATAACTAGCCCATCTTTAAGTTCATAAAACAAAAAAAATTAAACATTTTGGTCCAGTGTGTGTTTCGTAACCATATTTTTTTACGTCTCTTGTTTTTTAATTATTTATTTATTTTTTAATTTTCTGTGCTTCAAGTATAATTCAAAACAGTTTTAAATATTTACATTTGTGTTTCAAATAAAATTAAAATAACTACCTCACCATTAAAAACAACTTTAAATAAAAAAATTTTTAGTTAAAGAAATTGTTGTAAACTGTAAAAGTAATTTTTTGTTTGAATTGAATATAATTTTGTGACAAACCACAATGTATATATGAATGTATACCTACTACATCCAACAATTCTACAGTGTATTTTCACTGTGGCACGTTAAATTATCAGATTGTTTTGATATGACACATACACTAAAAAGGTTGGCCACTACGAAGGACTCGATTTAGAAAATTCTGGACTATAGGCACAACTCGGGATAGGGGCCCCCTAACACTGATGTGGGCGTAAAATTTGCAAAATTGACACAAAAAATATAACGATGAATCATTGTGAAAGTGCCATTTTACCAAGAATTGGGTATTTGAAGCGTAGAAGCCTAGAACATTATCCAATAACAAAAAGCAATACAACATATTAACTTCATCATTAAAACACCAATACAATGCAACCAGAAAAACTTATTAATCCTTTATATACACTATAACATACATATGATGAACTATACATATAACTATACATATGATGAACCAATCAATAAAATTTTAAAGGATAAATAAAAAATTGCTATTAAAAAAGGTAAAATTAAAAAAATTGAATTGAGAATTTTTTCTTTCTTTTCTTTCAAAATAAAAATTTTTTAGGGGGCCCTAGGCCCGGGCCTAATGGAAAATCAGGGCCTGGCACTACTACTCTAAGCCATACATGTTCAGCCTTTTAGCTTGCTACTGTTGCATTGAAAGAAGAGGAATTGTCTTGTGCCGGATATAAAATGTATAATGTACTTAATATATACAAGATTTTTAATTATAACATTAAAACAAGAAAGAATCATTAACATTAAATTAATGGGATATTTTACCTTGTTTTTGTGAAACTAATACCTGAATATCTGGTTACATGGAAGTGGCTGCAATTCTTACAGAGTTTTTAAGATGGTCATCAGAAATTTTTGATCTAATTTTACTATTCATGTGCTTCATCTTGGAAAATAATTATACGAAATGCAGAAGTGCCGAACAACGATGACAAGAATAAGGCTGATATTTGTGAAGCGAGGAACATTTTTATCTGGGATTATAGGTCGTATAGAGTTTAGAATTTTCTGGGGCCGCATTACTAGCTATCCGGTGCCGCAGGTTCGACACGTGTGAACTAAACCATACTGATCCACATAAAAAAGCAAGCACCAAAGTAGGTGAACGATGGTAGAATAGGAAAGAAACCCCATAATAATTACTTTAAATTAACCGAGAAAAAGCGCCGATACGGATTTTTCAAAAACATGTAAATAAATAAAATTCAATTAAAAACTGCGTAGTGCAAGTACTACCGGCAAAATTGAGCGCATATTTTTGCCATTCTATGACAGAAAACTGTGAAGGGGTGAAATCGCTGACACGGGAAACTGAAAAGACTTTACAACAGTGACCTACGAGAACGCGAAAGAATAACCAGAGGGAAAATTAATACGCAATAGTTTTCCAAGCTAAGTTAATGTAAGGGGTAGGATTGGGGTTATCAACAAATTTAAATTATGAAAATAATTTTTAAATTGTCCAGATCAGAAATCAAACTCGGAATCCAGTTTTGCGCACCTTTAAATAATTAAACTTGTGATTTGAATACCAATCTTGGGGTCCAACTATCCCTAATGCAAAGAAATGCACTGTTTGTGATTTTTAATTGGGGAAGAGAGAGCCATAACTTACTTTATAGAAAAGTTGGGAAGAATGGTGTTTGCTTGAACTATGGTGCATGCCATTACCATCGTTATATATATCTTTATTATTGTATATCATCATGTATAACTTGGAAAAAAATCACGTGTTCCTTCGGTGCATTCATGGAGGATTTAAAACACCTTGGGCCCGAGGTAGCCTAGTTGTAGCACGTTGAACTCTGATCTGCGGATACTTGGTTCGAAGTCCGACGAACGCCATTAAGTGACTTCGTGTCTAGGTCGGATATGCGCACGTTAAATCTGTATACCGGAAAGTCCTTCTATGATGTCAGAGAGGGTGGGAGAAGGTACGAAACACCCTGATGCGCTCCTTCAAAATTGTGGTGGCAACTGACCAAGTCGGACTTCGACCTTTCTGGTGCCATTGCAAACCGGAGCCGTATTCTTCTACCTTTTGTCTATGTACCTAGTCTAGAGTTGTTCCGACCGGGTGGCATAATAATAAAAATAATAATAATAATAAAAATACTGTACTTGTATTGAAAAGAATGATTCTTTTCGCAAAATCTCGGCATAACAATAGCTCTAAATGCCTAGCAGGTTTATGGAAGCCGCCATCACCAAAATTCGGATTCAAAAGCTTAGCTCATCAATTCGACATGGATCGATCGAGCGCAGATTGAATTATCCTAACTAACCTCTGCTATTAAGCATAATTTGAATGTCAAATCCTTAACGTGTCACTTGAGATTCTCATTTGGAAAATCGAACTGCCTTCTCTAAGTCAAGGCGACAAAAGTGGTGGCCTTAAGATATCATCCATTCAAAGACGTCCTTCATTGAAAAATGACACGTGTTAAATTAGAACCTTCACTTTCTTTTGAAATACACCTGAATCAAAACGCAGTCCGGCGATGCTGAGATAGCAGAACTGCGTGAATTTCTTAATTTGGTATATGACTTAGTAAAAGTTTAAATTACATTAAATACGTAATTGCTTTCTTTTTTTTTTTCTCGATACAACGAAGGCCAATCTTTATACTTCAACAACGGCTTCCAAAAGAAAATTTGTTTAAAATATTAATGTAAAAAATTTGTTTAAAAATTAGCGTTAGTTGTAAAACAAGAATATAATAAAATAAAGAAGGCGAAAAAATAAATTAAACTATTATTTACACTATAATGAAAAATCGAATGTTCAAGCAAATACTTATCGTATGAGTAAAAGGAGGTATTTATAACAAACAAAAGAAAATATATGAAATGACATCTATTCCATACAAATCCCTAATATAATAAATTACACATGCATTTATACAGGGTGGCTAATAAATACTGTAACACTCCAAAAAATAAGAATTAATTTTAATCGTTCAGAAAAACAATTTATCTATCTATTTGTGTGATTGGCAACTTTTTGTAAACGCAGACGATTTTTGTTTAAAGTAAAACATGTAGAATATTTTTAAAGATGGAAGCCAAAAGGTTAATGGTTAAACAGCTTTTTGATCGCGAATTTTCTGCAGGTAAAATATTTAAGCAATTAAAATGCCTTGGTTTTAATAGGACGTTTATATATAGGACTATAAATCGATTATTGGATACGAATAGCTGTAAAGATCGACCAAGGTCCGGTCGTCTACGCTCTGTTCGTACAAAAGAACGTATCAAAAGAATTCGTGAAAAGATACGAAGAAATCCACAACGTTCTGCAAATAAAATGGATGCAGAAGAGAACATCAGTCTCAGAACTATGCAACATATCATAAATGAAGACCTGGGTTTTCGCCCTTATCGCAAAAGAAAAGTTCAAGGTTTGACTACTGCACAAATAGTAAAAAGGTTACAAAGATGTAAGAAATTGCTGAACCGGCACGGTAGCAAAAGTGTTGAAAAAATAATTTTCTCTGATGAGAAGCTGTTTTGTACAGAACAAAGTTATAATGCTAAAAATGATGTTGTATATTCAGCAACCTTCGAGGATATACCTGAAAATCTTCGAACTGTTAAACGCTTTCAGAACAAGAATTCTGTTATGGTTTGGGCTGCAGTGTCACACAATGGAAAACTGCCTCTGAAATTCATCGATAAAGGGGTAAAAATCAATGCTGAATATTTCAAACAGGAAGTATTGGATACACGTTTATTACCACATGCTAACAGATTGTATCCCAAAAAGAATTGGATATTTCAGCAAGATTCTGCACCATCCAACCGATCCAAAACAACACAGGAATGGCTCCATGCCAATTGCCCGAAGTTTATCAAGCAAGAAGATTGGCCACCTTCTTCACCAGATCTAAATCCTTTAGCCTATTGCATTTGGGGGATTTTAGAGTCTAAAGTAAATGCTAAGCAGCACAGAAGTTTGGACTCCCTCAAAGCTTCCATACAGAGTGAATGGGACAAATTCCGTCATAAAATGATTCGTGCCGCAATAGGACAGTGGCGTAAAAGATTATCTTTAGTAATCGATAAAGATGGCGGTCGATTCGAGTAAAATTATTTCATGGTAAACTTTCATGTATAATGTTCATAATATTGTTGTATTTTCCATTTTCTATTTCATCTGTGTGTAATTAAATGATTCGATATTTGTCACAGTATTTATTAGCCACCCTGTATATATATATATATATATATATATATATATATATATATATATATAGATAGATAGATATATACTTACGTGCGTGTGTGTATGCGTGAGAGAGAGAGAGAAAGACTGACTAACTCTGAAGAAGAGGAAAGGAGGAAGGATTGAGAAAGGAGGAAGGATTGAGTCTGTGGGCCCGAGTCCCACAATTGGCATGGATGTCTGTAGCCGTTCGGAATGTGCTTTAAGCAGCAATTCCTGGTCTAATTACCTCTTGTGTGGCTAAAGTGGTTGTCAGCCTCTGGTCGATCAGATTGCAATATGCACCATATAGCCGTAGTGCCCTCAACCAAAGCAAACCAATCTATTTGGCAACACAAATAGTGGACTTTTAAATGGTCGTGGAAGGAGTTACTGTTACCTAAAAACTTATTTCCCCTCTCCTAACCACCTTAGCTTTCAAAGTAGCATCTCGGTACGGCCGATTTGCTCACCACTCATTTTGGAATAAACAAATCCCTCCGGACAATGACCTGGGCAGCAGACTTAACACATTTATGAGACTACTAGCTGAAAACCCGCACTTCGCTACGGAGTACATACAAATTAAATACAACGGTCAATGTATGCAATTAATGCCAATATATATATATATATATATATAATAAGAACGACGATCAATGTATACAATTTATATAAAAAAATATTTATAAAAAAATCATAAGGGATATTTTTATAGACAAAATAATGTAGAAGAAAATATTCAAATTAAATCTAATAGGGCATACTAAAGAATATAGTACAGTTAATATAGTATAGTTTAAGGAACATATCTTTTACTGTATTTTAATATTTTTTTGGATAATGTCCAATCGTCTGCCAAATTAGCAAGAAAAGAAATTTTTTTTTTGGCTATTTCGTTGTTATGGACGTGACGATAAATTTATTTAAAGTGCTAAAAAAAAAAGAAATCACGTGATCAGCATTTAATAAATTAAATTCTAAAAATGACTCTTTAAAAATTCACCAAAAATCAGAAAATGGAGGTAAAGATTCGAAAAAGATTTCATTTTAAAGGACTTTTTAGGATATTTCTCGTGATGTAAATTTTATAACCCTCAAATTATTATTTTAAATGCAAACTTAAAAAAAGTTACTAAAACATCTTAAAAATTTAATTTTAAAAAATCTAAGAAGAATTTTTCAACAATCTTTCTTAGTGCACCCCTACACTATAAGAAGAATCGCCATGCAAAATTTCAGCCCTTTAGGTCCAGCGGTTTGATCTGTGCGTTGTATGTCAGTCAGTCAATCAGTCAGTCAGTGAGGCAGTGAGTTACGGAACTGTTTTATAGTAGTACGTATATACGTAAATATTAAAATAGAAAGACATAGTAATAGCACAGGCTGGACGCCTGAGCTATTTTTTTAAAGTCATTTGCAATCTGATTGGTCAGATGGTCACAACCACTTTAGCCGCTATCTTTTTTTTATATCACTATTTACTGCCGAGTTTTTATAACAATAAAGCATAAATTTGTAATTAATATCTTATTGAGTTTAAAATCCTTTAGCTTTATTTTTCTAACCGGAACACTAGAGAAAAAATTATCAGTTTGTTTGTTTTGACGTACTTTTAGATAGAAGACGGGGCCAATGAAGGAAGAATTTTTTTTTTTTTAATGACAAGATTTTGGTCTTTCTTTTTACCGACCTCAGTTTCCGGATAAATGCCGAAGTTGTTTGAAGTTCTTCCCATGCCTTATCGAACCTAGACGATCGCATAACAAACGAAGTGAAATGGAAAAGACCAATCACCTGTCATTGCGGCTTCTCGATAAATAAAATTTGAACAACAAAATGAATGATTAGCTACATGGTTTAAGAAATTGGTTCCAGTAACATTAACAAAAACATAATAATGCCCTGAACTCTTGATTTATCCATCCATGACAAAAGAAAAATGATAGCAATAATACACAAATTAACGGAAAGATTATCAACACGGATAGTATGCTAAAAAATGTAAAAGACTTTTTCTGAATTGACGAAAGTTTACGATTTAAATTTTCTTCAAATCTGTATATATAGTTCATTTAAAATCTCTTTTTACGTTGCCCGGCATCCAGTACTTACACTATAAAGGACGATTTTATATCGTAAGTATTATTTTTATACTGTAATTTTATATTGTATTATACTGTTAAGTTTGATACAGTCTAATACAGTTTAACTCCAAATTTTAAACTTTAGTAATTTTACCAAATTTTAAAAACTTCAGTAATTTTAATAATTTACTTTAACAGTTTTTAATAATTTTAGTATAACAATCACAGAAAGCTGTTAGCCTCCCCCCTCAAAAAAAACTCTCTCTCTGTGTATATATATATATATATATACACTGCTGGCCACCCAAATTGCAACACCAAGAAAGACAACAGATATCACAACAAAATTTATTTTGTAGATAAGATGTTGACCAAGTATCAAATGATTAAATTTATAGACTGCTGTGAAGTGTGGTTCCTGCCAAAATCAGTAGCCAGAGTAGCCGCCATTGTTGGAGATCACCGCTGCCACACGCCTCGGCATTGATTCAAAGAGACTTTGGATGAGTTCTTGGGGTACAGCAGACCAAGCAGCTTCCACACGTTGCCAAAGTGGATCTGCTGTGGCAGCTGGGGATGGAATCTGGGTCAATCGTAGAGCAACCATGGACCACATTTTTTCTATCGGCGAATGATCCGAAGTGCGACGCGGCCAGGGAAGCAATTCAATCTGGCGATTGACGAAGAACCGTTGGACAATGCGTGCCACGTGTGGTCGCGCATTATCCTGTTAAAATATGGCTGTGGGCAAGACCTGAAGGTAAGGAAGGACAACTGGCTCCAACACCACAGATGTAGCGTTGGCTGTTTAAAGTACCGGCAATGCGTACTAGAGGTGTGCGAGAGTGATATCCAATACCGCCCCATACCATAATACCCGGTGCAGGACCAGTGTGGCGGTGCATAACTCAGCTGTTCAGCATCCTCTCTTCACGGTGTCTCCAGACTCGAATGCGACCATCGTGGTATTGCAGACAGAAGCGTGACTCGTCAGTAAAGACAATTTCATTCCATTCTGCCGTCCACATCCTTCTGTCATCGCACCATTGGCGGCGGAGACTTCTGTGGTTCTGCGCAAGGGTAGACAAAGCAATGGACGTCTTGCGGACAGACCACTCTGCTGTAATTGGCGTCGAATGGTACGCGCAGACACTGGATGATGCGTTACAGAATGCATGTGCTGTGCTATGGTTCGTGATGTGACTGAGCGATCCGTCACTGCCATGCGCACAATTTGCCTGTCATCACGTGAAGTGGTGCGCTGAGGTGGATGCGATCGAACACGCCGGTCCGTCGTATCCTCCTGCATCCAACGATCACATATCCGCATTACAGTTGTTTGGTTTCGTCCAACACGACTACCGATTTCCCTGAAAGATAATCCACAATCTCGGTAGGCCACTATCCTTTCTCTGTCGAATACCCGGACACTTAATCAAAAGATGATCGCTGTTTTCGACGAGGCATAATTGATCGTTTTTTGAAAAAACCACAAGAAAAACACAATTGCCGAACATGAAATCGTCGAAATCTCTTTGAAGCGCTTTGAAGTGGCGCCACAGGCGCGTGTGATGTGCGTCTGCGCTGAAATTCTAATCATTTGCATATCTCACCTCCGCTAATGCATGTTGTAAATTTCATGTTATTTGCATGTTTCCTTCAGGGTGTTGCATTTACAGTGGCCAGCAGTGTATATGCAGTAAAACTTTTCAATCTGACCACCCCTCCAAACTGCCACTTTTGTTTCGGACCCATTACTGGTCTCTATAGAGAAGTTTCACTGTATATATATATATATATATATATATTTATATATATATATATATATATATATATATATATATATATATATATATATATATATATATATATATATGTACATACATACATATATACACTCAAGAGCCAAAACATTATGACCACCCCTACATTTTGCAATGAATTCGCCTGGATGACGTGGAAGGCATGTGATCAGGTGGAAGTGGTATTTAACTGCTGCTGGAGAGTCTGAAGAATCATTCTTTCACTTACTTCTGTGTGTGATGGGAAAGGCTGCGGATCTAAGCGACTTTGATAGAGGGTAGATTGTAATTGCTCGAAGGTTCGGAACAAGTATTTCCGAAACTGCACGACTCGTGGGTTGTTCGCGACCTACAGTTGTTAGTACTTATGCAAAGTGGATGAATGACGGTGAAACCAGCAGTAGACGACATGGTGTTGGACGTCCACACGCTATCAAAGAAAAAGGTCGGAGACTGTCTCGCATGGTGAAGCAAAACTGGAGCCAGACAGTGGCTCAACTGACAGCCCAATAAGATGCAGGGCCAAGTAGAATAGTATCGCAGCACGCTGTTCAGCGGACACTGTTGGATATAGGGCTACGCAGCAAACGTCCCACTCGTGTGCGTTTGCTGACCAAGCGTCATCGCCAACTGCGCCTGCGCTTGGCGATGGAGTTGTGTTGGAGTGGTTCCAGGAACATGATGCTGAATTCCAGTTAATGTCCTGGCCGCCTAACTCACCGGATCTCAATCCGATAGAACACATTTGGGATGTTATGGGACGGCAGCTCAGAGTTTAAAGTCCACCAATTCGCAATATCTTGGATTTGCGTGACCGTTGCTTAAACATCTGGTACAATCTGTCTCCGGCCATCTACCAAGGACTTGTGGCATCCATGCCAAGGCGGGTTGAAGCTGTGTTGCGTGCCAAAGGTGGGCCAATTCGTTATTGACAGGTGGTCATAATGTTTTGGCTCTTGAGTGTATATACATATATATAAATATATATATATATATATATATATATATATATATATATATATATATATATATATATATATATATATATATATATATATATATATATATATACATATATATATACACATATATACATATATACATATATATATATATATATATATATATATATATATATATATATATATATATATATATATATATATATATATATATATATATATATATATATATATATATATATATATATATATATATATATATATATATATACAGATGGTGGACAAAATAATACGAACATCTGTGAAATAATGGAAAATCTTTATTAATAGGGGTTGGACCACCCTTTGACTGAAGTACAGATTTAATGCGACGTGGGATAGATGCATAAAGGTCATGGACAATATTTAAAGGATTATTAAGCCATTCCTCCTGCAGAGCGGTCTCTAATTCCGAAAGTCCGGATGGAGGTGGAAATCGGGAACGAAGTTTGGACTCCAAATATTGCCATAAATGTTCAATAATATTCAAGTCCAGAGAATGAGGGGGCCAGCCGAGATGTTCAACTGCATCGTTATGCTCTTAGAACCATTCTTGAACACACTTAGCAGTGTGGATAGGGGCGTTGTCGTCTTGGAAAAGCGGTCGCTCGCCAGGGAATACAGTCTGGACAAAAGGATGGACATGATCCCCTAGAACGCTTAGATAGTGATTAGATTTGATCCTCCCATGCAGAATAACAAGTGGCCCAAGACCGCGTCAAGATATCACACCCCATACCATAATGGAGCCACCCCCATGCTTCACAGTCGGCAAGAGGCATTCAGGATGAAACGCTTCTTTGGGCATTCTCCAGACATAAACGCGTCCGGTCGTCTGAAATAGGGTGAATGACGATTCATCCCGTCTCCTCTGGGGACCAGCCTTTGTGATCTCTGCACCATTGGCGTCGCCTGAAAGCATTAGTTGCTGTCACCAAGGGTTTACTAATTGCCACTCTGCCATAAATGTTCGCAGCATGAAGTTCCCTTTTGACAGTTTTTGTTGAAACGGGGTCCTGTAGATGACTGTTCATTTCGGATGTTATCTCGGATAACGATTGCTTGTGCTTTAGAGGTACTATGCGCTTCAAGACCCGTCTATCCCTATCAGCAAGCTTGGACTTTCGGCCACTGTTGTGCTTTGAAGACGTCGTCTTGCCCTCTTTCGTGTACGCTATCATAACGGCTGATACCATACTCCTTGCAAATCCCAAAAATGTTTGCTGTTTCCGTAATTCGATGCTCCACTTAAACGCGCTCCAACTATCATTCCTCTTTGGAACTCTGACAGGTCTGACATTTCAACTTATCACAGACAGTTCGATAGAAGCATGCAACGTAGGTGACTGCTGTTGAGAGACTGATACCTTCCTCTTCACGCTCAGTAGGTGGCAGACTTCTGTTGCAGGTGGCGCGGTTGTACTGTAGGTGTGAAATACGTCATACTTTTTCACAGGTGTTCGTATTATTTTGTACTCCATCTGTATATATATATATATATATATATATATATATATATATATATATATATATTTTTTTTTACATACATATATATATACACATATATATATATACATATATACATATATATATATGTATATATATATATATATATATATATATATATATATATATATATATATATATACATACATATATATATACACATATATATACATATATATACATATATATACATATGTATATATATACATATATGTATATATATACATATACATATACATATACATATATATATATATATATATATATATATATATACACATACATATACATATATATATATATACACTCATGGACAAAAAAATTAGCGCACCAAGAAGGAGCCGTCAAAATGAAACGAAATTTTACATACGTAATGACTACTTTGATATAAGTAAATGATAAGAAAATCAAAGAAAAAGGGTAATTTATTTCAGAGGAAAAGGCAAAAGAACGGAGGAGTTAATACTCCGTTGGACCCCCTCTAATGCGAATGCACGATGCGATACGATCGGGCATTGACTCATACAAGTTCTGTATGATGTCTTGAGACATTTCGTTCCATATTTGCTGTAACCTTGCCTCTAGTTCGTTCAAACTCGTGGGATGCCCAACTCGTCGTCCCAAATGATCCCAGATATGCTCGATTGGAGACAAATCTGGGGATCGGGCAGGCCAAGGAAGGGTAGTAACAGTGCGGAGACAGTCTTGTGACACCCTTGCCGTATGAGGCCCAGCATTGTCTTGTAGAAAAATGGCTCCTGGGAACCGTTGCATGAGTGGCAACACATGTGGTTGCAGGATTTCATGAACATACCGCTCGGCTGTCATGGTGCCACGGAACAATACTAGGGGTGACCGTGTATTGTAGGCAATGGCACCCCATACCATCACACCAGCTGTGGAAGCGATGTGTCGCTGTACAGCAAAGGCAGGGTTGAAGCGTTCACCACGGGCTCTCCACACACGAACACGATTGTAATCACTGCCGAGATTGAATCTGGATTCGTCGCTAAAGACGACCTTGTTCCATTCCGCTGCAGTCCAGTTTCCTCGTGCGCGGCAAAACTCCAAACGGAGACGTCGATGGGTGGGCGTCAAGGGCAGCACACGTAATGGGCGTCGTGATACCAACTGTCCTTCAGCCAGGTGCCTTCGTATGGTTCGAGAAGACACAGAGGCCCCTAGTGAAGGTGCTACCTGTGCCTGGATGGCGGCCGATGAAGCAGTTGGCTGTACGCGTGCATTTCTTACGATGTGGCGGTCTTCTCGACGACTGGTCTGTCGAGGGCGTCCTGAGCCTGGTCTTCGTGTACATGGCATTTCTCGAGTCCACTGGTCCCAACACCTCCTCACAACACAATCAGAGCGGCCTAATTGACGAGCTACTCGTCTAGCTGACCACCCAGCTTCCATCATCCCGACGATTCTCCCCCTCTCAAACTGCGACAACTGGTTACATTGTCTTCGAACATAGCGTAATGGCATGTCTATCTCAGCTCTTCCTTTCTAAATGATTCAGCACACTCAAACAAGCTTTGGTTACCTGTTTTATACTCCACAGAGTACGATGTTCAACGCCCTCTACCGGCTATACGTACTGCGCAATCACGCTGCATTTCTAATCATTTGCATATCTCCCCGACATGTACCTTCATTGCAAGTTTCGTTACGATCCCGCAATTATTTCTTGGTGCGCTAATTTTTTTGTCCATGAGTGTACATACATACACATATATATATACATATCTATATATATAACAGAGCTTGTCTGTTTCTTTGTCCGCTATAGAATCATAGACTGTTTCACCCACCGGGACCAAATTCGGCACACTTAATGTTTAGGACCCGAGAAACTTAAATCAGGAAAAACGAAATTTGAGGCTCAATTAGTTTTTTTCTTAAATTACTTTTTTTAATGATTTTTGTGCCCCTAAGCTCACCTCTTAAATGTGGATACAGTCCCTTAACCAGAACCAGTCTAATTCGATAAGCGGGGGAAAAGAGGTTTGTTCTGAGGGGTGGTTTGAGAGTTGGTCTAGGGTTGACGGGAAGGGGGGGGGGAAGAGCGAAGTGTTTATTTTTCGGGGGGGGGGGTGCAGCCCAGTATTTTTTTGATGGAATTCATGGAAAATTTTATATCTATATATCTCCCCGGCAACGCCGGGCAATAATGCTAATATATATATATACATACACACACACACACATATATATATATATATATATATATATATATATATATATATATATATACATACATATATATATATACATACATATATATATACATATATATATGTATATATATGTATATATACATACATATATATATATACAAATATATATATGTATATATATATATATATATATACATATATATATACATATATATATATATGTATATATATATATGTATATATATATATATACATATATACATACATACATATATATACTTATATATATATATATATATATATATATATATATATATATATATATATATATATATATATATATATGACACGTTTCGTATCCATTTCGTTATTAATTAAAGACAATCGTGGAATCGAATGATTAGATGAGATGACAGAGATCGCTTAAATTCGTTTATTTTCATTATTACTATCAGAGCTCGAACATAATTATGCAAACCATTATGCAAACCACTCCACCCAGGTTCTCTCTCAAGACATACGTCTTCTCTCTATCAGACCTGTGTGCCGACTGACTAGCTTTTCTTTGTTAAAATCCCGTCCAATCTTTCCGCTTATTCATCATGGAATGTTCTCCACATTTCTCTTATGTAACTTGCTCCTGCCGAAAAATATCTCTTTTCTGAACAACACCCGTATAGTGGCGACCCCTATTGCTATTTTTTTGCTATTAACAACCCTTCTTCTTTTATGACGAACTTTCGCGAGTTAATAATTTTTGATTATAAATTCCCCTTTTTCCCTAACAAAAGCCCCCCTATATTTTAGTTTTATGTTTTTCCTTACAACTTCCCCCCCCCCCCGTCCTCTGAAGGCGTGCACACTAGAATGGGCAGTTCAGTGCAGCAAGTCTGCAGACCATCGTGCAGACCAACTTTTCGGACGTCATATTGGTCATGTGGTGCAACTTTTATGATTTCGTAAGGACCAAATTGGTTACGTTGAATTGCTTCTTGATAGGTAGTTGCTTGTTTTCGACGTTTGTTATACTGTCGCTTGTTCTGTTCTTGTAGTTTCAAAATGTTGTTTTTTGCGTCGTTGCGAAGATGATTTGTTGCATGAAATGTCATGTTGATAAACTCATCTTCTAGGTCAGAAACTTGCTTTATCAAAGCTAGTCGTTTTTCGTCATTTTGTTCATCTCGAGTTGGCAAGTCTTTTTCTAATTGAGTCTTTAGGTCTTGCATATTCACTTCTAAACGTAATTTGTAATCGTCAGTTAACGGTAAGTCGTCTTCAAGTGCTTCAATTTGGTTGTCTAATTCGATTTTAAGATCTTCAAACTTTGATTGTAATTTGTTCTTTGATTTATTCAGCTTTTCATGAATCATCTGTAATTCATCTAATTTGTGGTGCAGTATATCAATATCTTTCGACATCGTCTTCTTTTGTTCTTTTAACAAAGCAGAAGCATCTGCTTCTTCTTCAGCTTTCTTTTTATATTCTGCAACCTGGACATTAGCAATAGCTAACTTTTTCTCAATGTTCTTCCTTGCTTCTACTTCTTTAAATACTTGCTCTTGTAAACTCTCACGTTCACGTTCAAGATTGCTCCTAGTCTTCTCTAAATCAATTTTAGCTTCTTGCACTGAACCTAACTGTTCATGTAATTTTTCAGTGTCAATTGTATGTTTCTGTTTCAAATTACGAATCTGGTTTTGGTGTGCAGCAGTTTCATCTTCTAAGTTTCTCTTTAAAATATGGAGTTCTTCCTCCATTTTAGTTCGCAAATCTTGTTGTGTAGCTGTTGAATCCATATAATCAATAAGTTTATTCCTCAAATCTTCTAACTCCTCATTTAAGTTTCTTTTCTGCATTTCAGACATTGCTAAATCTTCTTTTAAGTGAATCAGTTCAGATTCCAAATGGTTTTTGTTTCTTTTTAGCTTCTTTCGCTTGAGCATTCAGTTCATCTTTAACTAACCGAGATTCTTCCACTGCTCGCTGAAAATCTTTCAACTCACTCAGCAATTTTTTGAGTTGGTGGGGTTGGTCAGTAATCCTTGTAGCTTCGCTACCTGAATCGTGAAGCTCATGAAGATCAACATTGTTTATCATTATTGGATAACACTTATAAATGAATGGTGTAGGAACATGTAAAGCGTCATTAGGTGGAGTAGTTTCCGAATAATTTTCTGGGATTGTCTGTCCAGCGCGTTGGGAGCAAGTTGAGGATAAATGTCCAAAAGAATTGCATGAAAACATTTTGGAGTCGTATGCGGGCAACTGGAACTTTTGTGGCTCTTGGAACCACAATTGTAGCAAACGGGGGGTTTTGAAGAATTATTAGGGAGTTTTCTATCGTAGGTATAATTTCGTTGACGATTATCATATTCGAATTTAATATCCTTAGAAGGTTTACTTAATTTGGACGTTGAAAGAAATTTCTGATAAACTGTCAATTTTTCTTTGAATTCTGAAACATATTTAGCACCATATAACAAAATTTTATTAGATGTAGAATCGGGAATACCGTTGATAACATAATCAAAAATTGAAGAAATGTCATTTTGACCTCTTGAACCGATTTCTCGCATAGCTATGAAGTAGTCGTGTAAGGATTCATTAGGTTGTAACCGTCTTTGCAGCAACATCGTATGAAGATCGGCGCTATTTAATTTGGAGGAAAATTTCTCTAGTAAGTTTTCTTTGAGCGAATTCCAAGTAGTTATGCCATGAAGAGAATTAATAAATGTTTTTGCGGAACCAACTAAACATTTTTTTTTGTAAAGACAATTTTGTGGACGTCATTTGTGATGCTATTAAGATCAAAAAGTTCTTCTAAACCCTGTATAAATATTTTAACGCTATAAGAATCGGATGAACTATTAAAATTCTTAATGCACTCTGCGAGGTCTCGTAACGATAAATGTTTTCCACTATTAGAGGCTGAAAAACATTGCGAATCAACAACAGATAAAAAAGGATTTATCTGTCTGTGCTCGAAAGAGTTGTTTATGGTAGAATGTGAAGCTGCGGTTGGAAATGAACTTTGAACTGGCACCTGGCTAGTCGTCAAAACCGTAGAGCTTCTGTTGGCGTCGTGTGAATCATTTTCGGTTTCACTCGTATCCGAGAGCACTGGGGGAGGGAAATAATGCAAAGTTATTTAAAGCATTGAAAATAGTTTCACAGCTCTGAGCTGGGTCTGTTGAACACTCAAGATGTAGCAAATTCGCAATACAAATTAAATCGGTGCTGGAGAATGTTTTAAGTCTTTTATCCCGTTCGTCATTGACATGAAAAGTTTAAGGGAAACCTGAAAAAATGCGGAGTTCTTTACAATTGTCTCTTCCAGCATCATTTTCAAATATAAACTGATGTAATAATCTAATTGTTTTTGTGGACCCTGATTTAAGGGCTTTTGAAATATGCGGGATATCATTTAGAGTACTCATATTGAAAGTAAACAGCACAAAATATAAATATGCAAATATATCTTCAAAAACAAAACACTTCTTGTATCGGAATTAAAAATGCATACATGTGGTACAAAAATATACTTTCTTTTTTGAATATATCTTAAATATGTTCATATATCTTCAAAAACAGAATCAGAATACTACTTGGAGATTTAAATTTCATTATTTATCCTCAGTAACGGCAATTAGATGATTGTAAAAATATCTTCAATTGACAAATTAAATTAAACTCACTGGTTCGTCGTAGATGGGCAAGAAATAAATCGGAATAATCCAGAGTAATCTAGAAGTAATCCAGTAGTAATCCAGTTCGTTAATAACGTCGTAGGATGGCTTGCTAGGGGATATGGAATAGTGGCCCAGAACGCACTTTGAGAAAAATGCTTCGGTCGAGGTCCCATGTAAATTGGTGTCCGTCGTTCTAAATTGAATACAACGGTTCACACTAACACCGATTTATTTCTGACGGGACACAGGACAAAACAGTTACAGATAACAATTATGGAACATCATTTTTACTACTTTACGGTAGCCACTTGCTACCACGTAAATCTTAACGTCTTACGCTCTCGACGGCGTTTTACTCTCTGCCTAGTCGTGCGTTCCCCGTAGAATGGCGGGGATCTTCTTTCATCTCGGGTGCTGTGGATGCTGTTGCCACAGCTCTGTATATCACATATATATATATATATATATATATATATATATATATATATATATATACATAAATATATAAATATATATATATATATATATATATATATATATATACATAAATATATATATATATATATATATATATATATATATATATATATACATATATATATATATATATAAATATACATATATATATACATACATATATATATATACATATATATATATATATATATATATATATAAATATACATATATATACATACATATATATATATACATATATATATATATATATATATATATATATATATATATATATATATATATATATATATATATATATATATATATATATATATATATATATATATATGTGTGTGTGTGTGTGTGTGTAATATAACCATTACATCTCGTTCTTAAAATGCAACCTAAAAAGGAAAACTAGCTCATATTTACTTGGCTGGAGCTAGACTCAGCCTGAAAAGGAATTAAATCAAATTTTGAAGCAGTCGTATCGAATAATTTTATTAGAGCGATAAAAAAATACGTCCATTGCAGACGATAGCTCAGCGAAGTATATATCACCTTTCAACCTTACGCGCGAGATGCGAGGTACATGTGGCTGTTATTTTTGAAGGGTAAGCAAAAATTGGGGCTGGCGATGCGAACCCACGCTTTTCTCCAGACGTATACACGTGTAGAAATGCAAGGCATGCGATTTCTGGCAATCTCTGTTGCTATGGGTTTGTAGCGATAAAGTAAGATTACTGCGGATTGGATTTAGGATAGGGAATTTAAATCCTAGCATGGAGGGCCTAATATTTAATTTATTACATATATATATTTATATATATATTTCTGTGTTTTAATATTTTATCCATGTAGTACATAAAAAATGAATCAATTTTGCTTTTTGATACTTCAGAATATGTGTTAACCAGCAATTTTATTAAATTTTCATGTGGATTATTATCATGTTTTTGGATAATTTAGAATTAAAATGTCTTTGGGACCAAGTACAATGCTATGTTGTACCTTGGTCCTACTGATTTTTAGCTTTATTGCTCAATTCATACGTATAAATTTCATCCTAACCTAAACCTGATTTAGAAGTCTAAGGAGAAACATGGTAAGTAGACCAATTAAACGTTATTATAAACGGAATACCAAAATCGTAATTAAATATAAAAAGGAAACACTGGTTGCTCGGTTAAAAGCTGTAAGTCTAGACAGGCTTTTTCTTCTGTTTTTCTTAAAATTCCTTGTCAAATTTTTTTTTTGAAACGTTCAGAGCCAAATTTTACTCGCCATTTGATGTCTTCATAGGGTTTATTAAATATTTTATTACTTGCGTTTGTAAATTTCAAGGCTAGCTGGCGAACTAGTTTTAAATTTATACCAAAATGGAGAAGTTTACCATCTCTTTGGAGGTACTTATTTGATACTTGAGAGTTCCCCTTCATTAACAAAATCTTGCTTCGCATCGTAAGTTTGGGAATATGAAATTGTACTCATTCCTTATTATAAGAAATTTTTCACTTTCCTAATTAGGGTAGTTTTATTCAGATTGAAATGTTTAACAGATCTATAAATGTTATTTCTTTCTTGAGAATAAAATCACTATCTTTCCCAATATCTTCAGGCTGCTGTGTACTAACCCTATTGGATTCGCTCACCTCAATGTCAACCTTTGGAGAAAGTTAGTATACAATTTACAGCTACGCAAATGCAGATAATACAATAAAAATTGTACCTTCAGATAGCCTGAACTTTTCTGCACCGTGCAACAGGATTCATTTTTTAAATTTCGTCGACCAAAGGAATTTATGAGCATTTAAAACTCACTATACCAGATTTCCCCCGGATAATTTAAATTTAAAAATATTATTTGCATTTTTTTAAAAACGAAAAATGCCCAAAGGTGACAATTTTTTTTCTCTATTGCGGAGTACAATTTTTTTAAAAAGAAATTTTAAAATCCAAGTCGGCAATTCTTGGACATATTTTCTCCATAGGTTAACATTGAGGGGATCGAATCCAATAGGGTTAGTGCACAGCAGCCTGAACACCAACATGATTCTCGCCTAAAGGAACCAATAAAAATGAAATACAAATAAAATGTGAATTAAGTAGCAGTATGTTATACCTTCGACCCTGGACCAAAAGAATCTTGGTGACTCATAATCCATCTTCGTGACTCATAAATTTCCCTAATTTTCTCACTTCCCTAATTTTCTCATTTCCTCACTTTCTCACTTTATGCAAACGGCGATTTTACATAATTCTCAAATGAAGTGGGTAAATTTGATAAATAGGCCGAAATTTCTCACTTTTACCAGTGATTATGTATAATTCCCAAATGAATTCCGTAAGTTTGATAAATATCGCTGAATATATTACTTTTAAAAGCGTTTTTTTTGTATAATATATAAAATATAATTCATAAATTTGATTAAGTGTCATGTAATGTCCCATCTTTTGTAGTTTTACTATAGAAACTTACGGATTTAAACATATTTTAATAAAAGGAAAAGAAAGATACATTTTATTTTTATTTTATTTTTTAATATTAAAATGATTTAATGAATATAAGTAAACTAAGGTTTGGTTTGGAGCGCTACGGTCAATTTTTTTGCTACACGGATGCTAATTAGACCGAGACCTACTGCTTACAGCCAATTCCCAAGGGCTACAAACGTCCATGCTAGGCATGCGACATCGATGTCGATGTTTTCAAAACATCGATGTTGTAAACATCGATTTATTGAAGCCGATTTTTTTAACATCGATGTTTTGTGCTCGATGTTTTTTTAAATGAAAATGTACCGTAATAATAAAAAAAAATAACCACGTAGCATAATTTTCCCACTCAGTAAATGTAAGTCTGAATTCTGAAAAGAACGAATACAAAAGGGGAAATGATTAGAGACAAATGGCAATGAACAACCAATGAATAATAATTATATGCCCCAATAGCCCCAATAATTGTTATTTACAGTAAAGAAAAAATAAGCTTGTTCAGTTTTCCCCCATACGTTGGTTTTGCATCAGTACTTCAAATTGGTGTAAATATATGTAATTTTCTTTTGTATTATTTAATTTGAAAATAAAATATTTGTTAATAAATTGCAGTAATTTATTCCTCAATTTTCTGGTAAAAGTAATAAAATGTGTAATGGAAATTCTGCGATATGCGCTGACTCTAGCAACCAAGTTTTTGTCATTTGTGTCAGCCCAACCTGAGAGTAAAATTCCCCCCCCCCCCCCCCTCCTTGACTAACCAAAGTAACATTAATCTTAAGGTTACTAAACCAGTTTTAAAAAATGAAAGTTCATAAACATCGATGGTTTTGGGGAGATGTTTTAATATTGAATATCGATGTTTCAAAACATCGATGTTTTGCTGTAGATGTCGCATCCCTAGTCCATGCCAAGAGTGGGACTCGAATCCACAGACTCTAGTACCGAAGGCTAGTGCCCTAGCCATTAAGCCATCATCCGGCCAAGGAAACTAAGAAAAATCTGTTTCAACAACAATATTAGAATTATGTGTACAAAAGTGTAAAAAAAAAAATTGCAGGTAAAAGATAAACTTGAATAATTTTTACTGCTTATTCAAACCATTCAGTTGAATATTTAAAACCATATATTTTAATGCCCCTCCCATGGGGTATAGTGGTTAGCGTCGTGAACTTCCACGCAGTGGACTTGGGTTCGAATGCCAAATAAGGCTTGGTCGTTAACGTATTGACCCCTCATAGGGAGCAATGCTGTCTCACCTAAATGGTGCTTCCATAATAAAGTAGCAAGCAAGACTTCGCGGTGAATATCAAAAGGCGAAGGTCTCACGACAAGTTTTCTCCGCACTATACATAGATATACATGAATATTTCATTGCTATTGAAAGAAGATGTCAGCATCGAACGTTTTTCACACAGAAATGAGTTGCAACATTTATTTAAGAGGGTCCGGGGCACATTTTAAAATTTTGAATTTTTTTGTCATAGTCAATCATATAATTTGTAAACAAAATCACATCATAAAACTTCTCATAAACGAAAAAATTTTAAGTTTTAAATTTTTTTTTTAAAAATGGGTAATTTAAAATCGATATAACTCGAAATATTATTTTCCGAATTTCAAAATTTTTTCATTTAATTAAACAGAAATATATAAGTTTTAATTTTGATTCAGCATTTTTTTAAATA
This sequence comes from Dolomedes plantarius, assembly GCA_907164885.2. Lineage (NCBI taxonomy): Eukaryota > Metazoa > Arthropoda > Arachnida > Araneae > Dolomedidae > Dolomedes > Dolomedes plantarius. Next base: position 195,109,918 of record OU015491.1, on the reverse strand, counting down.
TTAATTTTTTAAAAAATTAAAAGCATTTAGAGTAAAAATTTAAAAAAAATTATGTAACTAATTTTTTAAAAATCATATTTTCAAAAGTAAATATTTTTTTTCAAATTTGCTGAATAAAAATTAAAGTAAAATAATTGAAAAAGACATGTTTAAAGTTTGAACCCTTTATCTTTAACGGTCCTTGACTTATAACAATTTAAAGACGAGAAATGGTGAAAAAACCCATCATGCAGAAAAATGTGTTTAAAGGTTTAAACAAAGATTGGCTGCTATTAGAATGTTGCAAAACAAAAAATTAATATCTCCTGTTCTAATTAAGATAGAAACGTGATTTAAACGTTACTTTGAGCAGAAAAGAACAGAAAAAATTCAATAAAATAAAATTTTTGAAAAATTTGAAGAATTTTATGTTCTGGATCCCCTTAAATATGAAAAATATGTTTATTTATTTCAGTATGAAATAAAGATCAGATTCAAATCCTTATTTGCGTAAATTTTAATCGAAACATCTGAATTATTTATTACGTATTGTTTGTATGTAAGGAGGTCACGCATTATTTCCCTTCGACAGCTTTACTAAGATTACAGTATGTAATCTTATAGTATCTTATGTATAAAACACTATGCTACAGTTTTATTGATCTAAAAATTAGTGGTACATTTATAGGACATTGCCTAATAATTTTGAAACTAAATCAAAAGTATTAACTATAAAAAATAGTTTAATATAAATAGCAAAAATGAATGCAATTGAAGATTTACGTTTCGGAGTCGGTGAAATAATTTTGCGAGGAATGTTAGGCAATTCCTGTTCGCTGTTAGACGTGAAATTTCTTCAACGATTAAATCTTTTGTGACCGGACGATACAGAGCTATATATTCTATTATCAATGAAAAACAATGATCATATTATTGTCGATGAAAAGGAAAACTGAAAACCTTATTGTGAAAGCAAGGACTTTCACAATTTGTGAGCAAATCGCAATTGCGAAAATGCGTTGCGTCGAGGCGCATACCATTCCCTGATTCAAGCACCAGCAAAAGTTAAGAGGAACTGAGTGGCAACGGTGGTGGAAAAAAGACCGCGATTTTTAGATTGTGAAGACAGTAGCTCACGACGGATTCCTACATGGAGTTCGTGCGTGGAGCTACACCGGCTTGTGTAAAATTTGAAGCTACCAAAAGAGGAGGCATGTGAAATGGTGACCGAAAAGATTTTTCTCGAAATACGAATATAATTCCTGAGCATTCGGATACCTGCACTAAATGAGGTAAATGGCCGATACGTGAAAAATTTTATTTCCACGGATGTATTACGATTGTGTCTGGTTACTCTGAAGCGAGTGAGTGCCAGAGTTCTTCAATTGCCTATTTTTTCGTGTGAAAGTCGAACGACCATATTATGTGCTATGTATGAGCCAGTCTGATGGAATGACTGCATATATTGCCGCGCAAGGTATTTCTCGGCGAAACTTGTAACCACGTGTTTTGATAGAATTATTCTCGTGTGTTGTTCCAGATATCACTACATACTGAACGCTCGTGTTATATAGGGAATGTGAGATTCGTTCTCGTGAGTGCTAAGTCGATATTTGTGAAAAACTATTCTGGCGGAATCAATCAACATGATTATATAAAATCCACGTGCTTCAAAGAATGCTATGATTCTCGATACCTCAGCAAACTGGTGAGCGATTGTATTTCTTTGTTTTTAATGTACTAATTGATTGTCTAATAAGTGATATGTGTTTAAATGTGATAAAGAAGAGGCCTGACAATTTTTAATGTATTTGATTTAACAATGAGTTAGCACATTTGAAGTGTTAAGAACAGGCCCAATAATGTTCATGATTTATAATGAGTTTTGTATATTTAGTAATTTGATAAGGTGTTTTAGTAATGATTGTGTAATGTGAGAAGGCCTAAAATAAAAGGAATGCATTCAAGTAATTTGATTTGTATTTATGTGTATGTCCTCACTGCATGCTAAATATTAACTACGGATAAATCACAACGCAATGTACTGAGTAAGGTGCTTAATAACTTAACTTATAATTTGAGTTAAGATTAATAACCATATAGATAGAATCTATTTCTGCACCAACAGCTCTAATTGACCATCATAAGCAATAAGTAAATTAACTTTTATTATCTTAAAGTTAACCTAATTATTATCACCAATAATTTAACACCCCTTCTGTTATCATTGGTGCCGTCACAAAAGAAATAAGCATAATTAAATATTAAGTTAGCAGAAGTTAACTATGTGTTATATGATATCATGCTAGGTTGAGAACTTGGTTTGTTGAAAAAGTTAAATATAGTGTGTCATTTCCATCTATCAGTATGAATTTTAGTGTATTGATGAATTTCAGGTATTATATTTAAATATTGAAATATTTTATTCTTTTATGATTGTGTATTTAGTGTTTGATAATATATTGTGGTAAATAAGTGTAAAATTCAATATGGCAACTAAAATATTTAGTCAGTCACTAGCTTCTTCTGTTCAACCATTCAGTGGTGAAAAAGGTGAAAATATAACCTACTTTATCAATCAAGTAAAAGAAATAGCTAAACTAGAGAATTGGTCACAAGAAAAATTAATGTTAATTGTAAAACTGAATCTTAAGGGCAAAGCACTATCTTTTTTCATTAATGATCCCAGACTGCAAAAAACTTCAGATTTTGGTGAAATTGAAAAAATCTTACTAAATAAATTCAAAATTAAAGAAAACTTCCAAGTAATCCAGGAAAAGTTCAATAAAATCAAACAACTTCCCAATCAATCTGTAGCTGAATTATCAGAACTAATTGAAATTCAGGCGTCAAAATTTATAAATACAGACAATTCTATAGACCCATCACTAAAAAGACTTCAAGCGAACATGAAACTTTCAAAATTGATAGATGCTGTTAGGCCAGAAATCAAAATTGAGTTAAAAAAATTTGGCCCAAAAACATTCGAGGAGGCAGTAAGCAAAGCTAAAAACATAGAAAGTGCTTTAGAAGACTATGCTAATTTTGAAACAAATAATGTGACTTCTCAAACATCAACTGAATTTAACATGCTCATAGCACAGCAGATTGAAACCAATAAATGTATTCAATCACTGGCAGAGGAAGTGAACAAATTAAAACAAGTGAATAATTTATCACAAGAATCAGTTCCTTCAACTTCTCAGCAAGCAGCTAAATATGAACAACCACTGCCAATAGTGTCATGCCACATTTGTCAAAAAAATCATTTGACGACACAATGTTGGTATTATCCAAGAGGAAATCACAAAACAAAATCTAACTTTCAGAGAGGACGTAGATTCAATACCCAGTTTCGCCCATACAATAGGGGTAGAAAATTTAATAACTACAACAGTAGAAAAAATTTAAACGGGTAAGGGATTCCACGCACATGAATAGAGAAACAAAATGCGTAGGAATCCACAAAAAAAAGCACAACAATACCAAAAAAATTCAAGAGAAAAAAAATAAAGGTAAATCTGACTCAACTAAAGAGCAGATAGGTGTTGTATTGTCATGTAATAATGCAGACTCCAACTCAAATTTACCAATTGTAAAATTAAAATTTGGACAGAAAGAATTTTCTGCGTTAATAGACACAGGTGCTAATTTGACTTTGCTCCAATCTGGAATAATTGAGGAAATTAAGGAATTTACCAAAATTGACTACATCTCTAGAGCAGTTAAAATTCAAACTCTCGACAAGTCCACAATACCATATGCCTCTGCAGCCAATATTAAATTTAAGATAGACAACCGTTGGTTCACCAACACTTTTTTCATCACCAAAACTAATTGGAATTCATCCTATCAAATTATATTGGGGTATGATTTTCTACAGAGAAACAAAATTCTCATAGACACAGTGAATAAGCAACTGGTAATAGGTAATAGCAAAATCAATTTCACTGAAACTCCACCTACTAAAGTAGTGAATAATATAACAAAGGATAATGGTAATATTAACAATAGCCAGGTTAAAACCATATCTAACATTACAATCAAACCTAATAACTTCAAAATAATAAAATTAGCTATGCCAAAAAATTTTAATCCCAATGATCAGGTGTTATTCAATCCATCTAAAATTAATATTGACATAAATATCAGCAACTCTGTTCACACTGTATCAGAGGATAATCATATTTTTTCCATATTAGAAAATCAATCTGATAATACTATCAATTTAAAAAAGGGTATGAAACTAGGTTCAGTTACCAAATGGGATGAAAATAAAATAGTGTCACCAATGCAAGAGCAAATATTGCAGGTGAATAATTTAAATCTCTCAGAAATCTTAGAACTGCGAAAAGCAGAGTTAAATGAAAATGATTTTGATCTAGACCATCTAGAAAGTAAAGATAAAAAAGAAATGATTGAATTATTAATGAGAAATAGTGCAGTGTTTTCTAAGTCTTATCAGACACTTGGTTCGACAGACAGGGTAATACCCGAATTTAATTTACTGCATAACTTTCCTATTCAAACCCGCCCATATCCCATACCAAATATTGCAAAAGAATTTGCACAGCAAGAAATTAAAAAATTATTAGAAGCTGGCATTATTGAAACATCTACATCTAACTATAATTTTCCAATCCTATTCGTAAAAAAGAAATTGTTACCTGGTGATGACCAAAGCAAACTTAAATTCAGAATGGTAGTAGATTATAGACTTCTTAATAGTATAACTGAGTCATTTAAAATTTGTCTTCCCAAAATATCTGAGATAATATCAAATGTTGCTGGTAAAAAATATTACTGTGTATTGGATTTAAAAAGTGCATTTTTTCAACTAAAACTTAAGCCTGCTGACAAACATAAATTAGCATTTTGTACTGAGTTAGGAAATTTTCAACCTACTCGTCTCCCATTCGGTGCAAAAAACAGCACATCTTACTTTCACACTTTAATCTCTAAATGTTTAAGTCACCTTAAAGGTGAATTTGTGCAATATTTTCTTGACGACATAATTGTTGCTGCTAACTCCATTCCTGAACTAATTTCACATCTGAATAAAGTCTTCGAAAATCTCATTAAATTTAATTTAACTCTTGATCCAAAAAAAGTCCAACTGTGTAAAGCCAGAATAACTTACTTAGGATTTAATATTGACAAAAATGGTTTTTCTCCTTCTGAAGATAATATTGCCAAAGTGACAAAATTTCCAACTCCCAAAAATGTCAAGCAAGTGCAAAGTTACCTAGGAATGCTAAATTATTTTAGACACCTAATTCATGAATTTGCAGAAATAGCCAGTCCAATAATTAATTTAACTAAAAAAAATGTACCATTTATTTGGAATACAGCTTGTCAGGATGCATTTGAAAAACTTCAAGAAATTATTTTGGAAAAGCCCACTTTAAAAAATATTGATCCAAACCTACCTTTTTATGTAACAACTGATGCTTCTAAAATTGCAATATGTGGTATACTTATGCAAAAAATTGAAAATAAATTTTATCCTATTGAATTTTACTCTAAAACTTTATCTGATGCTCAAACTAGATATCCTTCCATCAGAAGAGAACTTTATGCAATTTTTGCAGCAGTGCAGCATTTCCATGAAAATTTTTATGGCAAAAAATTCACCATCTTAACTGATGCTAAACCTTTAACGCATCATCTTCAACTTGACAAACAACCAGAAGTTGTTCAACGATGGCTGTTACATTTACAGCAGTTTGATTTTGATATTCAACATATCCCTGGTTTCAATAATCCTGCTGATTATCTTTCTCGAGCCATTGATGAGGAAAAATTCATAAATAACATAAATATTTTTGGTATAAACAATGATTTGTCTATTGAAAATATATTAAAGCATCAAAAACAGGACAAATTTATTGCAGAAATTATTAGTAACATAAATAACAGCAATCCAAAATACAAACAATATTTTATTGACAAAAACAACAATTTAGTAATGATTAAGCATACAGCTTATAAGAGTAAAAAGTTAACCAACAAGCAAATCACCAACAAAATTCTTATACCCAAAACATTAATTAGACATTGCATTGAAATTGCACATGCACCTCATTTTGGTACTCAAAAAACTTACAACTTACTAAACAAAAAATATTTCTGGAAAGGTATGTTTTTAGATACAAAAAGTTTTTGTGAGAATTGTGAAAACTGCCTATCAACAAAACCCAAACCTGCAAATACAATAACTAATATGATTCCAAAATCTTCACTTGCACCAGGTGAATTATTAGCAATTGACATAGTAGGTAAATTACCAAGGTCAAGTGATAACAAATTTTTCATCATGACTATTGTAGATCACTACAGCAGATTTTTGGAAGCAATTCCCCTGCAATGTATAAAATCTCAGTCGATAATTAAAACCTTAAATGAATACTTTTCAAAATTTGGAATACCTAAAATAATAATTTCAGATAATGCACAGAACTTCAAATCTGATGACATGAGAAAATTTTTAAGTGATCTGAACATTGATTTTAGAAATTGTTCAATTTACTATCCTCAATCAAATGGAATTGTTGAAAGGTCACATAGAACGATGAAATCCAGTATTACAGCACTATCACATGAAACATTTGAATGGTCACAGAACATACATCTTTTCAAATTGCATTATAATGGTACTGAACACAGTGTAACAGGTTTTTCGCCTGCAAAATTATTCTTTGGCAGAGAAATCAACTTACCCATACACCGCCATGATGAACCAAAACAAGTTGAAAAATACTCAAAATATATAAGCAAAATGAATGAACAAATAAGTAATACAAGAAAAGAAGTGCAAGAAAATGAATCCCAGTATTTTAAAAAGCATGCTAAATATATTAAAGGTAGAAAAAAACCTATATTTGAAACTGGTGATAAAATATTTGTAAAAGAGTTCATCAATCCACATGTATTGAAAAAAAAATACAAAGGTCCTTTCGTGATAAAAAAAGCATTGAGAAACGACAATTATCTGATTGAAAATGTAAATGATCCGAATGAAAAAACAATAAAGGTAAATGTAAGCAAAATTTTCAAACAAAATAAATTAAGAGAAAATCTAATATCAAACAATTCAACTAATTCAAATAACTAAAGGTTAATAGTTAGAAAATACAGATAAATTTAATTTTTCTTTTGCTAATTTCTTCAAGCATTCTTGAGGCGTCGCGAACTTCTAGGGTGTGTTAACAAATTGTTTGGCTGGTCCAGATTTGTTAGGAAGAAAATTGTTAATTGAAATTTGAAATATGTCTTTAATTGCTGATCAATGAAAAAGTACTTAAGATTGCTAATAATTGAAGAAAACTGATAAGATGATAAAATTGATTTCAATCAGGTAAATAAGAATCAGAAATTATCAAAAGGATGATTGTGTGGATAGACGGTTAAAAAAAAATGATGTATGCATAAATAGGGTGTAAAAGATAAGATTTCAAAAAAAATGTTGATAATATGTAAGAATATTGAATAGTTTTGTGTCAGTAACTTGAAATTGTATAAAAAGAGAGGTAAAAAATGAATCAAAGTAACAGTGAGATACATAACTTCAAATACAAAAATAATCGAAGTGTAAAGATGGAAATGGCTCACTACATTTACTTTGAAGATATATTTGGCACGGTGAGGAATTCAAAATAAAAATGTTTTGTTGTAAAATGTAATGTAATAAGTGTTATCAGACAATCGCTTACTCCAGTGCACATTTTCTGAGAATTTGTTAAAAAAAAAAAAAAAAAAAAAAAAAAAAAAAAAAAAAAAAAAAAAAAAAAAAAAAAAAAAAAAAAAAAATTTTTCCCTTCCATCAAAAAAATTTTTTCTTCGCTTCGGGGGAGGAAATGTGAAAGCAAGGACTTTCACAATTTGTGAGCAAATCGCAATTGCGAAAATGCGTTGCGTCGAGGCGCATACCATTCCCTGATTCAAGCACCAGCAAAAGTTAAGAGGAACTGAGTGGCAACGGTGGTGGAAAAAAGACCGCGATTTTTAGATTGTGAAGACAGTAGCTCACGACGGATTCCTACATGGAGTTCGTGCGTGGAGCTACACCGGCTTGTGTAAAATTTGAAGCTACCAAAAGAGGAGGCATGTGAAATGGTGACCGAAAAGATTTTTCTCGAAATACGAATATAATTCCTGAGCATTCGGATACCTGCACTAAATGAGGTAAATGGCCGATACGTGAAAAATTTTATTTCCACGGATGTATTACGATTGTGTCTGGTTACTCTGAAGCGAGTGAGTGCCAGAGTTCTTCAATTGCCTATTTTTTCGTGTGAAAGTCGAACGACCATATTATGTGCTATGTATGAGCCAGTCTGATGGAATGACTGCATATATTGCCGCGCAAGGTATTTCTCGGCGAAACTTGTAACCACGTGTTTTGATAGAATTATTCTCGTGTGTTGTTCCAGATATCACTACATACTGAACGCTCGTGTTATATAGGGAATGTGAGATTCGTTCTCGTGAGTGCTAAGTCGATATTTGTGAAAAACTATTCTGGCGGAATCAATCAACATGATTATATAAAATCCACGTGCTTCAAAGAATGCTATGATTCTCGATACCTCAGCAAACTGGTGAGCGATTGTATTTCTTTGTTTTTAATGTACTAATTGATTGTCTAATAAGTGATATGTGTTTAAATGTGATAAAGAAGAGGCCTGACAATTTTTAATGTATTTGATTTAACAATGAGTTAGCACATTTGAAGTGTTAAGAACAGGCCCAATAATGTTCATGATTTATAATGAGTTTTGTATATTTAGTAATTTGATAAGGTGTTTTAGTAATGATTGTGTAATGTGAGAAGGCCTAAAATAAAAGGAATGCATTCAAGTAATTTGATTTGTATTTATGTGTATGTCCTCACTGCATGCTAAATATTAACTACGGATAAATCACAACGCAATGTACTGAGTAAGGTGCTTAATAACTTAACTTATAATTTGAGTTAAGATTAATAACCATATAGATAGAATCTATTTCTGCACCAACAGCTCTAATTGACCATCATAAGCAATAAGTAAATTAACTTTTATTATCTTAAAGTTAACCTAATTATTATCACCAATAATTTAACACCCCTTCTGTTATCACTTATCATATCTTAACATCTCTGAAACCCTTCGACCGCCATATTAATATGAAACCTAAGAACGTGCAAAGGCTGTCGACCTTTACACAACCATGACACACATGTTACACAGTGAACACAGTGAAACGACACTAGTTGCAGATAAAAAAACTTCAAAAAGTTGTTTTAGAAGATAAAATAAAGAAATCTACTGCTTCAAATTTATTACCTGGTGAGTTATTTGATATTTTTAATTATTTAGCTTGTCTGGTTAATTGCTTAGTTACTGCCATTTCTTAATGTTTAATTGTCAATAATAAATTGATCTTTTATCGGATAATTTTAATAGCATCTTTTCAAATAAATTTGAATAGAAATATTACAATATCGGCAAAATAAAACTTTTTTTCTTGTTAAATTCAAGGGTAAAACTTATTTGACATTACGAAACGAAATATTCTCAATGACTAGTTCTTAAGTAAACTTTAAACATCCGAAAAGAATTGAATATGTATAAAAAAAAATTCCTTTACTGCGATTTGAAGGTTTCTTCCGTTTTAAGACTAAAAGAAGAACGGTCTGGAAGAAAGATAGAATTCTCGCATCATGAATTATTCAACGATTGTCGCAAGAGAGTAAGTCGTTCGCAATTTGGCACTGACTGTATTTCATTTAGACAACGGATAGAATTGTAAAAGCAACATTTCAGAACCATCTGTTGCCGAATATGACACGGATGATATAGAGATCGGGGATGGGAGCGTGAAATTAACTTACTTTTCCCAAGGATCACATTTGCTCGCTGTAGTTTAAGAGCTACAGTAAGATAGAATTAAAACCAGTTGAATAAAAACTGCCAGTTCATGGCTGGCCAGGTCAAACACATGGCTTTCGACTGGAAAGAATACCGTTTTGATGGCATACGTAGTACGGACTGTGCCATGAGAGATAGTTTCAGCCAACCAAATTTCTTGAAAACCGCCGTATATTGTTTGGTGGTTAATGTAGAAAGCTTCCACAATGCGGGTTCATATCCCGGCTAAGGCACAGATATGCTTGTATAGGGAGGTATGTTGGTTTACCTGTTGGGTGTTCTCATAATACAATATATAAAAGATTCGTGGTGTGCGTCGGCATAAGCCCTCGTAATAAATATCCAAAGCATTTTTGGTATGCTGAAATTGCAAACATTTTGCCGACTTATCGCTGCAGGATTGCAAATGAGTTACTGTAAAATCTTGAGTATAATACGCACTTTTTTTTTCACATTTTAGTCCGCTAAAATGAGGGTGCGTATTATACTCATGTACACACACACACACACACACACAAAAAAAAAAAAAAAAAAAAAAAAAAGTAGTTTTAAACATTGAATAAACGACAAACAATAGATGGGCTGTATTCTAGTGAAAGAGATTAAGACTGATAATATGACATTATTATTTGTTTTGAATTAAAAATTTAAGTTTTGTTTTTGCTACCTACTTGGACGTTTTCGTTTATTTTTATTACACATTTTATTTATGTTAATAAGTATTTGTGCAATTTTTAAATAAAATATTGAAAACATATGGGTGCGTATTATAGTCGAATTTAAATTTTTTTCCGAAAATTTCGCGCAGAATCAAGATTGCGTATTACAGCTCAGATTCAAAATATTAAAATAATTGAGAAAAAGTAATAAGGAAGAAATTATTTTCCATTTACAGTGGTACCTCCGAAAAGCGGACAGTCACGGGACCAAAAGTTTTGTCCGTTATTAGGAGGTGTCCGCTATTGAGGAGGACAACCTTTTTATAAAAAAAAGTTTTTGCATTTCTGTTTGACATTTGATTGAAAATTACGCCTGCAATTTTAATTAAAAAGGAAAAACTAATTAGGTAAGAAAAGAATAACTATTTACTACTTTACCTTTTAACTGTAGGCTAATCCTTTTATCTTGCATTAAATAATCCCAAAATACAATGTATAGGAGCTAAATTATTTTAATTACTACTGTAAAAATCTGTTAACAAAGTTTGATTCCTCTTTTTTCACAGCAAATCTGTTTTTCAAGGTGAATTTTCATGGTATTTAGCTTTGCTAATCCTTCCTAATCTTCATTGTTCAGAGAGAACTGTTTTAATTGTTCTCTGTATTTCAGTGCTTCCGAATAATCTTTGATTTTGCAGTCTTCAATTGGCGATTCCCCATCATCATCCTCAGAAAGGGCCAGAGCTTCAGTGGTGTCCCGATGAATGAAATTGGAAACATGCAGGTTTTCTTCCTCAATGGATAAATCAGTCATCAATCTTGACATACTCTTCAACGCTGATATTTGAATCCAAATTGGCTACTAGATCCGCAAGTTCTTTTTCGCTTTTTTTCAGCAGTACTGTCAGTTGCCACTTCGCTTGTACTCAAAAATCCCGTCTTCTTAAAACATTTTAGAACGCACCCAGGTTGCACCTTTTTAAGAGCTGACGTAGCCCAGGAAATGGCATCCAAATCAGATACCGATTTTGCGAAATCTTCTCTGGATTTGAAGGAGATAATCTGTGAAAGCACATGTCTCAGAAGCAGCTTTCTGTACCGTTTTTAAAGCTAAGTATAATTCCCTGATCAAGTGGCTGTAGCATCGAAGTGGTGTTAGGAGGCAAGAAAACTTAATTAACATTTCTGGCAATAACATTTAATGCCATTGTGCACATTTTAGGGTCGAATTTCATTGTATCAAGCACGTAAGGGAGGAGTCGGGAAAAGTTCGTTGTAAAGACGCATAAGCATATATTTTTAGCTTGCTTGTTAGAATAATTTTGAAATGTTTGCCAAAAAATTGAAAGTTTTTCAAAAATACCTGTCCGCTATTCGGAGTGTCCGTTATCCAGGTGGAATAACATGGATTGTCCTATATAAAAGGACTGGGACTCGTAAAAGTGTCCGTTAATTAGAGGTGTCCGCTATTCGAGAGTGTCCGTTAAGGGAGGTATCACTGTATTTATTTTTGATACTAAGTAAATGCAATTAAATTTCTTATTAATTAAATCTGGAATGTTTAGCTAAGATTTTAACATTTACAAAATATAAAATACAATAAATTAGGTATACAACAGCTTTCTGAAACACATCAAAATATTAGAATAAAATTTAGATTGGTTCAAAATATTAGAATATTATATTTTACGCAAAAATATTACCTTATGAATATGAAGTAAACGGTAGTTAATATTTTGTAGCATCCCCTTTAGCTTTAATAACAGCGTACAATCGATCTTGCATACTATATACAAGGTGTTTACAAACATTTCTATCAATATTAGCCCAAATTGACTTTATACGTGCCACTAACTCAGTTTTACTCGAAGGAGGATTTTCTTGGAGTTTTATCTTCATTATACCCCATAAGTTTTCGATGGGATTAATGTCTGGAGAGTTTGGTGACCAAGGAAGTACCTTAATTTTACGTTGGCGGAACCAATTCTTAGTTGACACCGTGGTATGCGATGACGCTAAATCTTGATGAAAGATGAAATCATCTTCAAATAAATCTTCTGATGATGGAATCATGTAATATTCCAAAATTTCTTGATATATCTGAGAATTAACCCTTTCGTAGACGATGCATAACTTTCCAGGTCCTTCTGCGCTCATGCAACCCCAAACCATGACACTAGTAGCAAATTCTACCGAACGTTTAAGGCATTCTTTATCAAATGCTTCTTGCTTCATTCTCCAAACTCGAATTCCTTGATTACCATATGAAACACAAAACATACTTTCATCACTAAATAATATTTTTTTCCAATCTTCTTCGCTCCATAAACGTCTTGATTTACACCAATTCAATTTTATACGCTTTTGTTTTGCAGTCTTGAGAGGTTTTGTTTTCAGTACACAAGATTCAAACTTAAATTTATGGAGACGTCTTAATGTTATCGATTTAGAAACTTCACCTCCTTCTTCTTTCCATTTTCGGTGCAAGAATAGCACACTTTTAAAATGGTTTTTCTCAACTATACGATTCAGTTTCCTGTCATCTCTAGCAGATGTTTTTGGTTTTCGGCCGCCATTTCGGCGATTATTTTAAAATTTTCCATTTTTTGAATATTGCGTTAGTATTTTACTAACGCTTGATTGCGAACAATGTAAATAATTCACTATATAACATTGATTTTTACCGTGCCGATACAAATCAATCATACGAAGTTTAATAGATTCAGGAATATGACTCACACGACCCATTTTAAGATGAAAAAACAAACTACAAAAAGAATACTGATTTTAAATAAAATCGTCTGAATTTAATCAATGATGCCACCAGTTATGAATTGGTGATAATTAAAGGAAAATTAATGTGAAATATTCTAATATTTTGAACCACTTGAATAAATATTCTAATATTTTGACTTTTTAAAATAATTTTTTTTCAATTAATCTTTTCAAAAATGATATTAATTTTAAGATAATAAATAAGTTTAATCAACAATAAGTTCTTAATAAAAATATCGTTTGCATATTTGCATTAAAAGACATTAAATTACCAAACTATATTTTCAATTTGCAAAAAAATGCAATTATTCTAATATTTTGAATATGAGCGGTATACACATGTGCATATTATAGTCAAGGTTTTACGGTATGCCGATTTATAATAATTTCCTTTCATTAATTGTCGGACGAATGGCTAGAGCGTTGGCATTATGTACTCTGCATTGAGTCTGTGGGTCCGAGTCCCACAATTGGCATGGATGTCTGTAGCCGTTCGGAATGGGCTTTAAGCAGCAATTCCTAGTCTAATTACCTCTTGTGTGGCTAAAGTGGTTGTCAGCCTCTGGTCGATCAGATTGCAATATGCACCATATAGCCGTAGTGCCCTCAACCAAACCAAACCTATCTGTTTGACAACACAAATAGTGGACTTTTAAATGGTCTTGGAAGGGGTTACTGTTACCTAAAAACTTATTCCCCCTCTCCTAACCACCTTAGCTTTCCAGGTAGCATCTCGGTACGGCCGAGTATATCCGTACATCCCTCCGGAGAATGACCTGGGCAGCAGACTTCACACATTTATGAGACTACTAGCTGAAAAACCCCCACTTCGCTACGGAGTACATACAAATTAAATACAACGGTCAATGTATGCAATTAATGCCAATATATATATATAATAAATACGACGATCAATGTATACAATTTATATAAACAAAATATTTATAAAAAAATCATAAGGGATATTTTTATAGACAAAATAATGTAGAAGAAAATATTCAAATTAAATCTAATAGGGCATACTAAAGAATATAGTACAGTTAATATAGTATAGTTTAAGGAACATATCTTTTACTGTATTTTAATATTTTTTTGGATAATTTCCAATCGTCTGCCAAATTAGCAAGAAAAGAAATAATATTTTTTTTGGCTATTTCGTTGTTATGGACGTGACGATAAATTTATTTAAAGTGCTAAAAAAAGAAATCACGTGATCAGCATTTAATAAATTAAATTCTAAAAATGACTCTTTAAAAATTCACCAAAAATCAGAAAATGGAGGTAAAGATTCGAAAAAGATTTCATTTTAAAGGACTTTTTAGGATCTTTCTCGTGATGTAAATTTTATAACCCTCAAATTATTATTTTAAATGCAAACTTAAAAAAAGTTACTAAAACATCTTAAAAATTTAATTTTAAAAAATCTAAGAATTTTTCAACAATCGTTCTTAGTGCACCCCTACAATATAAGAAAAGAATCGCCATGCAAAATTTCAGCCCTTTAGGTCCAGCGGTTTGGTCTGTGCGTTGTATGTCAGTCAGTCAATCAGTCAGTCAGTGAGGCAGTCAGTTACGGAACTGTTTTATAGTAGTACGTACATACGTAAATATTAAAATAGAAAGACATAGTAATAGCACAGGCTGGACGCCTGAGCTATTTTTTTAAAGTCATTTGCAATCTGATCGGTCAGATGGTCACAACCACTTTAGCCGCTATCTTTTTTTATATCAATATTTACTGCCGAGTTTTTATAACAATAAAGCATAAATTTGTAATTAATATCTTATTGAGTTTAAAATCCTTTAGCTTTATTTTTAAAACCGGAACACTAGAGAAAAAATTATCAGTTTGTTTGTTTTGACGTACTTTTAGATAGTAGACAATGAAGGAAGAATTTTTTTTTTTTTAATGACAAGATTTTGGTCTTTCTTTTTGCCGACCTCAGTTTCCGGATAAAAGCCGAAGTTGTTTGAAGTTCTTCCCATGCCTTATCGAACCTAGACGATCGCATAACAAACGAAGTGAAATGGAAAAGACCAATCACCTGTCATTGCGGCTTCTCGATAAATAAAATTTGAACAACAAAATGAATGATTAGCTACATGGTTTAAGAAATTGGTTCCAGTAACATTAACAAAAACATAATAATGCCCCGAACTCCTGATTTATCCATCCATGACAAAAGAAAAATGATAGCAATAATACACAAATTAACGGAAAGATTATCAACACGGATAGTATGCTAAAAAATGTAAAAGACTTTTTCTGAATTGACGAAAGTTTACGATTTAAATTTTCTTCAAATCTGTATATATAGTTCATTTAAAATCTCTTTTTACGTTGCCCGGCATCCAGTACTTACACTATAAAGGACGATTTTATATCGTAAGTATTATTTTTATACTGTAATTTTATATTGTATTATACTGTTAAGTTTGATACAGTCTAATACAGTTTAACTCCGAATTTTAAACTTTAGTAATTTTAATAATTTACTTTAACAGTTTTTAATAATTTTAGTATAACAATCACAGAAAGCTGTTAGCCTCCCCCCCAAAAAAAACTCTCTCTCTGTGTATGTATATATATATATATATATATATATATATATATATATATATATATATATATATATATATATATATATATATATATATATATATATATATACACATATATGTATATATATATGTGTGTGTATGTGAAAAAAAAAGAGTACTCATAATTACTCATGGTAGACATCGGATTATCAAAATTATGAAAATCGAGGTTCAACTGTATTACAGAATTGGAAAGATTAAATTTGTTTGTCACGCAAGGGAAAAAATATAGAAAAGGAAGGCGAATGTCTCGTAACGTTCATACTAAAAAGTTACAACTAAAAGTTTACTGCGCATTTGTTTTTTTTTTAGTAACGCATTTGTTTATTTTTAGTTTTTTTTTGTAGTGTCTTAGATACATTTGTCCTCGAGTATTATTTCTGACGCAGATAAAACAACGGTTGCCAAGCAAGTAGCGATGTATTAGTAATTTTATTCACGGAAATGTGTTATCTTTATCAGTGGCAGAGGTCAAAATGTCGCAAAAATCTGTGAGCCTTCATTCAATTACTATTTTTGGCTTCATTGCTTTTGTCTTATGCACAATAACCTTCTTCTGGCGTTAAAACGTTTCAGCTGTCTTCAGAAGCATTTGAATCGATATATCTGAATATTTATGATGTCTCTTTAATTATAGCTAATTTATCCCATCTTTTACTCTCTTAAACCATATTGCAGGCTGCGGTGTGTTTTCGATCCTTTTCTACACCTGAAAACATGTTTATATCATTACAATTAATTGCTACCTCTTTGTTATAGCTTTATTTGCTTTTCCTTCTATATGCAATTATTGGGAAATTTAATAATTTTCTTTGCAATCTTATGGGGAGATTTTGTACGTTAAGTCCATAATCAAGAGGAGAATATCATACGAATCAGATAATACATCTAATACACACTGTACAAATGAAATGTCGTTTCATGGTGTAATGTTTCTGGGTAGCGAATTCACCTGTTTTGGGTATCCCATATTTGTATCTTAAACATGGTTTCGTACCCTTCTATACTTCCATTTTGTGTAATATACCTAAAACAGCGTGCATGCTCTGATACTAAATCATCCACACGATTAATTTGTATATTTAATATCATTAAAACATACTAATTTGAATTAAATTTTTAAAAATCTTCCGTCTCAGTTAGTCTAGGGGTTAAAATTTTATTTTAATATTTTTTGTCAATTTATGTCGTTATTGTGCACGTGACGCAAAATTAATTTAAAGTATTTTACAAAAAGAAAAGAAACCACGTGATCAGCATTTAATAAATTAAATTATAAAAATCAATCTTCAAAAACTCACCAAAAATCAGAAAATGGAGATAAAGATTGAAAAAACATTTCATTTTAAAGGAATTTTTATGATCTTTCTCATGATATAAATTTTATAACCCTCGGATTATAATTTTAGATGCAAACTTAAAAAAAGTTATAAAATCAACTTAAAAATTTAATTTAAAAAAATCTAAGAAGAATTTTCAAAAATCTTTGTTAGTGCACCCCTACACTATAAGAAGAATCGCCATGTAAAATTTCAGCCGTTTAGGTCCAGCAGTTTGGTCTGTGCATTGTATGTCAGTCAGTGAGTCAGTCAGTCAGTGATTCAGTTGCGGAACTGTTATATATATATATATATATATATATATATATATATATATATATATATATATATATATATATATATATACATACACATATACACTGAAGTGCCACTGAATTAGGAATACCTACCTAGTAACGAGTTGGGCCTCCTCTGGCCTTGATAACGGCTACCACACGACGAGGCATAGATTCAACAAGTTTCTGGAAACGTTCCACGGGAATGGCTTGCCAAATATTGGCTAAAGCTGTCCATAATTCAGTAAGGTTCTTTGGTGCTGTGTGATGGCCTTTCACGCCTTGTTCCAAAACATCCCAAAGATGCTCAATAGGATTTAAGTCTGGGCTTCTAGGTGGCCAATTCATGACAGAGAAGTCAGAGGAATGCTCATCCAATCATATATATATATATATATATATACGAGGGGTAATCAAAAAGTAAGGTTTCAAAAAGCCTGAAAGAAAATGTGTACATTTTATTTCATAAAACCAATATAGCCAACTGATAGTACATACATTGGGTTATTTTTCGACATAGTCTCCATATCGGTTTCGGCACTTGCCGCTTCGTGTGATGAGTTTGAATATTCCCTCCTGGTAAAAATCCTTCCCTTGCGTGTTCAGCACGTTGTGGCGAAGTGTTTCACCTCCTCGTCTGAAGCGAATCGTCGGCCCCTAGGTGTGAGGAAAGAGATGGAAGTCACTTGGAGCGAGGTCCGGGCTGTAGGAAGGGGGGTCGATGATGTCCCAGCGAAATTCCTTCAACAGCGTGGTGATTTCTGGACTGTATGAGGCCGCGCGTTGTCGTGAAGGAAGATGCTGCCGGTGAATTTCAGCCGCGCTTATATGTTTCTCCCACAGACATCGAATAACTGAGCGGATTTCTTCGAGAGACCAGTTTTCCAAACCAGTCGCCATTTCTGTTAACCTTCAACTAGCGCTGTAGGTCGCGGGTAGGTGAAACTCTCCACAGTTAGCGACCACATGTATTAGAATTACCGCACACAACTAATTTCTGTACAACAGCCGAAACTCTAGGAATATCAACATTGTAACCTTAGTTTTTGATCACCCCTCGTATGTATATATATATATATATATATATATATATAAAAGATTAAAGTTGAAAGAGAAAAACCAGTATGAACACTAAAGCTACTACAGCCAGGAACCAAAAACATGAAAAGATAAGATTGAAAGACGTTTTAGACAATATTTCATCTTTAGCGGTGTCAATACTGTCTAAAAACCAATGGATTGTTTCAGATAAGTATGATCTATACAATAAACATACTCAGACACCGTACAATCCATGAAAAATTGTAGAATTGAATAAAGAGTTACTTAACAATAGAACACCAAGCCTGGCGCTAGACAGAGTGGAAGTTAAGAATAAGTAACCGCAAGATGACTGACGTCACAAAACTTGCAACCATGGAGATTATGGAAATACACAAAAACTGACCTACTATGGATACTGTGTTTAGGACTATTAAACCTTTATTAATTTAATTTTTTATTATTATTACTAAGAGTAATTTTTTATCTTATTTTTTATTTTTACTTACTTACACACACACACACACACACACACACACACATATATATATATATATATATATATATATATATATATATATTTATATATATGTGTGTGTGATAATAACGGCCACCATGATATAACTAAGGCTTAATTAAAATTATTCTGTTAATAAAGCACTACCCCTTTTTCCAAAATTGCAACCTAAAAGTAAAATAAGATAATTTATCGTAGCCCTGCTGATCATTATACAGGCATGTGAAGTAAATGAACTAAATAACATCCCTAGATATGAGTGTAGGAAGTTTATGAGATTCCGTATGTCAGTGTAATGTCAAAATTCTTGAAGATCCCTCGAACCACTCTGGATTTTTGGGTTCTGTAACGTCAAAACCACACTTTACAAGAACTTTATGGCCACTTATCCTGCACCCAGGTCAATAGTTCGCGGTTATAACAAGACCGGGATCTAGCAGTAAAGTCCCCGGGAGAACTTAAGTGGACACGTGAACTCCACGAATCTAAAAGTCACCCAAATAAAAATTAAGTAGTTTAGGCCCTCTGGCGTCAATATCGCAAAACGCCCATTTAATATTGCAAGAATTTTGTCTCTGCGTGTCTAACTCTCGTTGCTGTCAGACCTGCTGTCCGCTCCTCTCTTGTAATGTAATCCGTGCCCCGTCAGCGCAAGTCATGTGGCCACTGCAGCTACTGCCTTCTGATAAATAAAGCACGTCTTGGAATTTGTGTATTTCATCAATGGCTCCATATTTGTGTTCTCTCCTAAATTTCGTAAGTGCTTCCCTGGATCTACACTACGCCTGACGGCAACTCTCCAAGTTGTGCGCAGCGACTTACTGGATGATCAACACTTCGCTCGACTGCATCACACCCTCGTGCCGGCTACACCTCCGATTAGTGCTACGCCTCTCCTCCAAGGCGTGATGTACGGAGCATCACAAGAGTCGTCTGGACCCCTGCGTGGGAAGAGAAAGTGTTTTTTTTTTAGTTCGGCGTTTTTCACCCCCCGCCAAATCTGAAGAGTGTTTTGTTTACGATGTGAACTTCGTCCCAGATCATCGCGGTATATTCTCCTAGTGCTCCTTCGTGCATCATAGAGTGTAATAAAAAACAGTAATGTTCGCGTTCGATACATGTGAAGGTGTTTTACGTCATTCCGAGTGAATTGAGTTTTACGATGTTCAAGATTTTGTGTTCACGATTCCTGTTACGTGTTTTCAATGTAATGTCTCCGCTGTCTGTGTCATCACTTCGTGTTTCGTACTTATGTACTCAGTGTGTGTACTGCCCTGCAAGGAGATAAAAACAAGTGGTGTGCAGTTTTGGTTCAATGTGCCTTCATTCCAACGTATGCGTCAACAAAAAATTTGTTTTTGAAATTAAAATGTTCACTTTAAAAGAAGTTAAAGGTAGGTGAGAAAAAATAAGAAAATGAAAATGATTTAATTGATTTATAGTGATGATATTTTATTTTTGTACGGTATTTATGCGAGTGATATTTTTATTATTGAAAGTTGTTTATGTAATATATTGATGTTTTTACGTTCTGGAAAACTGCTAATCATGTCCGAGAGTGAAGAAACAATACCCCCTACCAATGCTCAATTACCAAATGCAACCGACGAGAGTACTCCAATCGAGCCTAAATCAGTATTTGCTAGCACTAGTAATGTAATACCCCCTACCAATGTCGACATACCAAATTTAATAGATCAAAGTACTTTAATGGAACCTAAATTAGTAGCCACCAGCACCAGTACTGAATTAAAAATGCTTAGTACTGCTGAACATCACATTATTGGTTTTGATGCTGAAGCTGGCATGAATCTGGATTCAAGGCTAAACTATTTTAAGCGAAAGTGTCAGGAAAGTAGTAAAAATGAGGAATGGAAAATAAATAACTTAAGTAAATATTTAAAGGGGAAAGCACTTACTGTTTTTATTAATTCTTGTTTAGATATTCGAAATTGGGAAGAATTGTGTTTAATTTTGAGGGAAAATTTCATAGAAATCAATGTAGTCTCATTTAGCGAGTTCACTAATCTTAAATTAAAGGATGCTAAAGGGGTTACTGATTATTTCCATAAGAAATTGGCGTGTAGTCGAAAGCTGGGATTATCAAACAGTCTATTAATGGAGGGTTTAACTGATGGTCTTCCTCCAAATCTTCAGCAGTTGATGGCGCTTAGTCCTCCTGCTACCCCAACAGCATGGCTCACTTTAATTTCTAAATTGCTTAAAAGTCAAGAGACACATGCTGTATTTAACAGTCCCACACCTCAACAAGCAAATAATTTTTTCAGTCCTAGAACTCCACAAAATGACAGATTTAATTTTAGACCTGGATTTCAACGACCACCAAATTATCGAAATTTCAACAGTTGCAATCCAAATAATTTCAATAACCCATATCCAAGATTTCAACCACCAAGAACTCAATATAATAATGTCCATTCCCAAACTCAACTGTCTCCAGCTCCATGTAGAAAATGTACAGGGAGAGGAATACGGAATGCATATCATTGGGCGCAGACGTGCCCCTTTAGAAATGCACTAAATAATCCGATGGCTCCTCAAGTAGTGTTTTCCACTACTTGAGGAGTCAGATACTTGAGGAGTCAGATACCTAACCTTAATGATAACAACCAGATTTGACAATTTAACGTATCCGGATACATAAATAAGAGACCAACTCCTTGTGTGATAGATACTGGCAGCTCCTTGTCTATCATCCCCTCGACTTTGACAACCCAACATAGACTAAAAACACAGACGTCTGAAAGACTTTTAGTAAAACAAGCAAAAGGCCTACTCCAATTAAAGAGATCATGTTTAATTAACTTATGCATAGGAAATGTAACTAAAAAGGTAAAAATGTATGTTATAGACAATGATTTACCTTATATAATCCTGGGATTACCAGAATGTGGACAATTTCAGTTAAATATTGATTGAAATTCTATGCAAATTTATCAAAATGGTCAAATAGTTCCACGTAACAAAATGTTTATGTGTACTCCAATGTCATTTCATATTAATAATAATGAGTCCAAATATGTAAATCTTAAACCAAATGAAAATCAAAATGTAAACAATGTAGGTACTGAGTTGGTTCACATTCCTCTGACCTCTGAAAACAATTCTGAAAATTTCCAGACTGTCAATAGAGAGAATGGTGAACTCAATTCTTTACTGTATAACTACTCGCATTTATTTTCTAAGGACAAATATGATATAAGTTTAATTAGGGTTGAACCCCAGCGTATTAGACTTACGTCTGAGCTTCCTGTGTCCTTAAGATCTTATCGTACTTCTCCTAAAGAAGAAGAGGAAATTAAAAACCAAATTGAGAAATTGTTACAAGCAGGTATTATAAGAGAAAGTAGCAGCTCATACTCGTCTCCCGTCACTTTGGTTTTTAAGCGTGACGAAGGCAAGCGTACAAGATTGTGTATAGATTTTAGAAAATTAAATGCAATTACCAAAACAGATGCTGAGCCTTTACCCCGAATAGATTGCCAATTAGACAAATTAAGTCAAGCTAAAATATTTTCAACACTAGATTTAACTTCAGGCTACTGGCATATTCCAATTCACCCTCAGGATATTGATAAACTTGCCTTTGCAACAAGTTTTGGATTATTTGAATGGCTTCGTCTACCTTTTGGATTAAAAAATGCCCCAGGAATCTTTAACAGAACCATTCGTAGACTTTTGGCTAAATATAAGATTAACTTTGCTTATAACTATTTCGATGATATTATTATTTTTTCTTCATCTGTAGAGGAACATTGACAACACTTGCAACAAATTTTTGAAATCTGTAAGAAAGAAAACATTAAACTTAAATTCTCTAAATGAGTGTTCGCCAAAGACAAAATTAATTTTCTTGGTTATGAAGTTCAACAAGGAAAAATTACTTCAGATAATACCAACATTGATAGTATTCAGAAGTTACAACCTCCTAAGAACATAAAGGAGTTGCAACGTTTCTTAGGATCTATCAATGTATATAATAAATTTATTCCTAAGTATGCTAAAATTCGGTATTCATTAAATAGACTTTTGAAAAAAATGTTAAGTGGAATTGGGCAGAAGAATGCCAGAGTGCATTCGAAAAATTAAAACATGTGTTAATTTCAAAACCTGTTCTTCAATTATATGATCCTAAATTACCATGTCATGTATATGTTGATGCCTCAAAAAATGCAGTTGGAGCTGTGTTGAAACAGCCTGATGCCTCTAATATATTACATCCTGTGGCATATCATTCAAGGACTTTACGTAATTATGAGCAAAATTATGCTATCACAGAATTAGAATGTTTAGCGATTGTGGATGCTTTAGACAAATTCTACTATTATCTCCATGGCCAAAAATTTGTCATTCATACTGACCATGCGGCTCTTGTTTGGCTCAAAAATGTAAAAAATCTAAGACCTTTAAGAATATTTGCTTAAGACAATTGGCATAAGGCAATTGCATAAGAATTAAGGACCAGCGGTTATTCCGCTGGTCCTTAAAACTCAGTATGTTTGATTATGAAATCAAATACCAAAAAGGCTCCACAAATGTCGAAGTTGATATGCTCTCAAGGCATCCTGTTTCCCAACATCTTCAACATACTGTACATTTATTAGACCTGGATGAAATTAAAACACAACAGAAAAATGACAACCTTCATGATGTAAAGTATCAAGAGATAAATGATGTAATCATATTAAAAATAAAAAATCTACATAAAATTGTTGTTCCTATGTCACTACGTTTAAAATTGTTGCAAAAGTGTCATTATCAATTTGGTCATCCTGGTGTACAAAAAATGCTAAATTTGATTACCCCTCAGTATTATTGGCCTCATATAACTGAGAATATTGCAAAGTTTATCAAACACTGTGCAACATGCCAATTTAACAAGAAATCAAAATTTAAAAAATTTGGACTTTTGCAAATTGTACCGCCAACAGATAAACCTTTTGAATGTATTTCTGTTGATACTGTCGGTGGCTTTAACTACTATAATTCTGCAAAAAAAATCTCCACATTGCAATAGACCATGCAACAAGATATGTGTGGGCATTTCCCTCTAAAAGTGTCACCACAGAAACTTATGCCAATTGCCTTAAGCAAATATTCCAAGTTCAGGTACCAGAAAAAATTCTAACGGATAGGAATGCAGCCTTTACTTCATCACGATTCAGGAGATTCCTTCAAAATTATAATGTGAAACAGCTTTTGACTTCAGAACATCACCCTGAGACTAACTGTAAAGTTGAGAGAGTGAATCAATTAATAGTAAGTAGGCTAAAATATAAAGTCAATTCTTCGTCCACTAAAGTTCCTTGGACACGTTTGTTGGAACAAGTCATTACCGAATATAACAATAGTCCCCATTCAGTTACAAAATTTACCCCTGCATACTTAATATTTGGCAAGCAGCCTTATGATTCCCCTATAATCAAACTGATTCAGTGGATGAAGCTCGAAAACTAGCAAAACAAAGGACAATAGATTATCATAATAAAAACAAAATTAGGTATGATGCTCGTATGCTGAATTTAAACCTGGTGATGCTGTAATCTTAGAAGAATTTTCATATCCAAATACCCGTGAACTTTCAGCCCCTTATTCTGGCCCTTACAAAATTTAAAAACAGTGTTCTGAAGTGACTTATGAAATAGATAAGCCAAATCAATATAATAACAGGTCTACTGAAATTTTACATGCATCCAAGTTGAGATATTACAATCCACTGCCGAATTTAAATTATACCATGAATGAGTCAACCCTAATACTTTAATCTTTCGTAATTCTCTCCTTCTCTAAGCACTTTCCTGTCGTCCCATTAATTTAAATATGAAGAAGTCCCGGTTGAGTGTAAGAGAAACTCGCCAATATAGAAAAATTTTCGTCTATATTTTGCGTTGTAATACTACATATTTGAATAAAGCTACTTGAGTCTTCACTAACTTCGGGACTTCCACTCAAGGTCCTCCCTTCTCTCAGTTCTCTGTTATCTCGTGTTTTCCACCCATTGGAATTCATGAGCGAACAGACTGCTTTTCCTCTTGGTCTGGTTTGGCTTTTATACCAGTTCCTTTTCACGAATTCATTAATGAAAAATTGAATTCATTTGAGCCTTGCCTACCTTGAGTTTCAGTTTCGTGCACTATACGCACCCATTTATTTTTTTCTATAATCTATCCTTTGATAGGTTATAGTTTTGACACACATACACTTTTTATAATACCTATATTAAACTTGTGTATTAATATATTGTATTTCATATTAACATATTATATTTTGTATTACCATTTTGAGTGTTATTTGAATTTGAATATTGAAATATTATTATTACCACTTGAAAAGATTGAATTAGTTGTATATCAGGTATTCTATTTTTGTATTCCAGTTCTTCATATTACTTTACATTTTGAAATATTTTAAGGTTTTTCCATGTTCTTAAAGTTTGACGAGTCATGTGTAAAATATTCCACGGACTTTTTACACATGACTCTTCAAAAGAGAATATCTCTCTAAAAGAGAAATATTGATATGTTGTGTATTTTTTTTTGTTAAATTTTGTGTATTGATCAACAGTATAAGCAGCTATGTTCTCAAATTATATAATGTGTTTTTCAAGTAATGTTGTTTATTGTATATGTACAGTAAGGCTCCACGGACAGTATGCGGACATCGAGGTCAAATTTTGATAAACTCATCCCTTTAACTTGTAACCTTCATTTCTAAATTTAGTAAACTGTTCTCACCTGAAGGGAAGCCTTGCTCGAGGAGCTAGGGCCCGGCCGGCTCTCGCAAGTCTTTTTCCGGATGGGGGGGGGGATATTGTGATAATACTGACTGCCACCATGATATAACTAAGGCGTAATTAAAATTATCCTGTTAATAAAGCACGACGCCTTTTTCCAAAATTGCAACCTAAAAGTAAAATAAGATAATTTATCGTAGCCCTGCTGATCATTATACAGAGGCTATTCGCACATTTTTTAGACGATTTTGGTAAGCGGTAATAAAAAATCGTTTGCTGCAAAAGAAATAATTGCAATTGTACTATGTTTTTAAAATTCAAAATTATCGTTTACGGCTTCAAAGTTTTTTTTTAATTCAAAATGGCGTTTTTAACAAAGCAGTGGTTCGAAGGCTACATTTATGCTCTTTCCGAAGAGAAATAAGCATACTCCATTATCCAAAAACGATGTGAGAGTTATGGTTTTGTGATATCTAAAGCGTCGATAGGTAATATCGTCAACAAGAAAGAAAAAAACGTCAAATTGGAGCCTCAAGTGGGACAAAAATTCCAAACAAGTATCCAAGGAAAAAATGGACATCTTCGACTATTGCAAAGGTACGCTGTTTAATGTTAAAAGAAAATCCCCGTAGTCAAAGGGCAGTTGCAAAATCATTAAAATGCTCGGTGTCCACTGTAAACAAAATGATAAACGTTGATTTAAATCTTAAGAAAGCGAAAAAACGCAATGTGCATCGTCTTCTTCCAAATCATATCGCTGAACGCAGGACACGCTGCAGAATTCTATATGAGAAACACTTATCCAAAGAAAAATGGAAAACAATTGTCACAATAGATGAATCATGGTTGTATTTAAATGATTGCAACAAAAAAAGAGCCATTTATTATCATAAAAGGGGAGAAAAAATTTAAGTACATGGTTCAAAGAATCGAAAGAAAGTTTTTCTAAGGGATTCATGATTGTTGCTGGTTTTTCTTATAATGGCAAGTTAAAAATAAAGAGAGTGGAAAAAATGTCAAGATTAACTCCAAATACTATCAGGAACATATTTTATCGCCAATTTTTCTGAATGAAATACCATCGCTTTACCCACAGTGCCATCAATCTGTGAGACTCCATCAGGACAAAGCTAGCAGTCACACATCAAAATCCACTGTAAATTTCCCAAAAGAAATGGAACAAAAAACTGGTATCAAGGCCATACCCTTCACTGATATCCCTACTAAATCTCCCGATGTATCACCTATGGATTTTTGTGCTTTCGGACTTTTAAAATCTGCATTATCCAAACGTCGTCCCAAAACCCTTACAGGACTCTGGAAAGCTGTTCAGGAGGAAGGGGATAGAATACCTCTTCTGACACTTCAAAAGGCAGTATTATCCTGGAAATTGCGGTGTCGAAAGATAGTTCAGAATAAGGGATGTCAAATAGAACATTTATAAAACACAAGAATTTTATGTAATTTAGTTTTGTGAATACAATATACATCGTCTAAAAAATGTGTGAACAGCCTCTGTAAAGGCATGTGAAGTAGCTGAACTCAATAACATCCCCAGATATGAGTGTAGGAAGTTTATGAGATTCCGAATGTCAGTGTAATGTCAAAATTCTTGAAGAGCACTCGAACCACTCTGGATTTATGGGTTCTGTAACGTCAAAACCACACTTTACAAGAACTTTATGGCCACTTAAACCTGCACCCAGGTCAATAGTTCGCTGTTCTAACAAGCGCGGGATCTAGCAGTAAAGTCCCCGGAAGAGCTTAAGTGGACACGTGAACTCCACGAATCGAAAGTCGCCCAAATAAAAATTAAGTAGTTTAGGCCCTCTGGCGTCAATATCGCAAAACACCCATTTAATATTGCATGAACAGAAGACTTTTGTCTCTGCGTTTCTAACTCTCGTTGCTGTCGGACCTGCTATCCGCTCCTGTCTTGTAATGTATTCCGCCCCCTGTCAGGGCAAGTCATGTGGCCACTGCAGCTAATGCCTTCTGATAAATAAAGCACGTCTTGGAATTTGTGTATTTCATCAATGGCTCCATATTTGTGTCCTCTCCTAAATTTCGTAAGTGTTTCCCTGGATCTACACTACGCCCGACGGCATCTCTCCAAGTTGTGCGCAGAGACTTACTGGATGATCAACACTTCGCCCGACTGCATCACACCCTCGTGCCGGCTACACCTCCGATTAGTGCTACGCCTCTCCTCCACGGCGTGATGTACGGGGCATCACCATCACACACACACACACACACACACACACACACACACACACATATATATATATATATATATATATGTGTGTGTGTGTGTGTGTGTGTGTGTGTGTATGTGTGCACAGGGTCATCGAAAAAGGTGTCCGTGATCGCAACGTGAAATAAAACAGAACTCATGATGTTTATTTTTTCTCCAAAAGATACAGAAACGAAGTTTTGGACCTGGTAGGTTTCGATATGAAAACCCCTTGTCGCTCGGCACACATCTAGGCAATAGTTGATCCAGGTAGCTATCATGGCAGTAGTCACAGTAACTATTGCAGCAGTGATTATGTCCGATAAATGGCATACGTCCCAGATCTTCTCAGTGTACACAATGTTTTTCTGGTAACCCCATAAGAAATACTTAAAAGGAATCAAATCGGTGCATTTTGGTGGCCAAAAAGATTGGACCGTCCCTTCTTACTCAACGTCAAAACCCATATAAGAGGAAGCGCGACATCACAGCGTCGGCGCATGCCCCCAGCGCAGTATATATATATATACACTGCTGGCCACCCAAATTGCAACACCAAGAAAGACAAGAGATATCACAACAAAATTTATTTTGTAGATAACATGTTGACCAAGTATCGAATGATTAAATTTATAGACTTCTGTGAAGTGTGGTTCCTGCCAAAATCAGTAGCCAGAGTAGCCGCCATTGTTAGAGATCACCGCTGCCACACGCCTCGGCATTGATTCAAAGAGACTTTGGATGAGTTCTTGGGGTACATCAGACCAAGCAGCTTCCACACGTTGCCAAAGTTGATCTGCTGTGGCAGCTGGGGATGGAATCTGGGTCGATCGTAGAGCAACCACGGACCACATGTTTTCTATCGGCGAAAGATCCGGAGAGTGAGGCGGCCAGGGAAGCAATTCAATCTGGCGATTGACGAAGAACCGTTGGACAATGCGTGCCACGTGTGGTCGCGCATTATCCTGTTGAAATATGGCTGTGGGCAAGCCCTGAAGATAAGGAAGGACAACTGGCTCCAACACCTCGGAGATGTAGCGCTGGCTGTTTAAAGTACCGGCAATGCGTACTAGAGGTGTGCGAGAGTGATATCCAATACCGCCCCATACCATAATACCCGGTGCAGGACCAGTGTGGCGGTGCATAACGCAGCTGTTCAGCATCCTCTCTTCACGGTGTCTCCAGACTCGAATGCGACCATAGTGGTGTTGCAGACAGAAGCGCGACTCGTCAGTAAAGACAATTTCATTCCATTCTGCCGTCCACATCCTTCTGTCATCGCACCATTGGCGGCGGAGACGTCTGTGGTTCTGCGTCAAGGGTAGACAAAGCAATGGACGTCTTGCGGACAGACCACTCTGCTGTAAACGGCTTCGAATGGTACGCGCAGACACTGTATGATGCGTTACAGACTGCATGTGCTGTGCTATGCTTCGTGATGTGACTGAGCGATCCGTCACTGCCATGAGCACAATTTGCCTGTCATCACGTGAAGTGGTGTGCTGAGGTGGATGCGATCGAACACGCCGGTCCGTCGTACCCTCCTGCATCCAACGATCACATTTCCGCATTACAGTTGTTTGGTTTCATCCAACACGACTACCGATTTCCCTGAAAGATAATCCACAATCTCGGTAGGCCACTATCCTTTCTCTGTCGAATACCCGGACACTTAATCAAAAGATGATCGCTGTTTTCGACGAGGCATAATTGATCGTTTTTTGAAAAAACCACAAGAAAAACACAATTGCCGAACTTGAAATCGTCGAAATCTCCAAGCCATAAATAGCGCTTTGAAGTGGCGCCACAGGCGCGCGTGATGTGTGTCTGCGCTGAAATTCTAATCATTTGCATATCTCACCTCTGCTAATGCATGTTGTAAATTTCATGTTATTTGCATGTTTCCTTCAGGGTGTTGCATTTACAGTGACCAGCAGTGTATATATATATATATATATATATGTCAAAATTTTGGCGCATTTTGGTACTTTTCTGTTTAACTGTATACTGCTTGCCCAAGCGATAGAGACTGGGTTTGGTGCGCTGCCAAAATTATAACTCGCGACGACGGGCGGTTTTAGCTTCTGAAATTTTGCTTTCCAGAGGACCGTTATGAAGGAACACAATCATACGTTAAAATGTTCTCTGACTCTCTCTCTCTCTCTCTTTTAAAATGAGGCAGGGACTTATCCTGAGGACATTCACTACGTATGCACTGCAAGACTAGTTAGCTTCTTCATTAGGGGAGCACTCCCCTCCCTCCCCCTTCATTTGGGTGAACCAATTTTATTTGCTACGTGGGATCCACAGAAACATCCATGCCCTGGTCGGAATTACGAACTCATGCCCACGCGGTGGGGAGCTTACGCCGTTAACCGCTATACAACATGGGCGGCATTATCATTCGGCCTTCCTCTGAATAAGCTTGAAATCTCAAAGATAATGAATACGTCTCATAAAAATTAAAAAATTAAATTGTCACTAACAACTGACAGTATTGTAACATATATTCGGAAAGCTTAATGGTATAGACAGTATTTAGCTTTTGTCGATGCATTTTACGAGTATCCCGCCTGCGACGTAGTCCCCTTGAAAGGTCACGAGAGGTCGTGGGGACGGGGAGTAGCGAAAGGGGCCCGTGAAGAACGGCAGAGCGTGGGTGGACGTGGTTCGGAGAAGAGGTGAATGGAGGATTCCTACCTCTTTGTGTTGTGCGCGCGGTAAATGTGCAAATAATTTGTAAATAGTCATTAATTTGTATATGTTCGTCACTCTATGTATTAAAGTGATGGTTTTCAATGATGGTATTCATTTCCCAACCGAAATCAAGAGAGAACCAGCCGTGTCCCGGAACGGGCGCAATAATTTGGCGCAGTCGACAGGACGTTGACTGTTCCTTTAAAACGAGCCAAAAGCTCACTCCCACCCAATCCAAGTGGACTACAAATTTTAAAAATAAAATTGTCATTGACAACTGACTGTATTGTAACATATATTCAGAAAGCTTAATGGGAGGATAGTATTTAGTTTTTGTTTATGCGTTTCTTATTCATTGATTTACGGTTAGTATAGGTTTCAATCCTATACTAACAGTCTGTAATTGCAATTATAGTTATTTTTTTACGGATATTGTAACAATTGTTCAATATCAATCATTTCATTGTCTAATTAAATTTTTGAGAGAATTGGAGGATGTCAAATGTATATAAAACGATTTTCTGCCCAGATGCAAATAAAAATGCATTTGATAATAAGGCGTGGGCAAGACTATAAACAAATAACATGCGCAAATTTTCTGAGCATACAGGAAAGTAGCAAAGGATATGGATGGCTAGAATTTTCTTTTAGCATAAAACACTGACACTCAAATGGACTTTTCAAAATGACGTCACAGCAGACAAGAAAAATGATTATTTTATTTCCATAGTTTTTTAGCTAAAAATATAAAACTAAGTTGTCGTCGAACCGTCAAGCAACGAAGTATACACTCCATACTTTTTCCCATTTTTTATTGATAAAGTTTTGACAGAATAACTAGAAAAGTTAGACTAAGACATTAATTTCAACTTTAATGGAACTAACTATTTTACATTTACAATACCAGTAACTCTGGTCGCTTGTAATTCTGCCACATCGTGACGTCAACATGAACACCGATTTTCTAATGGCGTTTCGAAATGACGTCAAACCAGGCAAGCATAATGACTAGTCTTTCTCGATAGGTTTGTTGGTGGGTTTGTTCAGAGCGCTACAGTCATCTTTTGCTACACGAGTTTAATAATTATTTATGCCTTACAAACCGGGTTCCAGAAGTGGAAGTGTTTGAATATAATAAAAGTCCCATGGTATGATCCATCTTAATTTTAAAATTTTTAGATGGAACTTACATATCTTGATTTTTAAATCCAAACTACAGTCGAACCCCGATATAGCGAACCTGGTATATAACGAACTCACGGATATAATGACGAAAATTTTGGTCCCGCCTTTTTCCTATTGTACGTAATTTAGTTAGTATTGTGTCAGTTTAATGTAATCGATTTTAGTCGATTTAATTCATTAATGATCATTTTTAATAGATTTTATCATTTTTTAATACATCATTATTGAATACACATTGCAACTAACGAGTTATACATTTTGTGAACTCTAGCATTTTTCTTAACGGTTCGGATACAGCGAACCACCGGATAAAGCGAACAAAAAATTTGGTCCCTTGAAGTTCGTTATAACGGGGTTCGACTGTATATGATAAAACTAGGACTTTGTGACTGGTTAAAAAAGTTACTAATATTTGAATTCATAGAAAAAGAGATTGGCCTACTTTGCTGATTTGAAAAACACCTTGAACGGAACTCATAGGTAAAGGTGGACTGTATAAAGAAGAGACTAAATATTTCGAGCTGTAATGGCCAAAAAATTTTAGTCAAAAATATGTTTTTGTTTCTAACATTGCGAATTACATAAATTTCAAGTTACATAAATTTTATATTTGTACGTGTAATGTAGTATTTATTTGTTTCTTGTACTATAGAAAATAACGAGAGCTTCCACAATAACTAAACATCATGAAAATGTGTCCTGTTTATGTGAAATAATAAAAACAAACAAACAAACAAAAAATAAGGTTTTTAGGCTGATGGAATTTGGAATTAGACGATATAGTTACTGTGTAACTAATCAGTTTTCAACCTATTTCAGAGCTCCAGAACCTCGAATCTAGTGTGGTGTTGATTTATGTGACTGGTTAAAAATATTTTGAGTGCTTAAAAATGCCAGTAGCGATAAGCGCGTTACGTGAACAGCCTAAAAGCTGCGAAGTTTTATTATCTGGGTGAGAAGGCGTTGACCTCATCATCCTCCGGGGCTGTCTGCATTCAGCGATGCCCAGACTAAAGGGGTCGGTTTAAAAAGTTTTTAATGTTTTAAGATCAAAAACAGGCGAGAGTTTTCCTATTAACTAGACCACCAGTTCCCCATACGTTACCTTTTATTCATGACTTACGAAGTACTTATACTAATTTAGATATTGTAATGAAATAAAGATTTATTTTCATAAAATTCGGATTAATGTTCCAGTATGCTCCTTTTATAACTAATTCAAGAACCAGGATATTATTCGTCATTAGTATGAGAACTAACTTCTCTGAGCCCAACAAACTGTGTTTAGATTACACCAGTGGTTCTTAACCGGGGGTGCGAGAGAGCATTTCTAGGGGTCCGAAAGAAGGTTCTAAATTTTCAATGACAATTACCAATTGAGTGAATCATTTGATGGATACTTTTCCACGGGAAATATAAGCAAAATTAACAGATGGATGCTCAATCCATTTTGTGTGACCTAAATTCAATGGACGACGACGTTTTATTTTAAGACGATCTCACAATCCGATTACTTACTTTCTTTTAGAATTTAGCTAAAAATATATACAATGAAATAGTAAGAGTGTTGTGGAAATATAGCAACAAATTCTGTTGTTCAAAACTTTGTAGTTATTTCCGGACCCCACTGTAGAATCAAATGATCTTAATTTAAAAGAAAAAAAGTTTCATAAAGATTACCTAAAGACGTATTTCCTTTGTCCTTCCGTATTTGTGGAGTTTACTTTATTTTTATCTCCATCCGGTGACGTCAGATCTGCATGTGATTGGTCATTCGCTTCAAAACAAAACAATGTAATCAGCGAATCCCTATTTTTTGTGTGAGACTGTAACGTCGTAGAGAAAGCAGCTGGCGTTTCTTTGGGTAAGAAGTTTTTATTTTTTATTTCGTGTGTGTGGGTGTGCTATTTATATCTGAAAAAAATACGTGTTAAATCCAAAACTGTATATTTTGGTAGATTCTGATCAAGGAAGAGATTAATTATATCGTTGTAAAGTAGATGGTGGGGGGAGAAATATTAATCAACGTTATGTTGTCACATAAGGTTTAGACATATCAAAAGTTTTTAATTGAAATATTTAATGGTGTGTTGTATTGACGTAAAATGTTAAATCATAGTGCAATGTTTATACAACAAACCATGTTTTGAACAGAATTGATATATTTACATGCTCAACCGAATTTTCATTCGACAAACATTCCCAAGCATATGTTATTAGCAAAAATGGTATAGTTTCAAGAAAATTTAAATACAGGGTGTCCTGGCTAAAAGTATCCAAAAGTCATGGCTTATTTTTACGGAACTACCCATTAGAATTAAAAAAAAATTATTTAAATAGAAAGAACATCTCATCAAGTTTTAATATCAATCATAGATTTCAATCATA
Source organism: Dolomedes plantarius (assembly GCA_907164885.2). Classification (NCBI taxonomy): domain Eukaryota; kingdom Metazoa; phylum Arthropoda; class Arachnida; order Araneae; family Dolomedidae; genus Dolomedes; species Dolomedes plantarius. Next base: position 195,075,560 of record OU015491.1, on the reverse strand, counting down.
GTATCATAGATTTCGATGTGTGCACCTTTTGTGGCACGACAAACGTCTAAACGGTAATCCAGTTCTCTCTAAGTGTTTCGTAGCAAATCAGGAGTTATTACACGAATTGCTTGAATGATAAACTTCTTCAACTCATCCACAGTTCGGTCAAATAGCTCGGTCTGTATGCTAATGAGGTCAATTTAAAGTCGATTGCATTACTGAATATGGGAAGTTGTGGTCACATGTGTACGAGCTCAGAGCGTAATTTTGACATTAGTGCATATAGTCAGGTCTAGCATATGGATAGTACGTTACCTAAGTGGATGTAGCTAATTGGAACCGATCAGGTCCGTATACAAATCTGGATATTTGTAGCTGAAGCGATGTCTATGAAGTCTTCCGTCGTTTACAACCATTAGTATTATTAGTAACGCCGAAAACCCTATTCACTAGCACAAGCCTGCACAACATACAGCCCGCGAGTCATATGCGGCCCTCCAGTACTCATTCTGTGGCCCTCGATGCCTTTTGTGAAGACGTTTAATATTATAAATCTAAAAAATACGGTTTATTCTTTTTCGATATATAATATTACGAAAGGGATATATAAGCAATGAATATCAATTGTAATTTAATTTTTAAAATTATCAGTAATTTATTTTTTGTTAGATAAAATATTTCTTGATTTCCCATCTATCTTATTTTCTTGCGGCAAGCAGCAGCTTTCAGTAAATTAATATAGACCTCATCACATTTCGAATTGTGCAGGCCTGCACTAGCATATCACGGGGAATTGTACCTATGCATGGTTGTCAAAACTTAGACAAATCCGATGACAGCATACAGCGCAGATTGCTCGTCGTAAGATTTATTTACGGCCAATGAATCCCCCCTTTAATGTTTTCTACTATCGACTTATCTCGGAAGTAAAAAAGCAAAGATTTTATGGAAAAACTAGCTGAATACCCGTACTTCGCTACGGAGTACATTCAAATAAAATACAGTGGTCAATGTATGCAATTAATTTGTGTGTTCAATATCCATAAAACATACTAATTTGAATTAAATTCTTTAAAAACTTTCATCTCAATTCGTCTAGTGGTTAAATTTTATCTTTTACCGTATTTTAATATTTTTTTGTCAAGTTATCGCGTTCTTACGCACGTGATGCAAAATTAATTAATTTAAAGTACCACAAAAAGAAAACAAATCTAGTGGTCAGCATTTAATAAAATAAATTCTAAAAATTATCTTTAAAAATTCACCAAAAATCAGAAAATGGAGGTAAAGATTCAAAAAAGATTTCATTTTAAAGGAATTTTTAAGATATTTCTCGTGATATAAATTTTATAATCCTCAGATTATTATTTTAAATGCAAACTTTAAAAAATGTTACATAAAAAAGCTTAATAATGTAATTTAAAAAAATCTAAGAGGAATTTTTCTAAAATCTTTCGTAGTGCATCCCTACAATATAAGAAGAATCGCCATGCAAAACTTCAGCCCTTTAGGTCCAGCGGTTTGGTCTGCGCGTTATCTGTCAGTCAGTTACGGAACTGATATATATATATATATATAGAGAGAGAGAGAGAGGGGGAGAGATAAAAGCGTTGAAAACAATCCTGGATGGGTCCAATATTACGAAAATGTTCCAGTACATAGCTTTTTCCGTTCAGTTATTGATATTTTCTTTTTTTGTTTTTTTTTTTAGGGGTGGGGGGAGAATCTGACCTGGAATAACTGCAGTTGAGATTAAGGGAGATAATTCGTTTATTTAGTATGTGCTGCAATGGCCGTCACCACGTATCACATGCAACGATAACACATTGGCAACATGACATGGCGATAACCCATTGATAACATAATGGGGTCTATTTCTATCTATGTTGGAACTAAATAATCTGCCCGACTACAATTCAAATGCTTAGTATCCCGAATATGGGAATCGCTGACTGTCCTCAATTCCTATGTGCACGTGCTTGAAGTTGATTTTTCACGGGTTTTTTTTATACGTCTGATGAAAACGACTTACCCTTTACCTGAAACTTCCCCTTTCTTGTACTCAAACACATTTCCTGTCTGTTTTAGGGCAGAGACTATCTATAATTTTACCATCATCGAGTTTCATAAACATTATGAAATGTCTAAAAACTAGTTGACGAAGGCAAATTTGTATCAAGTTTCCCGACTGAGATTTATCCTTGTTTGACAAAATAACCATTGTGTAAAATATTTGAATGAAAAAAAAATCCACGACCCCTGTACAAATTATACTAACCATATCAAAGGAGGTACAAGACTTGAATAAAAATTTAACTCAGAATGAAACTTAACTAAGAATGAAAATCCATAAAAAGCGCTGAAACAAAGTTTATTAATTTTGAACTGCTACAGAAAAAATAATCAACCTAGCTAAATTATATTCCAGGATTAGATATAATTTAGCAATTTCAGTTTATGCCTGGAGACGCACACATGGTATAGTGGTTAGAGTCTCGAGTTTGCGCACAGTGGACTGTGGTTCCAATCTCTGATAAGGCATGGTGTTCCCTCAGAAAGAGCAGCGATGGTCCACTTATATGTCGCTGCCATAATAAAGTAGCCAACAAATTCGAGGTGTGGATAGGTCAATGTCCTCAGGACAAAAGTATCTGTGGCGTTGGGAAAAAAATTTTGCACGTTTTTCACGTGTTATTTAATTTAAATTAAATGCAGTAGTAAAGTGTTGTCCTCCCTCAGAAGAGTTCAAGTTGTGCTTTAACGACCGTGATCCAATATTCAATACGAGTTTAAAATTTTTCTTTATTGAGGAGCTTAAACCCCTTTTAACTCCCTTAATGGCTGATTTTTTAAGAGCTTTCTTAGCGAACACCTAGGACATTCGAGGAGATACTCTGCCACATTTCTGTCTCCTAGACCTTAGGGTTCCAGAGATACAGTGATCAGTCAGTCAGGGTTTTATTTCTGGGGTTAAAGCCCATAACACCTTAAGTTTGAATTTTTAAAAAAGATTTCTTAGTGAGCACCTAGAGCCTAAGAGGAACCACTATATAAAATTTTAGTTTCCTAGAGCTTATGGTTCGAGAGATACAGTGATCATTGACTGTGCGGGTGGTATTTGACTTATATACACTGGTGAAATAAATTAAGAGAATTTGCATATTTTATCGAATTTCATGAAAAGAACTGAACTGAGTGTAAAACCGCTGCTTCTAGACAAAAATGCAAATCTTGTACGTCAAATACGTAAGCGTACACGTGTGTGTAGACGGAGCCAGTAGAGAAACAGGCTTTATAAGCGCGCGTAAGTTAAGACGCATTTCGTTCGCTAGCACACCTCGGCGAATTTCTTGGTGTTATTTTGCAGCAATCGGTTAATTTCAAATTGTAACAGTAAAAATGAGTAACCACCAACGTTTAGATGATGGAATGAGGTGGCGAATTGTGGGGAGGTTAGAAGCAGGCCAATCTCATGTCCAAATTTGTATTGAGTTCAATTTAACGCCCAGCGTCGTGTGTAACTTATGGAAACAGTTCCAGGATACCGGATCCATCGAGTGAAAGCCTGGGCAAGGTCGTCCAAGAGCCACGACGGCCAGAGAAGATCACCATTTGTCGATTATAGCGAGGCGTAACAGGAGTGCTACAGCTTCTCAGCTCTCTCGTGACTTGTATGCAGCCACAGGAGCCCGTGTATCAAGGGTGACTGTTTCCAAAAGACTTCACGAGAGAGGGTTGTTTGCAAGAAGACCTGTTGTTTGCGTACCGCTCACTTCTACGAACAGGAGAATCCATTTATCATGGTGCAGAGAGCATAGAGATTGGAGTATGGATCAATGGGAGATCGTTCTCTTCACTGATGAGTCCCGGTTCAGCCTAAACACCGATTCTCGCCGTACGTTCATATGGAGAGAACCAGGGACCCTCTACCTACCCTCCAATGTCTGCGAAATCGACCATTATGGCGGAGGAGGTTTAATGGTCTGGGCAGGCATCATGTTGGATGGCCGCACACCTCTCCATGTCTTTGAAAGAGGCACTGTGACTGGTGTGAGGTATAGGGATGAGGTCTTGGAGCCCTATGTCCGCCTTTTCAGGGGTGCAGTTGGCCCTAAGTTCATTTTAATGGACGATAACGCGAGGCCACATATAGCTCTTCTGGTCGACAAATTTTTCTAGAGAGTGAGGATATTCGTCGGAGGGATTGGCCAGCCAGATCTCCAGACCTTAACCCTATAGAGCATGTCTGGGACGCTCTGGGGAGGGCAATTGCAACTCGCAACCCCCTCCGAGAACAATCCAGGGAATGAAAACAGCGTTTCTGAACGAGTGGGACCAATTTCCACAGGAAATGATAAACTGCCTTATTTCAAGTACGAAATCACGCTGCGAGACCTGTATATCTGTAAGAAGGGACCATACCCCCTATTAACCCATCTATTAACTTTTTTTTGTTTATTCTGCAACCGCTGTTTCAGACCTTCCGACTGCAACGAGTGTTACTTACGATCATGCGTGTGTATTACAATTATTCAATGGTTATTTGTTTTGTATTGTATCAATGTATGTACATATCAAATTTCATTAAAATCGGTGCAGTAGTTCTAGAGATAATCGTCCAAGTCTGCAAATTCTCTTCATTTCTTACATCAGTGTATATCATCATCTCTTTAAAATTGGACTAAAGGTCTCCCCGGCCTGCTGTCTCTGTAATTCTGGACGCTCGATGGACAGTTGCCACAATGACACGAACCCTGCACTATTCAGAAATATTGGGAAGCCAGAAGGTTAATGACTTAATTGTGAAAGCCTGGCATTTGTGATATATATATATATATATATATATATATATATATATATATATATATATATATATATATATATACTGCTCAAAACAATTAGGGGAGCACATGGTTTTAACGAAATTACGCAAATACTTACACCGATAAGTAACATAAAATAAATCATCCATAATTTAAAGCCTAGCAGGAAACAGAAGAAGAAACTTCATATGCAAATCAAAGTTCATGACGTCAAAAACCAGAAAATGAAGATAAGGGCGGAAATCGGGATGTTGCAGAAACGTATGTTTCACTGCTTTAACTGCGAAATTCGATTGCTCAGTTACTCTTTTTGAGAAAAGGTGACTTGAAAATGACTCAACAACATAATTTACCGAAATCCATGGCATGGCGTATTATAGGCAGACTTGAATCTGGGCAAACACAACGTAGTGTCGCGGACGCTGTTGGAGTCGCCAGAAGTGTCGTTGCAAGGCTGTGGAATCGATTCCAAGAAACAGGGCATGTTAGACGTCGACCAGGGCAAGGTCGGCCACTCGCCACTACAGCAACTGATGACCGGTATATAGTGTTAACAGCTCGTCGTAACAGAACAGACAATGCTACTCAACTTCAAAGACAGTTGCTCTTGGCAACAGGAAGAAGGGTGTCCAGCCAAACAGCACGCAATAGGCTTCATAAGGGAGGTCTCTATGCACGTAGGCCAATGGTCTGCATTCCGTTAAACTTCACGCCACCGTGCGGCCCGAAGAAAATGGGCTGTTGAACATCGAGATTGGGAGCAACATGATTGGAGCCAAGTGCTGTTTCCAGACGAGTCCCGATTCAGTCTGAAGCGTGACACCCGACGTGTTTTGGTATGGAGGGAAAGGGCACTCGAAATAACCCCACATTCGTTCGTGAAAGGTCACAATACAGACGAGCTGATTTTATGGTATGGGTTGGAATTAGCATAGGTGGATGTACGGACCTGCATATCATTCGGAATGGTACTTTGACGGCCCGAAGGTATGCAGACGAGATACTGAGACCTCATGTCATACCTTACGCTCCAGCCATTGGAGATTCCTTTGTTTTCCAGCATGATAATGCCAGACTGCATACAGCTCTTCTTGTGGAGAACATGCTTGAAGCTCAAACAATACAGCGTATGGAATGGCCAGCGTGGTCTCCTCACCTGAATCCAATCGAGTATGTTTAGGACATGATCGGACGACGCATTGCTGCGAGACCAAGGCCTCCTTTTACTCTCCGAGACTTGGAGATTGCACTTCTTGAGGAGTGGAACAGTATTCCCCAAAGTCTTATCGATAACATCATCGCATCCATGGAAAACAGGCGTGCAGCAGTCTTAGCTGTTCGAGGAGACCACACGCCATATTAAAAATCTTGCATCATTTCTAAACAATACTTTTTTTATCGTTTACATGTAACCAAATTGTTGCCCTAAATCATCTTTTCATGTTTTTTCCATATTTTCAAAGAATTAAAGCTTAATTACAAATTTTTTACGTCTTTTTTTCTCTATTGCGCCTTGATATGCGTGTACTATCCATTTTATCTCAATACATGGCTGTCTCGCACGGTTTTCTTAACTTCTTTGCCCCTAATTTTTTTTAGCAGTGTGTGTGTGTATGTATATATATATATATATATATATATATATATATATATATATATATATACTTCTCTATGGCGGCCATAAGTGGTTCTGAAAAAAGTGGCCGTTTTGAGGGGAAGCCTTCGACAAGAGGTTTCTTCTATAACATTGGCTTACTGGTGGGGTCTTTAATATTTGACCTCCGGGAGTGTTGCCCGGGCGTAAAACATGTTCACTCGGAGAGGGGGTCACAACTCCCCCCGGTCATTTAATTACACCACCTTCTATCCAGTCTATAACCTCTTAAGGCTATCATGGTTTCTTTTGTCTTTATCTGTATAGATATATTCATGTCTTGCTGCGTCGGTCCCCATTTGCATTTTATTTATAATTTATTCATATATATATATATGCGTGTGTGTGTGTGTGTTAGTTAGTTATAAATTATTTTCAAACGGTGGTAATTAAATCATTTTTTGGTCGGGTGGTTTGCGAGCAGTGTGGATGTCGAGTCCGCCGAGAGGGAAGATGAGTGGCTGAGATTTTCCCACACCGCGAGCTTTAGGTGGTTAAAATTAACCCTGGCAGGTTTTGTTTCTTGTAAACAGAGATGTATTCAACAAATTTGTTTCTATTATCAAAACACAGAGGATCTGTTTATTGGATCCAGAGACAGAAACCGAGTTTCCATGCATGCTTGGGGGTTATAAATGTACATACGGGGACGTCACTGTATTCAAGATCAACGAAATTATATTGTAAAGCTTGAAAAAACATTTTAAGTTTAATTCATTTACCGTGTTATATGATGGAAAGTGGGCGTTAATGGGGACTACGGTATGTGCGAGGATGACTCGGTACACTCAAACCCTAAATATGCGGCTATATGGATATCACATAACACCTAATTAAGGAAATTTCCTTTCAAGTTTTATATTTGTGTGAAATACTTATATTCAGAAAACAACATGTAATAAATATGACTTATAAAGCGTTTTACGATAACAGTAACACTCCAATATCAGTGACGCCATATCATATCGAGTACGTGTTACGAAGGTTTCTAGCGATTGTTAATGCGAAAAGATATATAGCTATGTATTAATTGAGGCGTTCCCGTCAAAAAGCTGGTAAGTGCCAAAATTTCCAAAAAGTATTTTTTCTCTGATACACGGGTTTGTTCCAAGGCTAATGGCATGGAAAAGGAGGTAAGTGCCTAGCTCAGAACTAAACCAAACTAGCTAGGCACTTACCTCCATTTCTCGCCATTAGCCTTTGAACAAACCGTTGTATCAGTCAAAAAATACTCTTCGGAAATTTTGGCACTTACCCGCTTTTCAACGGGAATGCCTCAATTACGAAATAGTTGTAAAATCTCCCATTATGTTAAGGGCAAGAATCCTTTTTATAACTCGAGATAAGATATTTATGTTTAATTTGTTCTTATAAGATCAAGGGCGTAGCGAGGGTAAAGAGCACCCCGGGTTAATTTCTAAATTACGTCCCCTCTTAACTTAAAAATGAATCGAAGTTTAATCCTTTTCATTGATGTGTCAGGGTATTACTGATGTGTCTAGCTCCCTTTGGGTCACGGAAGTGATGAAAATGCACCCCTCTAAAAAATTTATTTATTTGAAAACACGGATTTTTTAAAAACTTTGTGTAAATAAACCACACATTTAATATTTATTTACATAAAAAAAATTTGTTAATAAATTTCCTACATCTGGAAGATTTTATAATTTTGAAAACGTTCATTATTGCACATCGTTCATTATTATACATTTAAAAACCAAATTATACTTAATTTGACTCGATAAAAAATTTAACTCATGGATTTCCGAATTATTTTTATCGAGATAATGTTATTTTTTATTTTTAAGTTAAAGATTATTATTTTTCTTCTTTAAACAAATAATATATATAATTAAATGTTTAAAGATTTGAGTAGCGCAATATCAAACCAGCTGTATTCATCTCAAATGATTTTGAGTTATTTAACAAAAACTGTTAGTTATGTTGCAATAATAAATCATTCTATGGTTTTGATGTCAAAAAACGTATTAAATTCATGTTGTTGCCTAGTAATAATCTGTATAATGTAGGGAAATCATAGACAATTATATTTAAATAAATAAAATTCTCATAACTTGTTTTGCACTTGTAGGGTTGGATATAACTGTTTTTTTGAAATGAACTGTCAGCCATTTTGAACCTTCTAACTGGAGTTTCAATAAGTCATTATCTAAGTCATTGTTTACAATACAGTATTATTTGATCTTGGGTCACACAAATCTGGATCCATATTAAGGTAGAAAATTAATGAAAACTAAAAGGAATAATGAGAAAAGCATGTAGTAGGTTATAAACTATAGAACAATAAGCTAATAAACATGTGGAGAAACTGACTTCTATTTTGTAACTGTAAAACATAATATGTTGAGGATCATGATAGGCAACACAACGTTATTAAATTTCTGTAGTATTTACATTAAGCTAAAACTAATATTACTATATTAAACACTCCACTACTGAAACTAAAGTATATCTAATAGGTTAGTGAGGGATTAAATTGATTTTGCTACTGCATTTAGAAGATAGCCATTATTGTTTGTGGGATGTAACTTATTTTGGAACTGTCAAAGGATAGAATAGATTTTGTAACTGTGGCCATTTGGGATATAACTGGTCTTGCGTCTGTCATCATTATTCTTCATTTATTTTCAATGGGATTGAGCTTCTTTTTGAACTGTTTCTCAACTTGAACATGTAGCAGATAAATAGAAGAATCCATAGCAACTAAAATCTCAGTTTTTGATTTTTATGGATATACAGTGGACGCTCGTTAATTCGAACTCGGTTAATTCGAACTTTCGGTTAATTCGAACTAATCCAAAGGCCCCCAAAAACTTGTATTGGAGTTAATGTTAAAAATATCTCGCTAATTCGAACTAATTTTTATCACTTCGGTTAATTCGAACTAAAAATTTGACAAAAAAAAATTCTTTTTCCTCGTTTAATGGAGAAAATACACACTATATTTATTATTTTGTGTGTCAAAATTTCTTTTCTGTGTAAAGAGGCACATGCCTGCATTCCTAGACTATTGCATGTCCGCTAAACGTTAGTAGCTAGTGTCCTTCTTATTAGTGCTAAAGGAAAAAAGCAATTTTCCTTTATTTGGGTCGATTTTCTTAGAATTTCAGAAAAACTAGTCTTTACTACAGATTCTAGGGAGCTGCGTCAGTTATAACTGCAGTGCAGACAAGTTAATGTGGTCTAGTTTTTCTTCCTTATTGTGTGGTGTGAACGTGTAAAAATTCAGGATGTCTACACGTGGAAAGTACAAAACCCTAACTTTGGAGACAAAGGTAGAAATTTTAAAGAAAGTAGAGAATGGCGAATGTAAAAAAAAGTTAGCAGCTGACTATGGAATTAAAAAAATGGCTTGTCAACTAATTTGAAAAACAAGGAGTCAATTTTAGATTCATGGGAAAAATCAAAATTTGCTAGAGGAAGGAAACGCATGGGAAATGCGTCCCAAGAAGTTCTAGAAAGAGCTCTACTGCTATGGCTCCAGGATGTTAGATCTCGAAATTTTCCGATAAATGGACCCCTAGTGCTGACGAAGGCTGATGAATTGGCAAGTCGAATGGGTATTGAAGATTTTAAATGCAGTGATGGATGGCTTTCTCGATTTAAGTCAAGGCAAAATATTTTTTATCAAACTGTATGTGGCCAAAGCTCTCATGTAAACGAAGACGTATGCACTAATTTCGGTAGGAAACTGCCAGGGCTTTTTTCTACTTACTTGCCGAAAGATATTTTTAATGCGGCCATAATGAACTCTATTAAAACTCTGAAAGCATTTATTCAGATGGAACCTTCCTCTGAAAATGAATTGAAATGTTTACTTCAAATCGAGAAGCTGGCTGAACAATGTAGGCATCATAAACAGAACCAAACATCCATTTTACAGTTTTTCCCCAAAGTGTAATTCATATTTTTAATAAAAGTTTACTTTATACTGCATATCTTCTGCTTCATTTTATGATTAAGGTAAGTCTGTATTGCTTTTTAATATGTTTAACTTTAGATAACATAGTATAATATATTTTCTGGGGTTATACATACTAGGAGAGTTTCTTCTTCAGTGATACACATTTAAAGTTATATATTTTCTCTTAACATCGGATAATTCGAACTTCGGATAATTTGAACTTTTTTCTGAGAACCTTCGAGTTCGAATTAACGAGCGTCCACTGTAATTGGTTTTGGCATTCGGCGACTCATTAATAATAATAACGTGCAATAATTATGTAATTTTTACTGCTTTTGAAATTCTACCTTTGGCTTGCAAAACAGCATGAATTCGACATGAGTTAGAGTGGTATAAATCCTGTACAACAGATTTTGGAACTCGATACCATTCATCCTGCAACATATTTGTATATCCTAACTCATGCTGGAGGGGAAAATGATTCTCCCCAAATGTTTTCACAAATGTTCAATAACGTCAAAGTCAGGCGATTGAGGTGGCTAGGAGAGACGTTGTACCTCATCCTTAGGCTCTTCAAACCACATTATGACGCGTCTCGTACGATGCGTGGTTGTGCGTTTTCCATTTCGTTATCCTCTAGGGCAGTGGTGCGCAAACTGTGGGTCACGACCCACTGGGGGGGTTGGGGGGTTGGGGGGGGGGGTCGCGGATAGTTTGAGGTATATTTATGCCATATTGAATCATTTGTTTTTTTAAAGCCTTAAATTTTCTAAAACTACATATTTTTAATTTTCATTTTTTCATACGTTAAAAAAATCCTATTACATTTTTATATAAGGTGTCAAACAGTTTTACCAAAAACAACTGCAGATGGCAAACAAGACATATTTTTTGTTATTTTGTAAAATAAATATATACCCAAAATGTACAGTTTCCTTTTTTTCTATTTTTTGTTAGCATTTTCATAATTTTTTTTAAAATTGTGTTTTTACCAAAAAAAATTCTTTAGGGGTCAGGGGTATTTTATTTAAAAGAAAGTGGGTCACGATCGAAAAAAGTTTGTGCACCACTGCCCTAGGGTATAAAGATAGTCATTTACTATTACAGGATGTATGTGTACCGCCAGAAAAGTTTCGTATATTTTCGATGTCACAGGACGCCAAAGAACATCTGAAGGTGTTATTAAATACGAAGAGACAGCATCCTACAGCATCAAAGTGCCACTGCCGGCTTTGACAGTGGATACGATGTAGCCCTGACGGTATGCTACGGAAGGTGGTCGCCAAACTTATCATCTACCACTCTTCCAGTGGTAGGAAACAATATGAAACACTATTCGTACTTCCAGATGACACGGTACCAATTATTTGATCTCCACTGTTTACGTTCGTGGTAAGATCTGACACGTTTTATTACATTGATGTCACTTTTGAGATACAGGGCGACCATTAATACTAGTTTTATGAAGCATCCGATGAGCTGTTATTACTGAAACAATTATTACGTCTCGCATTCACTTCTGCAGTTGTTTGCTGTTCTGTGGTCTTAGGTTTCCTTGTAAATTGGTACTAAGTTCGTTCCCTTCTTGACATCTTTGTGTAATAATCATACTTTTTGCCTTTCGAGGCAACACCGCGTTCATTTCTGTACCGTGTCTTAATCTATGATACTGTGCTTTGTGATACACCGGCAATATTTGCTGTTTTAGTTACAGAAGCTCCCTCAAGCCTCGCACCAGTTATCATTCCTTTTTGCAAATCACTCAGATCCGACATTTTGCTCATTAATTCCACAACAGCTAATTCTTCATCAACTGTACCATTACTGTGGAATAGCTGATACTCGTATTTCATCTTATTATATTCCTCGGCTTGTCGATAACGTCGTCGTCGTGATTGGTATACACCCCAGTGTACGATTTTTTTAACGTTATCTACATTATTTTGATAACCCATTGTAACTCTTGAAGTGTACTCTCAAAGTGAATTTGTTCATACTCATGGTTTCTACTCACAATTATATAAAACCAAACATCAACAACTTTATCTAGAAATCTTTATCAGATCTGTATTGCCTTTTTATCTTACAGTGAATGCAATGATTTTGCTGCTTAACACCTACGGATGGATGTTACGTTTAATGATGCAAATTATTGTATATTTTCCCAGATTTCCAGCCCCCGTGGAGAGCGTGCGAAGGTAGAGTGAGTCACTATGCCGCCCGAATATGGATCATGTGGAGAAGTAATGACGACACTGGGCCGTTCGCACGAAGAGGAACGGCTTCTAATCAACCTTATGAAAAAAAGAGGTAAGACATGATTTCTGATTAAGATCACGAGTTAAATGCTACAATCTAAATTACACGCTAAAGAGTTAGCAGATCGAATGGTTGAAAAATTGTTAGGGTTATTCCAAGAGCAATGGTACGTCGAATATGTCCGACAAAATATTATTTAGTGCGCTTGAGTACTACCTCCAAAACATACAACGGTAAGTTGAGATTTTCATTCTATATCTATGTAGACATGTTGACCGGTTGTCAAATGGCATTCGGGAATGGAGAGTCTAGGTTCCAATCCCGTATAGCTGACGTGGGTGTTGTCTAATTGTATTTAGCTTTAGGCTCGGTGCACACGAGCGATCTGGTGTCGTTGCAGCACCGCAGTTGCGATCAGGCAATACATAGAGTTGAACTAGTCGTAGTCGTCGTCCGTGTGAGTCGGTTAGTTCAACTCTATGTACTGCCTGATCGCAACTGCGGTGCCGCAACGACACCGGATCGCTCGTGTGCACCGAGTCTTAAACAGTAAGTCGCTGCTTGTTTCACCCTCGACTAGCAAAATATCACTGTAGCACTCTCAACCAACAACAAATATAATAGACATGAGGTCCCCCTCCATATTCTATATATAAGAAATTAGTTGGTTTGGTGCTAATTACAAACTCTCTTAAGCGCGCTATAACTAACGAGATAGCAGTAATTATGTAAAAGAAATTACTTGAATCTTAAGAAAAGACTGCGTACCTAAATTTGAGTGTACATTAATTTTCATGTTATCTGAAAAGTTTCCTTTAAGTGATTTCGCAATGTCGAAAAAGCTACAGGTAATAGGTGGTCATACAAGGAGATCACTCACATCCTGTGCAAATCAGTTATAGCTGATCTCCTTACTTGCGTTTATTCTGGTGTCACTATCTAGGATAAATTATAAAGGAGATGAGCAAAGTGTGCTTCCTTTAGGATACGACTCCTATGATGTTCATATTTTGAAATGGTTCACCGGAGCTCATGTATTCTGTGTTCGCGATGAACTAGTCGCACATGTTCTCATAGGGCATGTTTATCTAATTTTTTCTTAACTTGAGTGGTTTCTTTCTGCCAGTTTTGCTAAATTTAATGAGTGTCAAGGGATTTATTTCTACGATTTTCCCACTTCTTTCACAGTAGAGAAACTTTCATGCGCCCCCAAAAAATGCCCAAATGGAGCCAGTCATTGTATGTGTAATATGACCCATTTCTTTATATACAGTGCTCATTTCCCCAGTTCCCAAAGAATCCTACTTGAATAGGCTTGTTAAAAATTGAAACATCCTCTCTCATCAGTATTCGATACAGTAGCCTATTTAATTCAAGTCGTATTGTAAAAAGTTTATGGAAACAGAGTGATTAAGAAATCGGACTTAAGGAAAATATCAGCAATCTGAACATAAGGAGTTGCTAATCTTGGGGACAGGTCTCGTACCTATTCTTTGCACTTGTGTTAGGTTGTGTGTGCTAAGTATTCCTTCTGTCACTCATGATAAGGCTCCTTACTTGCTCATTATAGCCTTTAACACAAGAACTACAGACGGTTATAATGTACCCATTTCTACCAATCTTAAATTCAAAGTCAATTTTGATTAACCTGGTAGTTCTAATGCTAAAGAAGGTATATCCCAGCCTTGGGCCAATAATTGGCATTGTTTACGGTAGCAAAACGTATACAATTATTGTAACATTTCCAATTTCCTGGACTTTTTTTTCAATATTCACCCAGAATTATTAGCTCTGTCATCCCTCGATTTTTCTTCCGAACGAGACATCTTGCTAGTATATCATGATATCATTTTGTGTTATAATTCAGGCTGCTATTTCATCTCCACAAAACTTTTGTTTATGCTATGTCAGTTTTCGTAATTATCGGGATGAATATGTATTTTACGTTTGTCTCCACATTTCATCTCTATTACAACAAGGCAGTTTGAGGTTAGTCTAGAATTAATAAACATAAATTAATGAAATATTATAAGATAAAAACTTGAACCAGCTAATAACTGGAGATATGAATTTCAACAAAAAAGCAAATGCAGAGGAAAAACATTGAAATTAATAAATTGTTGTGGGAAAATTTAAACCAAGCTATAAGATTTGAACGGAGATGCTCATTTAGATATTCATTCTCGGTATTTCCGCTGGAATACCGAGTTCTTTTAGCCAAGGGAAGTCTTGAAATGTACCTTAAGTCCCTGCAGTTACAGCGCCACTACAGTTTTACTTGACTCTGTGAACTATTTTAGACGTAGCTGTTTCAGATGTATATGTACAAAAATTATTTATTTTGCATAATATGCCCGTTGATAAGTTGCGCTATAAAAATAAAATAAAGCAACCATTCAACGTATCCCAGTTCTTGCAACAATCACTGAATGCTTGTTAATAAGTTTTCTGTAAAATTTATTCAGTATTTCTGTAAAATTTATTCAGTAATTAAATTTTTCAGTTACATTTTGGGCAAAAGATTATTATACCTCACTGTATATCACTTACCGTTTTATTAAAAGATGTGTGATTATATAGATGTTTCAGCCTGTTTTTCGAACATCAATATGCTCATAGATCTCATATTTTTAAATAATCCATAATGATTGTAAATAATAATCCGTAACAGATTATAAGTAATCCGTGATTCGCATGGGATACTTGCGACCACCAACAAATTATTTTGCAAAAGGTATATCAGAGGGAAGTTACATAAGCATCACAAAATTTTTGCTGGCTAGACTGATATAAAATAAGAATGAGATTTTTTTTATATATATCAGTTCTGCAAATTAAAATTTGCAGTTAAATTTTGCGCAAAGGTTTAACATCCCACGCTATTTATAGCTTACTGTTTTCTTTAACCCTTCAGCGGGCGCGCCAATTTTCGGAACACTAGCAGGCGCGCGTGGTACAAAGTGCAACGTCTCTTTCAACCTTAATTATTCCTTTTGTAACACACTTTTTTTTTTCAAATTGAAAACAATAACTCTGCGTTTTATGACAAGATATAAAATAATGATAATACTGAGATATATTTATAATTAAAGGCCAAAGAATGCACATACAGTCGCCTTATTTCAAATCTCCCCGATTTATTGGATGTAAGGACAACTTGCGAATGGATTCCTATCCATTCCATGGGGGATTCCTTCCAAAATCCTAAAAAACAATTTGATTGTCCATATTCGTGATATGCGGGATACCATGTAATAGCTGCACGTTTGATAGACTACATCAACTCCTGCTTTTGACGTATTTTAATCCAGTATAATCTCTGGTTTACCACGGTTAAATCCCGACTAACAATGAATGAAAAGTAATAGAAGGGTCAGAAAATCAGACCTGCATTAGAAAGGGTGTAGCTATAAATAGAAATTGCTTTGAACGTTCAAACCTTACATGTAAAAACAAACCATTCAAAATTACGAAAATGTTGCACTTTTGTACACGGGCGCGCCCGCTGGAGGGTTAAAATAAAATGTCTAATTATGTAAATGTTTCAGCTTGCTTTTCAAACTGTAATACAGATATTCCTCGACTTACGATCTAGATAGGGACCGAGACATTGGTCTTAGGCCGTCTGCACACGGGGCAACTCAAAAGAAACTGATAACTGACTCAAAACCCGTCGGACGGGTTTGTAACCAGTTGCGTCGTGTGCGTGGCTCCATTCAATTACATAGGTTGCGACTCATCACGGACTGGTTTGTGATTTGAGTCAGTTATCAGTTTCTTTTGAGTTGCTCCGTGTGCAGACGGCCTTAAGTTAATTTGGTCGTAAGTCGAGTTTCAAACAAAAAATTTTTTGTATATTTACATACATAGTTTTACTTTCACACAGACATACGTAATTTAAGATGCATTGTTCTTTATTTAGAAGGCATAAATGATTGTTTACCATCACTAATTATGTTAGCACAATACAATGGTTCAGAATTTGCGACTGAAGATACGTTGCAAGTTTTTTTTTTTTTTTTTTTTTTTTTTTACAAAGCTCTTCAGGGTAGTTTTTAATAGTCACGTAATATATATAGGTATGTACTGTACATTCAAGGAACAATATTTTTTAGTAAAACACAAAAATAAGTAAAAATAAATACCGCAAAATCTCGAGTATAATACGCACTTTTTTCCACATTTTAGTCTGCAAAAATGAGGATGCGTATTATACTCGCGTACAAAAAAAATGTAGTTTTAAACATTGGATAAGCTAACGTACAGCAGCTGTAAGACATTGTCGCAACACGGGTGCGTGCGCATCTGCACTCCGGGATTCATCCACCCGATTACTAAGCAGGTAATCCTTTTAAACAAACGGAACTCACAGTTCGTATCGCTAAGTGAGGATGATGATGATGATTGCGATATATATTGCGATGGGAACAATAATTATGACATGGACGCAACAACAATAGATGAGCTATATTCTAGTGAAAGTGAATAAGACTGATAATTTGACAGTATTGTTTGTTTTGAATTAAAATTTTAAAAAAATTTTCTACCGAATTTGACGTTTTCGTTCCTTTTTATTGCAAATTTTATTTACGTTAATAAATATTTGTGCAATTTCCAAATAAAATATTGAAAAGTTATAGGTGCGTATTATAGTCGAATTTTAATTTTTTTCCGAAAATTTCGCGCAAAAATCAAGCATGCGTATTATACTCGGGTGCGTATTATAGTCGAGATTTTACGGTACATAAAAATTTCGGTCCTGATTGCGAGCGGTCGTAAGTCGAGGAATACCTGTATGTTCCTATATCTATAAGGTGCGACCATAAAGTAACCGGACAATTTTTTATAAATAAGAAAAATATTACTCACCTTCAAATAAATTTATCTCCTTCAAAATAATCGTCGAAGGAGTTTATACAACTTTTCCAATGTTTCTTCAAGTCATCGAAACACTTTATAGGCGTTGGAACTAACCGTTCGCAAAATACGCGTAACATTTGATTTAATATCAGAGACGTTTTTAAATCTCTGTCCTTTCATGGATTTCGCATTTTTTTATTACAAAGGACTTACTGACCACGAATTTGTTCCTGAAAATCAAACAATTAATCAGCATTTTTACAAGGAGGTGCTTTTCCGATTAAGAAACTAGATAAGGCGAGTTAGGAAGGAACTGATTCTGGGCAATGGTTTCTTTTACACGATAATGCTAGGCAACATACAGCAATTTCTGCACAACAATATATTGCTAAGCATTCAATTGCAATGGAAAATCACCCACCATATTCTCCCGACTTATCGCCAGCTGATTTTTCTTTTCCGAAGATGGCCATGAAAGGACAGAGATTTGAAAATGTCTCGGATATTAAATAAAATGTTACGCGTATTTTGCGAACGGTTAGTTCCAACGCCTATAAACAGTGTTTAGATTACTTGAAGAAACGTTGGAAAAATTGTATAGACTGCTTCGGCGATTATTTTGAAGGAGATAAATTTATTTGAAGGTGGGCAATTTTTTTCTTGTTTATAAAAAATTGTCCGGTTACTTTATCGGCACACCTTGTAAATATTGTTAATAATCCTTAATCGATTGTAAATAATCCCGTGCGATAGTACAGGATACTGGCGACCATCGACAAATTATTCTGAAAAATGTAGATCAGAGACGGTTACATAAGCGTCACAAAATATTTGTTGTCAGACTGATATGAAAAAAAAATGAGATACGACGCAAAAATTCCTCCATATCACTTTTATGCTACGATACTCAATTCGGTGTGACGTTGGAATCCTTTTTCTAACATTATTCTGTCCAGAAATACTACCCCACGACGCCTAACCCCGAATTCGAGTTCAATTTTCACACAGCAGTGACTACAGTCGTTGAGCGGATTTCTGTAATTCCACACTTTTCGCTAGAAGCTAGTGAATGAGTGGGGTAACACGATATACACGTGTAAGAGCCTGGAATAGCCATTCTGATCGGGGTGTTGATTTCCCCCTTTTTTTTTAAATTTTTCATTCTCCGTTACGGGTAGCTGGACTGGACATTATTATTTTTTAATAACAAAAATGAAGGAAGATATTGTGGTTTTTTGTTACCAAGGACTTGTCCATCGTTATGGTTTCATTTTCTGGCTTTACGTGCGATGGGTTCTTGATGAGGTGTGTCTGAAAAATTGGCATGAATGGAGAGACGGAAGAAACGTATAATGCAGTGGTGCGCAAAAAAAATTTTTTTTCGATCGCGCGCCACTTTCATTCAATAAAATATCACCCCCTCCCCCTCAAATGAAATTTTTTTTGACTGTAGCAAAAATTTTCTAAAATTTAGGAAAATGTTAACAAATAAATAAATAAAAAAGAAATAAGCAAATTTTTGACAAACTATTTTAAAAATCAACTTTATATTCTGGGTGTATAATTACTTTGCATAAAAAAAACTTTGCTTACTTTATACGCTTGTTTTTGCCAGATCTCGTGTGACTAAAACTTCATACTTAAACATAAATATATATTTGTATTTTATTCAGGTAAAAATTATCGGAAATTTAAAGAAAGTAGGATTTCAATATTAAACGCTTGTTCATTATCGTTTCGAGAGATTTTATTTTATTGATTCTTCTTTCCATGAAGCGTTCCAGGAATGAAAAATGTTATTTAAGCGGAAATTGGGAGTATGAGCTGGTGTGTTTCTCTGCAAATGTAATACACATACTTGGAAATTTTTAAATAATATTTTTTTATCAATGGTCAAATACCAATATTTGTGGGGGTTTTGGGCTATTTAAAAAAAAAATTATTTTAAGATAAATGACATTGTAATATGACCCTAGTTATTGAAGTAAACATGCATATTTTCCCCCAAAAATTCTCGGTTCGCTCGACAATTTAAATATTCAGTCTTAATGCATTTTATGTCAAATCTTAAGTTTGTTGCTCCCACATGTGTTGATCCAGTTTTTTATTTCATATCTAAGTATAAAATAAAATATGTGGAGCATTAAGTGATGTAGACGGTATTGCTTCACGTTGACCAGTTGACGGTAAGAATGGGATAACATTTTAGTTTTTTTTAAGTGTTAGATCGTGTTCTCAAGACTAAGTTCTTTCATACATGCACTCGGTGTTCTAATTATTGCAATCACATAAAAGTATTTTTTGAGCAATTTTTACCCTTTAAATGGCACTATAATTTTCAAAAAATTTGATACCAAAAGTGAATGAATAGAACTTTTTATAATACTCGAATATTTGATGGTAGCTATCAGAAACTTCTTTCGATTTACACAAATGCTCAATTAAACTGAGATCTGGCTCTTGGTGGAACAGGGCAGGAGGAAAAACATCTCTACTTCTCCACGTATCGTGGTGGCACTACTCTGTGACCTTCGTTTAAAGGTATTGAAATCAACAACTAAGTAATTAGTTTTGATCGATGGAGATCACGAGACTGTCGGAAATTGTTTCGTAGGGAAAGAAAAGTGCCCCTGCCGGAAAAAAAAATAATGCGCCTCAAATTATTACACAGTCTCCGACACCTTGAAGAAGCGAAAGATATAAGATGGTTTCGGTCTTTCATGGTGTTTCCTCCATATTCTATCTATTCATATCCATGATTTTCCTCAAACGAAAATTATCAGGTAGCGAAGCACTTGCCTACTCATTTACTAAAAAGTTCTAAGAGTTTGTTATCAAAGCGATGACATTTCTCTTGCTCTCAGATGATACCGATAGCTTTTCTCTGTTTATGCTTGGAGAGAGAGATGTTGCAAATTATACAGGGTGTTTCAAAAAGAATCATCCGATTTAAAAAAATCACAACTATTCATCCTTTAATCCGTTTTGATTGTATAACGTATATGCAGAAAGAGGGAAATCTCGAGTTTCACGCAGTTGCCGACAAGTAGCGCTAATGCTCTTCCTTCGCCCGCCACTTCAGTGTTTGTAAAGATGGCGACTGCACAACAGAAATCATTTTGTGTTCTACGCTTTGCGAGGTGTGAGTCCGCAACAACTGTTCAGCGTGATTTTCGTAGACAAAACCCTGGTAGATTGAAGTTCCTACCTCTCAGAGCATTAGGCGACGGTATAAACAATTCTAAGACACGGGTTGTCTGTGTACGCATAACAGCCGTGGAAGCAGTGTATGTAGACATGCTCGCTAAAGTTTGGGTTGAATTTGCCTACGTTATAGACATATGTCGTGCATCCGAAGGTGGGCATATTGAGCACCTTTAATTTGGTTTGTAAAAAAACTTTGATTAGCCATGTAATATAAAATTAATTTTAAGTTTCTATATTCAATATTTTTCCTAATATACTCATTTCAAATCGGGTGATTCTTTTTGAAACCCCCTTATATAATTCAATGGTCCGTTTTTGGGACTGAACAAGTATAACAACTCTTTAACTCAACTCGATCGTGCAGTAGCTGCTTTACAGCCATACATTTTGTGCTCATAATTTTTTATTTTGTGAGTTGGTTGTTGTCTGGTAGTCCTCTTTTTATGAACTTAACTAATTTTTGCTTTTAAATAAATTTAAGATTAGGTGTTCTGCTAATACTCCAATAACTGCTTTGAAATTCACTTTAGTGCCAGAAAATTTCAGTGGAATCTCGATCGATCGTTTTTGGATCCATCGTTTTTCCGTATGTATCGTTCTTTTTATCCAGTCCCAACGATCATATTGCTTTGTTATGTTTCCGCATTTATCGTTCATTTCAATCGGTCCCTTGAAAAACGATAGATCGAGATTCCACTGTAATTATCTTTCCATTATTTCTTGTGCAATGGATTTCGTTTGTTTTTGAACGATTTTAGCTTTTTTTTTTCCAAGTCTGTTTGATAATTGCAGAATAGCTACTTTTACGTACCGTGCTTATACAGAAATCTGTATGAATAAAACGTGCAGCTTTTCTGTTTATACTTGGAGAAAGAAATGTTACAAATTATATGTAATTCAATGGTCCATTTTTTTGGACTGAACAAGTATAACAACTCTTTAACTCAACTAGATCGTGCAGTAGCTGCTTTACAGCCATACATTTGGTGCTCATAATTTGTTGGTTGTCCTCTTTTATGTCCTCTTTTATGAACTGTAATAGTTTTTGCTTTTAAATAAATTTAAGAGTAGATGTTCTGCTAATACTCCAATAACTGCTTTGAAATTCACTTTAGTGCCAGAAAATTAATTATCTTTCCATTATTTCTTGTGCAATGGATTTCGTTTGTTTTGAACTATTTTAGCTTTTTTTTTTCCCAAGTCTGTTTGATAATTGCAGAATAGCTACTTTTACGTATCGTGCTTATACAGAAATCTGCATGAATAAAACGTGCAGCTTTTCTCTGTTTATACACTGCTGGCCACCCAAATTGCAACACCAAGAAAGACAAGAGATATCACAACAAAATTTATTTTGTAGATAACATGTTGACCAAGTATCAAATGATTAAATTTATAGACTTCTGTGAAGTGTGGTTCCTGCCAAAATCAGTAGCCAGAGTAGCCGCCATTGTTGGAGATCACCGCTGCCACACGCCTCGGCATTGATTCAAAGAGACTTTGGATGAGTTCTTGGGGTACAGCAGACCAAGCAGCTTCCACACGTTGCCAAAGTTGATCTGCTGTGGCAGCTGGGGATGGAATCTGGGTCAATCGTAGAGCAACCATGGACCACATGTTTTCTATCGGCGAAAGATCCGGAGAGCGAGGCGGCCAGGGAAGCAATTCAATCTGGCGATTGACGAAGAACCGTTGGAAAATGCGTGCCACGAGTGGTCGCGCATTATCCTGTTGAAATATGGCTGTGGGCAAGCCCTGAAGGTAAGGAAGGACAACTGGCTCCAACACCTCGGAGATGTAGCGCTGGCTGTTTAAAGTACCGGCAATGCGTACTAGAGGTGTGCGAGAGTGATATCCAATACCGCCCCATACCATAATACCCGGTGCAGGACCAGTGTGGCGGTGCATAACGCAGCTGTTCAGCATCCTCTCTTCACGGTGTCTTCAGACTCGAATGCGACCATCGTGGTGTTGCAGACAGAAGCGTGACTCGTCAGTAAAGACAATTTCATTCCATTCTGCCGTCCACATCCTTCTGTCATCGCACCATTGGCGGCGGAGACGTCTGTGGTTCTGCGTCAAGGGTAGACAAAGCAATGGACGTCTTGCGGACAGACCACTCTGCTGTAAACGGCGTCGAATGGTACGCGCAGACACTGGATGATGCGTTACAGACTGCATGTGCTGTGCTATGGTTCGTGATGTGACTAAGCGATCCGTCACTGCCATGCGCACAATTTGCCTGTCATCACGTGAAGTGGTGCGCTGAGGTGGATGCGATCGAACACGCCGGTCTGTCGTACCCTCCTGCATCCAACGATCACATATCCGCATTACAGTTGTTTGGTTTCGTCCAACACGACTACCGATTTCCCTGAAAGATAATCCACAATCTCGGTAGGCCACTATCCTTCCTCTGTCGAACTCGGATACTTGATCAAAAGATGATCGCTGTTTTCGATGAGGCATAATTAATCGTTTTTTTTTTTTGAAAAAACCACAAGAAAAACACAATTGCCGAACTTGAAATCGTCGAAATCTCCAAGCCTTAAATAGCGCTTTGAAGTGGCGCCACAGGCGCGCGTGATGTGCGTCTGCGCTGAAATTCTAATCATTTGCATATCTCACCTCCACTAATGCATGTTGTAAATTTCATGTTATTTGCATGTTTCCTACAGGGTGTTGCATTTACAGTGGCCAGCAGTGTATTTGTAGAAAGAAATGTTACAAATTATATGTAATTCAATGGTTCATTTTTTGGACTGAACAAGTATAACAACTCTTTAACTCAACTCGATCGTGCAGTAGCTGCTTTACAGCCATACATTTTGTGCTCATAATTTTTTATTTTGTAGTTGGGATGTTGTCTGGTAGTCCTCTTTTTATGCACTGTAATATCTTTTGCCTTTAAATAAATTTAATAATTGCAGTAATAAATTAAGCATAAATTTAAGTTTTCTGTAGCATTTTAGTTCTGTCATTTTTTGTTGTTGTTACAGCTTCCAAATATCTGATTCCGAAACGCTACCTGTTCTCTTTGATGTCGTTCACCGCTTGCTGCCTTGCCGTGTCATACAACATGAACCTCAGCATTGCTATCGTGTCTATGCTCAACAAGAGAGAAATAGTAAATGAAACTCTTATCGAAGAGATTACGCCTAACGGAAACAAAACGGAGGTAAATATGCATTTTATGTCATTTTAGAAATAATTTTGATAAGTTAATGTCATGATCATGCACTGTTATGGAACGGAAATTATTAATATAGATGTACCTGCATACCATCTCATTAAGAAACAAATGAGGCGGTGAAAGGCAAAGTGGTTAAGTCAGTAAGTCAAGTGATGTAAGTCAAAAGAGTTTTACTGCAAAAACTACAAAAAATTCCACCATAAATTGAACAAATTATAATTCATAACAATTATTACAATATTGCAAACAATAACTATTTACAATTCCACTATAAATTGATCACGGAGATTACATTTTTGTCCTCAAATGAAAAAAGTTGAAAATGTGACTTACACCAGTTTGCCTTTCACCGCCTCAAATATGCCTTCGGATATGTACTTGCTCAGAGAATGATACTCATTTCTAGTATGGAAAGTCTCAGTTGAAAGTGTCCTTTCATAGAATTTCATGACTTTCCACAGTATATGTAACATAGACAAAACTTAGAGCTGCAAGGTTATTCATCCTTCATAGACTTACATTTAGGCACATAGCATATGTTTGATGCATATGATAATTGATTTTTATTGAGGGTATTAATAAAGCTGTGCATTCTTTCTGTGTATACGACCATACTAAATGTTGGTTGGGTGTTCGAAATCAAAATATTTTATCTATAACAGTGGTCCTTAGTCTTACTGAGAACCAGCGCCCCAGACTATGTGCAGCTTTTAAAGGTGTGCGATTGGCTCTGAAGGGAGAAATTGGCAAAATGACAAGAGATCTAAATGCGTAGAGAAATTTTCTCTAATTATTTGATAAACAGCTGTTTGCCTTCCGAAGCTCCTTTAACCCTCATGTTTCAAAAAACGACCCTAGTGCTCCAAAACAAACAATCAACGTTTCGAAGCACGTCTAGTCATATATTTTTAAATACTACTAAAAAAGTTCGTTGGTTGTATTTTAGTGCAGTATAAACATACCAATGACACAAGTAATCATTTTAACCCTTCAGTGGTAGCGTCCGGGTATAGTGTGCAACATTTTCGTAATTTTGAATGGTTTGTTTTAACATGTAAGAGTTGAATGTTCTAAGCACTTTCTGTTTATAGCTACACCCTTTCTAATGCAAGTAGCATTTTTTTACCCTTCTATTCCTTTCTCTTTATTTTTATTCGGGATTTAACCGGAGTAAGCCAGCGATTATATTGGATTACGATCCGACAAAAGTAGGAGTTGATGTAGTCGATCAAATGTGTAGCTATTACACGGTATCCCGCATATCCCGAAAATGGACTCTCTCATAGTTTATTAGGTTTTTAGACATAATAGGAATCAATTCGCAAGTTGTCCTTAGATCCGGACAGTTTTGAAATATAAGGAGATTGTATCTGCATTCTTTGGCTTTTAATTATAAATATATCTCAATATTATCAACATTTTATATCTTGTCAGAAAAAAGCAGAATTATTATTTTCAATTTGAAAAAAAAAAGTTTATTACAAAAGGAATATTCAAGGTTGAAAGTTACGGTGCACTTTGTGCTACACGCGTCTTCCGATGTTCAAAAAAATTAAGTAAAAACATGTTGACCTTGGCAAAGTATTTTTCACCCGAGGCCGTCCGTATTCTTAAACAGATAACTTCAGGAAACATTTGCATACAAGACCCAAAAAGTGAAACATTAACTTTCGCTACACGAAAGTTAAAAATGTCAGACAGTCTTATCTCGTTACTATATTTTGGGAAAAATGTAGCCGTAACAATCAATTGTTATCCAAGGTAAACAAGCTAACCTAGAATGAATACTGAATAGCCAAATCTGAATAAGAGCTACTGCCAAAGCGATAATAGTAGATAATTCAATTCTTAAGTCCAGTTTTGACAGTTTTATTATACTGTGGAACCTCGATCGATTGTTCCCCCCAATAATAGTTTTCTCACATTGATCGTTTAGTGCAGAGATTTCCATCGGGGTCCAGGTGGACCACTTGGGGTCGATCGAAATTTAAAAAGGGTCTGATGTAGAAAGGGAAAGGATCCCTGGAAAGAGCAGTATTCCAGGGGTCTATTGGGTGTCGATGATAAATTTTTCTGTTATAAAATTTAATTTCATTTTTAGGAATGTAATTATTAGATAATATCCGTTTTAATATGTATAAATATAGATTTGCATTGGGTGGAGTGATCCACCCATCTAAAGTCGAATATCATGACTCTTTTGTATGTGTCGAATGAAATTATATTATAATTACGTATCTATAGTTCAGTAAAATTGTTTAGTAAAATATATATTTATATTTGGTATGTTAGTTATTGTAATTATACGATGAAAAGAAATTTCAGGCCAAACGTTAAAAATATTGTATCAATGCATCAAGCACGCCCCCCACATTAATTGAAATCGAACTTTTGTGCAATTACAATCTGTGTTTCTGAAATACTGTTTATATTTGTGAAATTAAATATTAAAATAGTACAAAAATTTTTAAACATAAACCTAATGGACCACTTTTTTTAATTTTTTTTAGTTCATATTCTTAGTCAAATTGCTATCTTTAAGTGTTTTATGTGCAATTATTAATATTATAATTGTGTTGTATGTTGCATATTACAGAGAAAAATGGGAGGGGGTCGATGAAGAAATCATTATTTTAAAAGGGGTCGATGTAGGAAAAAGGTTGGGAATCCCTGGTTTAGTGCTTTAGAAACAGTTGATCGAGGTTCCACTGTATTTGTGCTCCTTTTAATACACAGAAAACTGCTTCAAATAGGAAATGTATAGTGGGCTTAAATTATTGGACATTGTTATGCAACAAGGAACCAACCCACTAAAGTTTAAAAGTTTAGTTACCGTATTTACTCGTGTGTAGGCCGCGTGCGTGTATAAGCCGTACCTGAATTTTGAGACAATATTTGGGGAATTTTTTTTTCCCTGAATAACGTTGTAGACTCAATATAGCATCATTTTGCGAAATGTAGCAATGTCGTACATGCCTTAGAGTTCAATGCTCGCCTGACAATATCAGTTACAGCCTTAGCTGATAGTGGTTAATCTACAGTGTAAAAGAGATGATTATATATATACTGGTACACTTAGGAATTATTTCGCACGAAGACATCATCTGACAGCGGCAGTGACAGAGACGGTGATAGTGTCAAATGATGATAAATAGGTACAGAAAACTATTTTAATCGGGTCTGAATGCAATAAGTTGTAAGGTGTATAGATACAGTTGAACCCCGTTATAACGAACTTCAAGGGACCAAAGGTTTTGTTCGCTTTATCCGGTGGTTCGTTAGATCCGAACCGTTAAGAAAAATGCTAGAGTTCACAAAATGTATAACTCATTAGCTGCAATGTGTATTCAATAATGATGTATTAAAAAATTATAAAATCTATTAAAAATGGTAATTAATGAATTAAATCGACTAAAATCGATTACATTAAACTGACACAATACTAATTAAATTACGAACAATAGATAAACGGCGGGACCAAAATTTTCGTTTGTTATATACCGGGTTTCCAATAGCGAGGTTCGACTGTACTATTGTTTTATGGTAGCAAAGTGTTCTTAACTAAAGACTGTCTACTGCATTTAATTTTAAAATTCCGTGTATGAGCCGCACCCCATTTTTACCAACCAATTTTATGGAATAAAAGTGCGGCATACGCGTAAATACGGTAAATAGCTAGTAAGGTTAACCACACGTTTAACTTATTGGAAAAAAAATTCTTACTCTTCTAGGCCAAATAATATTATTTTTATTAAATGGAGTACCAACCATCAACAACTGGAAATTTTAACTAAATGCTTTATTAAAACTCTATGTTCTCAGTATCAGTGTATTATGGGTTTGGTTCCTTGTTGCATAACGCTGTCCAATTTGGATTTATCATTTTCCCCCTATGCTGTAGCGATGCCAAGTAAAAAGACGGTAATTTTAATTAATGCACTTTTAGTGATTTCTAATTAATAATATAACGCGTTTACACATACAGTTAATTTTTCTTAGAGATAACAATGATACTGTCGTTTAGCTACTTTCCTCCCTGGAATCTAGTTTAGATAAGACCACTGACCGAAATTAGAATTCATAATCAGGGCCCGATTTAAAAAATTCTTGACTATAGGCACAACTCGTGATGGGGGACCCCTAACACTGATGTGGGCGTAAAATTTCCAAAATTGACGCACAAAAAAAATAATCATGAATCATTGTGAAAGTACCATTTTACCAAGAATTGGTTATTTGAAGCGTTGAAGCCTAGAACATTATCAAATAACAAAAAGCAATACAACATATTAACTTCATCATTAAAACACCAATACAATGCAACCAGAAAAACTTATTAATCCCTTATATACACTATAACATACATATGATGAACTATACGAATAACTATACATATGATGAATCAATCAATCAATCAAATTTGAAAGGATATATAAAAAAGTTGCTATTAAAAAAGGTAAAATTAAAAAAAAATTGAATTGGGAATTTATTCTTTTTTTCTTTTAAAATTAAAATTTTGGGGGTCCCCCAACATTCGGGGGCCCCTAGGCCTGGGCCTAATGGAAAATCAGGGCCTGCTCATAATTCCAAACTGTCCCGGGTTGATACATCCCGGTTGCCGCAGCATAGACATTTTGTGAACATGATTAAAAAAATCTTCACCGAGGTCTACAGACGCTAAAATGCAATTAATCTCATGTAACTGTTTTAATGTCTGATAGTTTAAGAGGGAAAAAATTCTTACAGATTAATTAACATCTTTACTTATTCTATAATGGTTAAGAAACCTGTTCCAAATGATATGTTATAATCACGAATTAGAAGTTTGATTCAACAAGTGGTCATCTTTAGTGGAAACATGTTGACCTTGGCAGAGTATTTTTCACTCGAGGCCGTATTCCAGCAAACATTTGCATACATGTCACTAAAGTGTATTATTACGCTTGATTAAAGATGAAAAATAGGAAGATCTATCTATCTTCATATTAAGCTCTTTTATATTTCTTGTTATTCAGTGAGTGTTGAAAACGTGCTAAAGTGATATTAATTATTATAACCATAACTTTAAGTCAAATATGTGTTATTGAATACACTTTACCGATTCATTGTAAAACTGTGCATGAGTTTCCTATTACATATAAACCATATTAACCCTCTAATGCAGGGGTGGGCAGACTTTTCCAGGGTACGAGCTACTTCTAACGTTTTCAAGGTGTTGCGGTCCACCCAGTGGCGTAGGCGTGGTGAGCTTAAAAAAAAAAGGTCTACAATACTTATTATAACTTAATAATATATATGGAATATGTACTTATATAACTTATAACTACATAACTACAATAAAATACTTACGCTTTTAAAACCACGTTTAAAGCAAAACTCATGATACAAACATAATAATAATAGCCACAAATATAATAATATCAAATGATGCATTTATTATCAAATAATTCAAAGTACATTAAAAAATAAATCATTTTCATCTAAAGTTAGTTCTCGTAGTTATAGTTAGTAGAAGACTTAGTCTGCATACTTAGTCCCCATAAATGTTTCTTTTAGTATGCGCATCTTAGGTCTTAGTAAAGGCGGTCACCCCAAAATGTCTTGGTGGTCCACCGGTCGATCGCGAATCGACTTAATGCCCACCCCTGCTCTAACGGTACAGTGGTTTGAGGCGATATAGAAGCTACGGTCGGGTCGGATCCGACCCGATGTGTGTTTCATGAATTTTTGGTAGAAATAAGTACACAATAAGCATTTTTGTTGTATAGTAACATTTATTGATAATATTTAACATGAAATAAAAACCTTTATGTAGAAAAAAAAAAGACCAACGAATTGTAATTTTGCTAAACAAAGAAAATCTGTCTGGCATTTACATAGAATGCTGTATATATTAGGTCTAATATGTAATTTAGTCTTGTACATAGTTTTAGAAGTTACTGAACCAAATTTCAGACCACAAAGGTAATATATACTGACATTTTTGGCCTTCAAAATTGAAATAAAAAAATTAAAAATCTAAAAAAAAATGACTAGTGATCATGAATAACATTTTTTAACAAAGACACTCATATTTACTGCAAACTTATAACTGCAAACGCTCCAACACCTGTTGCAAGACTGCCTGGTAGGGTTTCTTGTTAACTCGATCTCTTGCAATGAGAGGGGAGAGTACAGGAAGGGGAAAACACACCCTTGTGTCGGATCCGACCCCCACCGTACCGTTAGAGGGTTATACATATATACCGCATAACCTACGGAAGAGAATATTATTTGTACACTTTACATACTAGTTTTAAACGTGTGCCTAATTCTATCGCCATTAATACGTCAGGTGACAGTGAATTTATTCAGATATAAATTCACTGTCTAAGTTCCTATCATGGATCATATCATACGCACTTTATACCAATGGTGCGCAAACTTTTTCCAACCACGACCTACTTTCTTTAAATAAAAAACCACTTTACCCGTAATGAATATTTTTTGGTCGTAACAATTTTTTTTTTTTTTTAAATCAGGAAAATGTTTACAAAAATTCTGAAAAAAAATTAAACAAATTTTGGCAAACTATTTTCAAAATCAATTAAAATGTAGATTGTGGGTATATATTTACTTTCCATAATAACAAAATAAAAATTCAGGTAGTGTCTTCTAACGAAACTACCACGGGTTATTAACGTAGGATTACTTATCGTTGCTTACCTATTTTGTATGTATATATGTATGTGTTATATATATACAGGTATGTATCTATCTATATATACATGTACATATATATATGTATGTATCTATATATATATATATATATATATATATATATATGTGTGTGTGTGTGTCGAAATTTTGACGCATTTTAGTACTTTTCTGTTTAACTGTTTACTGCTTGTCCAAGCGATACAAACTGGGTTCGGCGCGCTACCAAAATTATAACTCGCCAGGTACGGACGGACAGTTTTAGCGTCTGAAATTTTGCTTTCCGGTGGACCGTTATGGAGGAACGTAATCCTACATTAAAATGTCTCTCTTACCTTCTACACTTGTTTATACCAAATATCATGGGCCAAAACTTAATATTGAAATATTAATATGCATTTGCATTTCAATTAGGTAAAAATTAACAAAAATTAAAAAAAGGATTTGATAATTATAAGTTACATACTAAAACATCGCAAATTTAAAAAAAAAAATTATTTATATAAAACTAAAATAGAAAAAAAGGAATAAAAAGGGTGAGCCTAAACCTAGAATATTATTAGTTCAATATTTGTTGAAATATTCGAAAGTGCTACTCTCATATCGTCTTCAGTGTTAGGTCTTAATCGTTGTATGGTTTTTATATGGTTTTTATAGCAACTAATTTTGAAAACCCAGTTTTTCACAGAAGATATTTGAAAGCGAATGGAAGCAATGTAAGTATAGCCTTGCAAGACCGTTTGACACCTTATATAACAATATTATATCATACATTTTTTAACGTATAAAAATATTTAAATAAAAGTATTAAAAATATATAGTTATAAAAAATTTAAATCATATTTTAGGTAAATAATTCAATGACATAAATTCACTTTCACTTCAAACTATCCGCGACGCACAGTATGCGCACCACTGCCTTAGGACCTGTTCACATAGAATCCGTCAGCGTTAAAGTTTCCGTTGGCACTGATTGGTTAAATGTGTCAATGATTGGTATATGATTGGTCAAAAATCTTACGCTGAAAAAGTATTCTGTGTGAACAGGCCCTTATACTAATATTCATTTAGATTTTTACCCCTGTGGTTTGGGATAAAAAGGGTGCATTGAATTAGGCCTTGCTCACATTGCGACCGTCGGCGTCAAGTGGCTTCGAAATATTTTTAATTAGTCTCAGACCTTGTCAATTTCGTGGCTAATTGTTTGGAGGTCAGTGATTTTTTTTTCGATGCGAGTAACGTTGGAGGGCGTCATCTGAACATTTATCATAATTATCATAAAATTTGTGTCACCTTTATGATATGTAAACTGCGTCGTAGGTATTTATATATACAGCAACACAAGGTATTTCATCGGTCGCCATGGAAAGTTTTAAACCAATGACGAAGCACCAAAAGTAAACAGCGTTTTTTCCTCCGTGCACGAGTACTTTTTACCAATTAAAAAGGCATCTTTTTTTTTCCGCTTTAACCTTTCGATGGGAACGCTTCTTTTCCCGCTTCGTGGGAACATCTGTCTGGAAGGCAGATATAGATGGAATATCTCTTTCCCAGGTATTCCTAACTAGAAATTCAGCGAGTATTTGTGGTTTACAGAGGCTGTTCGCACATTTTTTAGACGATTTTGGTAAGCGGTAATAACAAATCGTTTGCTGCAAAAGAAATAATTGCAATTGTACTATGTTTTTAAAAGTCAAAATTATCGTCTGCGGCTTGAAAGTTTTGTTTTTATTCAAAATGGCGTTTTTAACAAAGCAGTGGTTCGAAGGCTACATTTATGCTCTTTCCGAAGAGAAATATGCATACTCCGTTTTCCAAAAATGATCTTCGACTATTGCAAAGGTACGCTGTTTAGTGTTAAAAGAAAATCCCCCTAGTCAAAGGACAGTTGCAAAATCATTAAAATGCTCGGTGTCCACTGTAAACAAAATGATAAACGTTGATTTAAATCTTAAGAAAGCGAAAAAACGCAATGTGCATCGTCTTCTTTCAAATCATATCGCTGAACGCAGGACACGCTGCAGAGATATGAGAAACACTTATCCAAATCTATATGAGAAACACTTATCCAAAGAAAAATGGAAAACAATTGTCACAATAGATGAATCATGGGTGTATTTAAATGATTCCAACAAAAAAAGAGCCATTTATTATCATAAAAGGGGAGAAAAAAATTTAAGTACATGGTTCAAAGAATCGAAAGAAAGTTTTTCTAAGGGATTCATGATTGTTGCTGGTTTTTCTTATAATGGCAAGTTAAAAATAAAGAGAGTGGGAAAAAATGTCAAGATTAACTCCAAATACTATCAGGAACATATTTTATCGCCAATTTTTCTGAATGAAATACCATCGCTTTACCCACAGTGCCATCAATCTGTGAGACTCCATCAGGACAAAGCTAGCAGTCACACATCAAAATCCACTGTAAATTTCCTAAAAGAAATGGAACAAAAAACTGGTATCAAGGCCATACCCTTCACTGATATCCCTACTAAATCTTCCGATGTATCACCTATGGATTTTTGTGCTTTCGGATTTTTAAAATCTAAACGTCGTCCCAAAACCCTTACAGCACTCTGGAAAGCTGTTCAGGAGGAATGGGATAGAATACCTCTTCTGACACTTCAAAAGGCATTATTATCCTGGAAATTGCGGTGTCGAAAGATAGTTCAGAATAAGGGATGTCAAATAGAACATTTAAAACAGAAGAATTTTATGTAATTTAGTTTTGTGAATACAATATACATCGTCTAAAAAATGTGTGAACAGCCTCTGTATTACATTTCATGGTAGCCACAATTGTCAAACCCTTTCTCCTTAATTCTTGACCGCTTCTATTGAACAGGACCAATTATCACAGGTTATATTACGGTTCGTTTTGTAGAGACATTTAGTTAGTCGAATGTATG
This sequence comes from Dolomedes plantarius, assembly GCA_907164885.2. Taxonomy (NCBI): domain Eukaryota; kingdom Metazoa; phylum Arthropoda; class Arachnida; order Araneae; family Dolomedidae; genus Dolomedes; species Dolomedes plantarius. The sequence goes on along the minus strand of OU015491.1, from coordinate 195,042,052 downwards.
TGTGATTGGGTTGGGATTTTTAAGTTTTGCTCTGATTAATCTAATTTTTACCTGAACCAAAGAAGGCTGGCGTCACGAATCACCCTTCCACACTGAAGATAAGATGTTGACTGAAGCATGTGGAGACTCACAGTACCCAAGGTCGATGGGTGATGGGAGGGGGGGGGGGTTCTTTATTCAGTTGTTCTTTGGAGATCTGTGACGTATTTTTTGGTACTAAGTCTAATGCATTTTGTAGCTCTTAATGTGTTCTTTTCTCTAGGGGTGCAACCTTATCTATCTATAGATATAAAACAGTTTCGTAACTGACTGACTGACTACGCACAGACTAAACCGCTGGACCTAAAGAGCTGAAATTTTGCATGGCGATTCTTCTTATAGTGTAGGGGTGCACTAAGAAAGTTTTTTGAAAAATTCTTCTTAGATTTTTTAAATTAAATTTTTAAGCTGTTTTAGTAACTTTTTTAAAGTTTGCATTTAAAATAATAATTTGAGGGTTATAAAATTTATATCACGAGAAAGATCATAAAAAGCCCTTTAAAATGAAATCTTTTCAAATCTTTACCTTCATTTTCTGATTTTTGGTGAATTTTTAATTATTCATTTTTAGAATTTAATTTTTTCGGATTTTAGAATTTCATTTCATTTTTTTAATTTAAACGCTGATCACGTGATTTCTTTTTTTGGTACTTTAATTAAATTTGTCCATAACAACAAAATAGACAAAAAAATATTTTTCTTTTCTTACTAATGCTGCAGACGATTGGACATGATCCAAAAAAATATTAAAATGTAGTAAAAGATATGTTCCTCAAACTGTACTATATTAACTGTACTATATTCTTTAGTATGTCCTATTGGATTTAATTTGAATATTTTCTTCTACATTAATTTGTCTATAAAAATATCCCTTACGATTTTTTTATAAATATTTTTTTTACATCAATTGTATACATTGATCGTCGTATTTATTATATATATATATATATATATATATTGGCATTAACTGCATACATTGACCGTTGTATTTAATTTGTATGTACTCCGTAGCGAAGTGCGGGTTTTCTGCTAGTATAATATATAGCACTCACTGATCACTGTATGTCCGGAACCGTAAGTCCTAGGAAGCTGAAATTTCAGATGGTGGTTCCTGTTAGGCCTTAGGTGCTTGTTAAGAAATCTTTTTTTAAGGGGGTTAATAGGGACTAAATCCCCCCTAAAACACACAACTGTATCTCTGTAACCAGAAGGCCTAGGAAATTGAAATTTTGCCTTGTGAATTACTCTTAGATTTAAAAAAAAATTCAAATTTTAAGGGTGTTGAAATAGGAGTTTAAATCCCTAAAATATAAAAGGAGATCTAAAATCCAAATTTAATGTCGGATCACTGTTGTTAAATTATAAGGTGAACTCCTCTGGGGAATGACAATACTTTGCTACTAAAGTTAATTTAAATTAAATTAACCAAATTACATAATTGATGGTAGAAATGTATTCCGTCACGAAGAACAGGTATTCAGCTAGAAATATTATAATCCTTCGTATGTTGAAACTGCTTTTGGCGAGAATTTCCAAAATTTTGATCGATTTGAAGTTTGTGCCAATCTGTGTCCGCCACAAATAAGTTAAAATTATTGTTGCTTTCTCTCTTCTTTTAGGATCTTAAGTTCGACTGGGGTGCAGATATCGAGAGCTTCGCTCTGGGAGCCGTCTACTACGGGCAGATGATGTCTTTCATTCCCGGAGGAAGGATGGCGGAACTCTACGGGGGAAAGAGGATGCTGTTAGTTTGCATGCTGCTCGCCACGGTCGCCACTGTCGTGTCCCCTCTGGCGGCTATGTTGAGTCCGTACGCATTCATAGTAGACAGAGTGCTGGTTGGAGTCGGAACGGTACGTTTTTGATGGGTAGAGCATTAAGGCTGCTATGTACTAACCCCACTGGATTCTCTCACCTCAATGTTAACCTATGGAGAAAATTTGTCCACGGATTGCCGACTTGGATTCAAAGATTTTTTTTTAAAAATTGTACTCCGTCATAGAGAAAGAAATTTTACATTTGTGTAAATTTTTTGTTTTTTAAAAAAATGCAATTAGTATTTTAAAATTTAAATTATTCGGGGGAAAATCTGGTATAGTGTGTTTTAAACGTTCATAAATTCCTTCGGTGGACGAAATTTATAAAATGAATCCTGTAGCGCTTTGCAAAAAAGTTCAGGCTATCTGACAATACCAATTTTATTTGATTATCAGCATTTATGTACTTGTAAATAGTTGACGAAAATATTTTTTAAATAAAAAATTTGGGGGCAGCGCTTAACCCTCCCTATAGAGAGAGAGCCATTACAATCCCTCAAAATGTCAGTCCTAAGGGGGGTGGAATTATCGATCTGTCAACTGGACTCCTTCCACCACAAGAGTCTGCAAGAAGAGGAAAAGGGAAATACGATTTTTTTCCTTAGCACATGACAGCCTTAACAGACACACTCGCATACTTATTAAAAAGAACTAATGAAGAAAAATTATTTACAAGTTTGCAACATTGCAACTGAAGGGGGGGGGGGATGTCCCCATTTAAGCTAATGCATATTGCAAACCGGATCGTCGCGACCCGATGTATAAGTGACTCATAGAATTAGTGTAGAAACGGATAAATGGCTCTATTTACATCTTGTTTAATATGAGCTATATACAGTAATAATAATATACATGAGTTTATTCTCTCGTAGAACTCTCGTAACATTGATTAGGTAGAGCGGGGTTCATAAATACAGTTCAATCGAGACCTCGCGTCTCCTAGATTCCCCGCGCTCTCTCAATACGTCAATACCTCACCCAAGACCATACCTCACCCAAGTCCGAGAGTCACTTCTTTCATCCTTTGTCTGCATAGCCTTTTCATGCGGTTAAGTATTCACCGTCTTTTGTCGGCCGCGTCAGCTCGGCTCTTCCATTCTTACCTCGTCTCCCTTCCTGCACTAATGGTCTTTTGCTTAACTATTCTAAATGATGTGTCACTTATCAATGGTCATTTTAAAAAGTCCCGTTGAGGTGCTCATGATCCTGTCGATCATACTTAAGCTCGCCACATCTGTACTGGATTTTCCAAAATTAGGATTGAGTCTGTTTCACACTATGTGAGACTCTCACACATTTGATACAGTAATGACTTACAGACGCTTGTAGATTAAAAATTACGTGAAGAACACCACACTTCTTCAGGGCCACAGTGGCCCAGTTGGCAAGGGCATTGGGCTAATGATCTGAGAGTCACTGGTTCGATGCTAGTCTCTGACAAAATCCACTGCCGAGTACACTAATGACGGCTGGTGCACGTAAAATCTGTCGTAGCTGCAATGTCCTCCAAGTTCTCAAAATTACCTCTGGAAGTTGGGGGTTAAGTGTCCTGGTCTCGTCACTTGACTCGGTTCAAAATGACGGGACTGGTCCTTTGGCCAAGTCGGACTCCGACCCTTGTGGTGCCTGTCAAAAAATGAATAGCACCCTCATCGCCCATAGCCTTCGGGACTTGATCTGATGTTGTTGTCGGTCAAGTGGCATAAGCAACAACAACACATTTCTTCAATACCACAATAAAATGAAATTTAAATTAAAAAGCGGTGGCTGTGGTTTTGGAGAAGTGCTGCTCTATATGGCATTTGTTACAGATCTGCGTGAGATTCAGGTACGTGGATGGCTTAGTCTGTGAAGTGGGAATCGTGCATTTTCCCCCCTCTTCATAACTCGAGTTGGTTGTGTAGGGGCAGGTTTTGATTCCTGCTTAGGAGGTTACGGGCCAGAAAGTTTTCTTTTGCTTACGATCATTTTGTAATGCGGTTTTTTCGTCAAATGTATACACACAATATATCTCTGTGTGTATTTTTACTCTGAAGATAGTTTAATGAAATGAGTATAGAGTAAAACTGCAAAATCTTCATAGAAATACCTTGTACATATATCCTTCTAAAGGTGTATAATCAAAAAATTTCCTTTCGAGATGAATAGGTTTATTGAACAGATGAGCAGCATACAGAAATAGCTTTGGTATCTGGAAATATAACTACCGTAGGAACACGTGGTTTGGGTTTGATTCCAAAAGTTTTACGGTATGTTTCAGCCCAGAAAATAAAAATTGTGGTTTTTATGAGAATTTAGTGTCATGGACCCCTTTAACAAGGGCTTTTTACAGGCCCAAATTTCCCCATGTTCAGATTTTTTTAACATGGGTAACTTTGAAAAGTAAATTTGAAGAGTAAATGCACGTAGATCCCGATTAACCTGTCATTTTTTGGACTCTTCGTTGAATGCCTTATCCCCTAAAACTAAATAAAATATAAAATAAAATAAAGAAAAAAGTGGTGAGAAGTTAAATGCATGGTGTTCGAAAGAATGCTAAAATCATTCGCGACCAAAGAGGTATATAAGACATTTTACAAAAATAAGTAAGTAAATAAATAGGAAACAATAAATTTTAAAAAAAATGGCATTCTATTTAAGTTTATTTTAATGTTTAATTTTGTGTTATTTTAAACAATAAATGTAGTTCATTTCAAACCAATTGATATTTCATTTGTCAAATATGCAGAATTATTTTAAGCCATTCGAATTTTCCAAATTTTTGAGCACACCTAAGCGTCGTGTTTACCTCGCTTTACGACTGTAGGTGGACGACGCCGTGGGGGGTCCTAGGAGAGGAACCCTTGATAGTCAGTCTGCTGGGGTTAGCTCGAGAGGAAGCAGGACAGTGCGTGGGAGTGTGATCCTAGAGACGCTCTAGCTTTTTAATTGTGCTCAATCAGAGTCTGATGACTGAGGTAGTTCAGTTAATTGTAAAGACCTTGTAAATTAAGTCCAGTAAACAAGTTAAGTATTTTGTTCGTGTGTTGGTATAAATAAAATGTTTTGGATATCCAGTTGAGTGGTGCTGAACTTGCTACTGATAACGTCGTCGATCAGAGAAAGATCGAAGTGAGGACGACAAATGATAATCGGATATTCAAAGTAACTCTTATCCTTTTTATTAACTTGCTTTCTTGTTTGTGTGTTTGTCCAGTACAAATCTTGCAATCGATTTTTAACTAACTTCCCGACTAGCTAGACATTTGAAACTTTTAGAATAGCTCAGAACACGATGACAATGCATTTTTTTAATACTTTTAGCCATCTTTAAGCGGAATTTTGCCATGTTTTTATTATTTTCAGTTAATTTTGTTTTGTAGACTAGTGCAGCCATCTGTCGGCCGAGACAGGAACGAAAAGTTAAACGCAAGTTAACTTCCAATTAATTTCCTTTTCTTTCAAGTTGATGGGATAATTCATAAAAAAAAAATTTTAAAAGTATTTATTAATACATAGAATTGTCAAGTTTATATGATTCAACAGAAAATTTAAAAACATGGTATATAAAAAGTTCTTTTTATCTTGCAATTATTTTATTTTGTTACAGTCAATCAGACTCTTCTTTAATCTACCCAAACGCAAACTGTTGATGTAGTTTATTATAGAAATGATTGAGTCAATCAGCGCCTAACTTGCAAATTTCCTTTCAGGGCCCTATCATTCCCATTCTGTTCTACATGCTGGCCCGGTGGATTCCCGAGTCGGAACGAAGTTTCCACGCCTCCTTTATCTTGTCGGGGTACGGTGTCGGCTCGTTCCTAGCTGTAATTGTGTCTGGTGCTTTGTGTGGAACAAAAGTGATGCATGGTTGGCCTCTAGTCTTCTACGCGGGAGGTTAGTAATACCATCTAATTAATTCTATTGGTCCATGGTTTTTTTATGACTTTCCATAGAAGTTATGCTTTCGGTTTTTATGAGTGCGCAACACTCAGCTATTACCGAATATCTACGATGGATTCGTAGACCCAACAGATCTGAAAGTCTTCCCTTGAAAAGGAAAAAAAAGAGAAAAAAAAAAGTAATAAAAGCAATTAAACGAGTGAATGATGCTATTCCAATTCTTTAAAACCTTTCTACAATAATTTTTATATTAATAGAGAAGGAATATTGTCTTAAAGAGAGTTAACGTTATAGAGGGAGTCCGAAAACCAGAACTATTTCCATTGCTTCATATTCCCTGAAATATTTCACGCAAGAAAAATGATTTAGAGTACACAAACTATCTATTATAATTTCTGTGCTCAGATGGCAAAATGTTATAAGAAATTTACGTGACAGCAATTCTAAGGCTCAAGATGTCATGAAAAATCAGTAATTTGTTTTACATGAGCAAACGTTGTACCAATGTTTCAGAAAAATAGTTGGCTATTACTTACAGTAGCTACAGTTAATAGAAAATATCGACGAACGAGAATCCGGAATGTGAAAAACTCAACTTTTTAAAGAAAAGTTTCTTGTAAAATTTTGCCATCTGAGCACAGATTTAATCTCGTCAGTTTTTAAGTTGAGACTCGTGTATAAATGAGGTTACCTTTATTCATTGCATAACTAGGTACTAATTTTTATGTCAGCCTAGAAAATGTCACGGTATGTTTAGAGCAGCCCTACTAAACCTTTTTTTTTCTCTCGGGCCACTTACATACGTTTGCTACGTTACGCGGGCTGCAACATAGTACCCCATAGCATAATAATGTAAAAAATAAAATTCAAAACCTAGTTGTATTCAAACGTTTATTTAATTTTGATATTGACACAAACTTTTGACTATTTTAGACAAATCGGGTTTATTTATACTTGCTACTGCCAATACTTCATCAAGGTACTTCATCAGTAAGCCTATTTCTATATACGTTCTTCGCATTTCACTTTTAATTGGATGATTCCCAAAGATACGTTGATGCAAACAACGTGAGTAGCAGGCGGCCCATTTTTGCATAGTTTAGTATTTTTCAGGCATTAGTTTCCTAATTTATGTTTATAGAAGCACCTGACTGATAATGAGTGTGAGTGTTTCGGGCCGCACATAGAAGCTTGGTGGGCCGCAGTTTGATTATCCGTGCTTTACCATAGGACCATAGGAATAGTGGTCTAATTGCACTTCCTGGGCCACGCCTTCTAGTGCAGGATTTCAGATAGTAAGTAGCGGGGAAAAATCAAGGAAGTAAAGAAAGGAAAATAGTGATTGGAGCGCTCAGGATCCGTGAGTTCGATGCCTTCAACTGGATTCAGCAGAGTCAACATCGGGCATGGACAGAAGAATAGAAGTTAACTTGACTACAGCAGTTCGTCCCGGAAGGTGTAACACATTTTATAGTATACGGCTCACCTTCCCTCCCCCCCCCCACACACAGAAAAAAATGTAAAACATAATCAAACTCTTTTTCCCTCACTGAACGTAATAATATCGGATTAAAATACATGAATTAATTGTGTGACTGTTCTCGTATCATTGGATTAGATCATTCAATACACCAGTCAGAAGTTGGCTTCAAGAGCTCAAATGTGTTCCCCCCCCCCCTTTTTTTTTCTTGTGGGGACAAAGGGCTGAAAATGGGTTCTGTTCCCCAAAATTGAAAGGTTTGGTTTAGTTACCTCACAGAGCTTACGTGGCTGTCCTTCGGCATTTTCCATTCATCGTGTTATCGCCGTAACTAAGTCCAACTTTAGACGTAAAATCTTTTAGATGTAATATCGCTGCTTAGGGGGCTATTGCTGTAAGATACATCGTTGTATTCAATGCATTTTTACGCGAAAATAAAAGAAAATCAACCAAGTCTTTCAAAATATATTGTTGGGGAACTAATTGTTATATTGTTATCATTATAGCGAGATTTTACTGCATTCCTATAAACTGGAGATACAACATGCTACGATAAAATATATTAGACGTTGTCCGTATTGCAATGAATTACTCTCCTGATTCATTGCAATATAGCGTTGCTTCATTGCCCTTTGAAGAATCTGCATAAATGCCTTCAAAAAGTCCAATAAGCAGTGTAGTATCGAATTTTAGGTTACTTGAGTGGTTACTATTAATTTTACAATAGATTTTTTTTAATCCTCTTGAAGGATTAGAGTGGGTTAGGGTTCATAATTTAGATGCTTTCCCATCGAGTTATTCTCACTCAATAAGCAGTGGTTAGACTTATGTCCTCGTGAGATGTACGATGGTCTTCATTTACATAGTCTGCAATTCCGAGTTCCGCGACAGATAAGGGCGTTAGTATCTGTTCCAGGTTTTAACCTTAAAACTGAGTGTTTAAACCCTATGTAGCAAAAGTGGTAAGTCTGCTAAAAACAAACTAACCAACCTTTATTCCTTATGCTGCCAAAATGTTGAATAATGCAAAATCAATCATCTTTGCATGAAAGTTAGAATGCTTTGTGAAAAATACTATAAAACTTAATAATTCTGTTGAGTGTCTTACTGATGTGCATTTCTAGGCGGTTGCGGATTCCTGTGGCTGCTTCTGTGTGCATTCATGATGTGTGAGAACCCCGATCAGCATCCGAATATAAGCGACGAGGAATATTGTTACATCATGTCAGGTTTAAGTTCCAGTAGAAAAGAAAAGGTAACACACATTTCGTAATTCACAAATTATTAAGTATTTTTACTGTGTAGAAAAAAAAAATTATGTTAACTTAATATTAGCACCATTGATGCAACCTCATGAAAAACAAAGGAGCATAAAATAGATGCCATTCCACCCGCAGAGCTCTGTTCTCTTCAGTTAGCAATAGCGCATTGTTTAGGCATGCATTTTCTTATCGATAAGACAGATACGCGCAGCGTTTCGCACCTTGACGCGCCGAACGTTTGTTGTTGTTGTTTCTAATGCCTCCTGGCTGGAAGTTCCAGATCAGGTCCATATAAGCTTCGGGCTGAAGTGTGCGCTCCGGTTTACATAGCACCACAAAAATAAGGGTCATAGTCCATCGTAACTAGTAGCCACCTCAATTTTGACAGAGCAACCCTAGGTGCGACATCTGGGGTATCTTGCCATCAGGAGACCACACTCTCTGACCTGATAGAGGCATTTTCCGGTCTACGGATTTAACGTTGTTGTTGTTGTTGTTGTTGCAGATCCCTGTCACCCAGCAGAGCTAGACTAGGTCCACACTCTCTAGGATACCGCACACTCTCAAGAAATCAATGACCAACAATGGCCGCTCCAGAAGATCTTTCTTTTCAAATCCCAAGCACACTAGGATATGATCCGGAGTGTCTTTAGAACATTTGCTACAAGTTGGAAGCACTTTCTCCACGGATTTAACGTGCCTCTACCCGGCCTATACAAGGAGGTATTTAATGGCGCGTCCGGGATTAGTTCCGAGCACCCTCAGCACCGAAAGCCAGCGGGCTACCACAAAGCTACCTCGAGCCCTGTAAAACGTTTAAATTACTGAAATTCGTATGGGAATGCATGCCTAAACAATTGCGTCAAAGTTGATCGAAGGTAATACAGCTCCACCTATAAAACAGAGATCATCTTCTATTATCAGCCCTCCGATTTTCAGGGGCGGCATCGTCAGATTTCCTCATTTGAGTAATCTATGCGTGTTGCAACTTATGTGTTAACCGCCCCCCCCCCTTTTTTTTACTAGTGTTGAGATGTGATATGCAGCGTGAAACTGCCTTATGTTGATCTACGCGAAGCTTTTATACATAGACTCTCTACAGAGGAATACATCATATACGGAGTGTTGATCTATATCTGTAATAACTGAACTCCTGGGTTACTGTTAAAAAATTCGTACTAGGCACAAATATCACAGCGAATCTCTGAGCGTGAGATATAATTCCGAAATTAATTCATGCTAAGACCATCCATTACCCGGGTCACCCATTATACATTTGCTATGAAGAATTCAAGCTAATTTCGATTATTACCAACATGTAAGCTTATTTTGATATAATAACCCGGACGCTCCCTCTTGTACCAATCCTTGTGTACCAATTGTGGATCGGAGGGACCCTTCGAAAATTCGAGTTCAACAAACCTTCTTTTAGCATGTAACTAAAGTTATTCAGCATTGTTTTCAATTACAGTCGAACCCCGTTATAACGAACTTCAAGGGACCAAAGGTTTTTTTCGCTTTATCCGGTGTGGTTCGCTATATCCGAACCGTTAAGGAAAATGCTATAGTTCACAAAATGTATAACTCGTTAGTTTCAATGTGTATTCAATAATGATGTGTTATAAATGATGAAATCTATTAAAAATGATCATTAATGAATTAAATCGACTAAAATCGATTACATTAAGCTGACACAATACTAATTAAATTACTTACAACAGGAAAACGGCGGCGCCAAAATTTTCGTTCGCTATATCTGTGAGTTCGTTATATATCGGGTTCGCTATAACGGGGTTCGACTGTACAGTTTTTTAAAGTCTTAGAAATTAATATACAACTGTGAAAAACATCTTATACAGCAGGGGCGGCCAACAAGTCGATCGCGAAGCCAATTTTAGTCGATCGTTCGCGGTGTCTTAACTTAGAAACCGATTAGACTACGTGATAAAAATAGCACTAATTTAGGGCCCTAGTTAGGGCGGCAGTGAGGGTTCGGTTTACACTGCACTAGACTGGGATTGTAATTCAGTCTGAGACCGAACGCATTCCATGGCACCCGTGCTTTCCAAGCATAAGAAAATTGCCATTGATATACGCCTAATTGATTCCTTGGTTAGGGACATACAAACTCAGTCTTCCCATTAATGTCAACATAATAAATTCTAAACCTGTCTTTAGCTTATTTGAACTAATATTGTCAATAATTACTCATGTTGTTTAAAGTCCCCTGGGCGTGACTTTTTTGGCCCGTTATGTATGTTGTTTTTTACGTAGATAGATGCGTTTGTTTGAATATATATTTTGCTTATATACCCATGGCTCGCGAGAGTGCATCACGTAATGAAACACAGTGTATAAACAGTAAGTATTTCACACCTCCCCCTCCCCACTTAGACTACACCTATAACAACAAGTCGATCGTGAGACATTTTTAAGATAAAAAGTAGATCTTATGTACACAAAAGTTGGCCACCCCTGTTATAGAGGAACGTAGATAGAACGTTCTACTTCCCTTTAAATAATCTTTCTGGCGAGGTAAAAATTTAAAAAAATAATCGTGATCATTATATAAGGAGTCTTTCCTTGTGAGATCTTTTAAGATCTCCCGACGAAGATATAATTAAGATCTCCATAAGCACTAATATTTCTTTGATTCTAATTTTCAGATTCCTAGTATTCCATGGAAAGATATGGCTTTATCCGTCCCTCTGTGGGCCTTGGCGATTGGATTTTTCGGTCAATTCTGGCTACTAGGATTTTTTTCTACTGTTCACGCTCTCTATATGGGAACTGTATTGAATCTTCCAATCGTAAAGGTAAAAAACCTCATTGTTAATAGTAGACATTTGTCTAAAGAATTTTTCATAATCTAACGCATTAATAACTATATTAATTTATGATAACGGGGTTCGAATTGGAAAAGGCCGTAACTAGCTTACCGACTGTAAAAATAATGTACTATGCATATTTGTTTCATTCTATTGAGAAATTATAGATTTATATATTTTTGATTATTTGACATAAAAAAAAGTTGATAGTTTAATGAATGCATACGCTTTACGTACTGTGGTTCTTGTATGGTCCAAAAGTAGGATATTGCCTATAAGAAACTTTCAATAAAACGACGAATTAGCGGACTGTATATTGAGATAAACATACTAGAAATTAATAATAACAAATAGTATTTATTAGAACCTATTAGAACATGTTAGAGCATGGGAACAATCGAGTCGTGCAAGAAGAGCTCGTGTCCTGATCAACTATAGAACTGAACTGAAAATAGCTGGCTACGAAATAGTGCCAACATGGCGAGGGTCAAGCTACTGCTTGGCAACCCTAATGCGATTTCATGATGATGAAGGCCCGATGAAACCCTAATGCGATTTTATCGGGCTTAACAATTCTCTCTACGGAAGTTAAATTTCTGAAAGAAAAATTTCTTTGTATAAAATCACAAATGGCCACGGGAGGTCATTCAACATTTATTTTAAAAGTTTAAAATATTCAGTTAATAAGGAGAATATTAATGTGACCAAGCGTTGATCGTTTGTTTCTGCATAAACTGTTTTACTATTTTTCTTGTCACTCAACAATTTTCAAGCACATGTACTCACTGCTTTGTGTGTGTAAAGGGATCAGAAAAACAGGCAACACACAGAGTAAATGCGAGTTTTTAAAGATTTTTAGTAAACTATCATCTACGCGTAACCTGATAAATTCGAAAATGGTTTCTCAAGCATTTAATTAAGATATATTGTACTTATACCACTTTATCTTTACATACTTGGTATAAACGAAATGCATCAAGATATTGCTGAGTACCAAGATGAACAAATCGGATCTTGCTGTAAAAATATATTTAAGGAGATGAAAACAAAGAACTTATGACATTATGTCTGAAATGATGAAAATTTACCTACGAATAACCTTTTTTTTTGGGGCGGGGGGGGGGGGGGGGTAGATTATTAGGCTTATTTTTTAGACCCTTAACCCAACCTCCTTCACGGTTACGTCACTGTAGTGTGCCAAACTGTTCTCTGACTGATATTTAAAATACACTTTTATTAAATCTCGTATTCCAGTGTTGGTTACAATGGATGTTATTCTATGCCTTTAAAAATAACGTGAAATCACTTATTATATGCCGTAGAATATTTGTTACTTCAGTCGTTATGTATGGCAAAATTGGAGAAAGTTTACACAAAACAATTTTTTAAACAGTTTACTTGACAAAACTTGACAAAAGGCTTTTTTCCAACTCAGAATGGAATCCTTTCTTGCCTTCCACATCTACTGCGAGCATTCGCCACCTGCATTGCCAGTTACCCAGTGGATATTCTGCTCAAGAGGAAGTTGGTCAGCGTTGGTTTCATCAGAAAAGGCGCCACTTTAATAAGTAAGAGATCAGTTACTTGTTCAGAATTTCAACGTGTGATCAATAAGCGTCTCGCAAATCTACGATAGATAAATGACAAACGTAAATCAAATATTTGCGACTCTTTTTTTTTTCAGACACCCTAGTATCCTGTGGAGCCTTTTTCGGCATCACACTTGTCGGACGCAACGTTACAGCCTGCACGCTACTTTTCATTGTGGGTGGAGTTCTCGGAGAGTTTGTCACATTTGGTGTCTGCATGGCTTGCATTGACATTGCTCCGTGTCTCTCAGGTATGTTTTCTTAAATAATTTATCGAAGTAAGAAAGTTTTGATCCGAATGCAAGGGGATAAAATTGAGTTCTTTTTAATTTAGAACTAGGGTATAAAATCTTATTTTTGATGTTTAGAATCTAAAAGTCTGCATTTCATGATATTATTTTAAAACCAGTGATAAAAGCTAGTAGAAAATTAATCACGCACGAAAACTGGCGAAACAGATCAGGGAATAGAAAAATCTTAGAAACATTCGCAGTAATTAACTGAAAAAATTTCTCAGTTCGTAAAGCTCAAAAATAAATTCAATATATTTTTCCAACGTATTGATCAGAGCAGGAAAACGCTTACATTGAGGCAAATTGGCCCTAAACCTGTGTTCTGCCCCATTCACTTGTTGTAGGCCAGAAGTTCTCAAATTTTCTTCAGTTGGTATCCAATGATGACGAATTTTAATGTATCTCAACAAATTTTAATATTGATGTTATTAAAAATTGTTAAATTTATTATTACTTCTCCGTTTGATAAATGTTAACTTCTTTTAAAAAAATTGGTGAGAGGAGTGAGATATTAAGAAAGAAAATCTCCATCGGCTGTCTGTCTCATGTAATATTTTCTTGGAAAATGCTTGCATACGTATAACTTCCGTAAGTTGGGGTTACTTGGACCTTAGGGGGTTACTTGGACGCAAACCGAAAAAGTGTTTTAAATTACACCTAGGTCTCATATCAATAAAATATAGATATAATTCACAATCTCTCCAACAGATAGGAGCATTAGCTAGGTCCTGAGGCACTTTACCACGTCCCCGCTGTTCCCACCTCTTTTTAGTTCAGGTTATGTTGCTTTGTGATAAAAACACGAATTTTTGTGACCGTATAACTTCCAGTTTCACTTCTTTATACACTACAGTCCCACATTAGGTAAGGATAAATTTACATTTCAAATACAGTCTTTAAGAATATAACAATAGTTTTAGATGAATAGAGAATCAATTAACCCAGTAAAATTTATAAGTATTAACTAGTGTGCTGATAAACTAAAAATGGGGTTACTTGGACCCAAACAAGGAAGTGGGTCCTATTAACCCCTAGTCACATTTTTGATTAGACATTCTCAAATTTCACTGCAAAAATAATAAATATCATTACTTCATGTTGGGTTCCTTTTATTAAATGGTTAAACCGGTTCACGCGCATTAATTCGCAGATCTGATGCAAAAATGCCCCAAAATTACAAGAGCTCTCCTGGGAGCAGAAAGTATGCGGATTTTATAGCTGAAAAATTAGAATGTTTAAATGCTGTGAGGTCAGGAGAAATGTCTCAGAGAGATGCCTCAACCCCCTTTAAAATTAGTAGGTCCACTATAAAAAGGAGATTGAAGAATGGTTTATTGAATAAACCTGGACATCCAATCATATTTACTAGTAAAGAAGCGTTGGCCCGTGACAGTCATTGAGACAAAATTTGTGATTTTGGATTTCCCGTAGACGAACGCGACTTTCGATTTATTGTCAAGGAAGATCAGTGAAATGTTTCCAAAACAAATCCCTCGGCGTGACTGGGTAAAATTAGTTTTGAAGACGCATCCACTGTTAACAATCAGATTTTCAAATAAAAGAGGGTTTGTTTTCTGTTTTAATATAAAATAAATTTTTCATACATTAGCCTCTATTTTTATTTCAAGATCCTAGGTGCTGCTTGAGCCCACTACCTATTTGAATTGTATATTTCATGCAAAATGTAGGTTGGGTTCAAGTAACCCCAGTCAGGGGGTTACTTGAACCCAAATTTCAATAATTTATTAAATATATATATATATATATATAATTAAAATTTTGGTTTGAAAAAGACCCAAAATCCTGGGGAATCTTCAAATAAGTTGTTCAAATCAGGTTATCAGCACAAATATGTTTTTAAGGCTATCGTTGGGGAAGAAATGTACAAAAATCTTCACTTTTTGGGTCCAAGTAACCCCAATCTACGGTACCTCTAAATCTCTCACTTAGTCCTTTTCGTACCACAGCCCGAGAACCGCTGCAGTTGGCATTTTGCGTACACTTGGTTTGCTGTGTAAGCATTCTCCAGCTCTTCTCGCGGGGAAGAAACCAAGTTCACTTTTGAAATTCGTGAATTGAGATGACTTTTCAGTTATTTATTGTGAAAGTTTTAAGGATTTTCTATTCCCATTATTAAGCATGCTACAGGCAAGGGCGGCACTCACGGGATCGACAGGGTGGCGCACACAAGTGATAATGGAATGAAATGAAGCAAGTGTGTGTGTGTGGGGGGGGGGTGACAATCGGTGAATTTGGGTAACTAACATTTTTACAACATGCTGAAAATCTAAGGGTATGCAATGAGGAAGAAAAGACAGCAAAACTAACTGACGGGACATTGGTTTGTTTTTCCTCAGTAACTTACTGTACGTTGGGTGACCCTAAGGCTGAGCCCTATTCCGAATTAAAAAAAATTTCCCGAACTGTAAATCACCTTGAAATGTATAAATGGGAACATTACTACAGTCCAGCCCCGCTATAGCGAACCCGGTATATAACGAACTCACGGATATAACGAACGAAAATTTTGGTCCCGCAAATTTTGGTTTTCCCATTGTACGTAATTTAATTAGTATTGTGTCAGTTTAATGTAATCGATTTTAGTCGACTTAATTCATTAATGATCAGTTTTAATAGATTTTATATTTTTTAATACATCATTATGGAATACAAATTGCAACTAATGAGTTATAGATTTTGTGAACTCTAGCATTTTTCTTAACGGTCTGGACACAGGGAACTACCGAATAAAGTGAACAAAACCTTTGGTCCCTTGAAGTTCGTTATAACTGGATTCGACTGTATATTCAGGCACACCTCATGCACTTGTTTAAAGAAGATCTTTACAGTATAAGACAAAAATACAAGATTTTCAGATACATTTTCTCATGTCGGAACTTTGAGTCGATAAATCGAAAAGATTTGGGAATATATGGAATATCTTGAGTGTGTCAGGGCTAGAAGAATTTTGAAATCATAAGATAGCCAGCCGTGCATGTACCAAAAATAAATAAATAAATAAATAATGCAAATCCCGTCAAAAAGTTTTGCATGCCCGAATTTTTCTGGTGAGATAAGGCTGACGAATTTATTATGTATAAATATTTTTGCATTTCACGACGAATGATTAGTATTGAATTTTTATTGCTATTGCGTATCTTACTTATCCTAAGGCATAACTGGATTTTCATCTGATAAAAGTGTCACTTTTACTTCTCCCGAAATGCTACCAAATATGAAGACAGATGAAATTTCGTATATTCCACAAATATCTTTTTACATATCAGGTGGATTTTTCTTCATGCCCCGGAGCATGGGATTCTTTGAGGTCTTGCGTATGTTTGTGTGAGATAGATAGATAGATAGAGAGAGAGAGAAGGAATTAATAACTATGGATAAAAATAGCATGAATCTGCAGTATTACCAAAAAAACTTGTAAGAAGTGGATTTAATATTAATACTTCCATTGTAAGGTGTAAAGAGCAGTACTTCCTTATGAAAAGGTACTAATGCTTAGAAACTGAATGCGAAATCTACCTCATGAAATTGAACCAAATTAAAAAAATTCATGAAATAAAATTTAATGGTAACATCTCTTAGTCAACAGGGCCTACATTATGATTAAAAGAAGGCTTGTTTCTGAAAGATGTGATTAATGCGATTGTATGTTTATCTTAAAAAACGCAATATCTCCAAAAAATCATCCGTGAAATTATGTTGGCACTGTTGATAAAACGATTTTATTACTAGACAATATTTCTTAAGTTTCCTGAATTAGGTGATGTTCACGTGCTAAATGTCATCTAACACGTAATGGACAACTAAGGGCCTGTTCACATAGGAGTCCGATAGCGGAAGCGTTAAAGTATTGAAATATATTTAACCCATGACAAACCTCCAAACGATTATCAACGAAATTTTTAACTCCTATGATTAGTTTATTTCCGTCTCAGCGCCATCCTTCTTTTTTACGCTTCCGATACCGGATTCCTATGTGAACAGGTCCTAATTCATTAGATTCAACTTATTTCTAACAATAGACGATTTCATTAATATAATGTCATTTGGAAAAAAAAGACCTATAATTAATTTACTCATGAAGTGAATAAGCTCTAAATAAAGCGAATGTTTGAATGCAGTGGCGCAACCAGGACTTTTTTCTGGGGGGGGGGGGGACGAGATGAACGGATAAAAATATTTATAATGCAAAATCAATATTCATAATGCAGTTTCTATTTCTTTGGGGGGGTTCAGCCCCCCCCCTGGGTGCGCCACTGTTTGAATGAAATATTTTTTATTTCAATTTCTTTCAGATGTTTCCTCTCGAGCTTTAGGTTAAATAACACGAAAATGAGTTTTCGCATAATTCACTAAAATCTAATGTTATTGTTATTTGTTCGTAAACTGAGTCAAATGTTAATTTATTCATTTCTCTCAGCTACTCTTTTTGTTGTTGCAAATATTGTTTTATTTGATATTAGTTTGTTTCGTCAGCTTCACCGTGTCTAAAAGATCAATGATTTTCCAACAGGTACTGTTAGTGGTCTCATCAACATTGTGGGAGTTTTTCCATTCTTCATAATTCCTGCCATGGTTGGATGGATTACTAATTATGAGGTATAGTATTTCTTTAGTAATATTTTTTCGAGATATCTTTCGGCACATGCTTGTGAATTTAATATACAGGGTGTTGCCAAATTTGACCGACACATTCAGAGGGGTTATAGTAGGCATCAAGACGAGCAATAATTACATAGGAATGTATGACCGGAGACGCAAACCTGACGCTGGAGGACGCTGTTTACTTAATCAGACCATACATCTTACCAACCCCATTGGATGGCGGAAATATCGCATTTTTCTGGAGAAGGTAGAAAACTCAAAAACAAAACAGAGTCACATAGGATTGTACGTATGACCGGAAAAGCAAACCTGGTCAACTAGAGCAGTGCTCCGCAACCGCCGTGCCGTGGCACACTAGTGTGCCGCGAGGTGATCTTGACTGTGCCGCGGTGATTTTATCGATAGTAATAATAAAAAAATTAACCACCGCATTAGTCTCAAATTTTTCTATGTAAAATATTCCTCTAAATTTTTGCTAATATGTAATTTCTCTGGGTCGAAATTATACACAAAACAAAAACATGTACACTGAAGTGCCACTGAATTAGGGATAGCAAAGCCTATGCAAATTGTGTAGCGCTGCGCATCATGTATGCGCAAGTCAGGGCGCTGTGGTAACTGCATATATAGCGCGTACTGCGGTTGTTCTGAATTACACTGCTGGCCACTGCAAATGCAACACCCTGAAGGAAACATGCAAATAACATGAAATTTACAACATGCATTAGCGGAGGTGAGATATGCAAATGATTAGAATTTCAGCGCAGACGCACATCACACGCGCCTGTGGCGCCACTTCAAAGCGCTATTTAAGGCTTGGAGATTTAGACGATTTCATGTTCGGCAATTGTGTTTTTCTTGTGGTTTTTTCAAAAAACGATCAATTATGCCTCGTCGAAAACAGCGATCATCTTTTGATCAAATATACGAGTTCGACAGAGGAAGGATAGTGGCCTACCGAGATTGTGGATTATCTTTCAGGGAAATCGGTAGTCGTGTTGGACGAAACCAAACAACTGTAATGCAGATATGTGATCGTTGGATGAAGGAGGGTACAACGGACCGGTGTGTTCGATCGCATCCACCTCAGCGCACCACTTCACGCGATGACAGGCAACTTGTGAGCATGGCAGTGACGGATCGCTCAGTCACATCACGAACCATAGCACAGCACATGCAGTCTGTAACGCATCATCCAGTGTCTGCGCGTACCATTCGACGCCGTTTACAGCAGAGTGGTCTGTCCGCAAGACGTCCATTGCTTTGTCTACCCTTGACGCAGAACCACAGACGTCTCCGCCGCCAATGGTGCGATGACAGAAGGATGTGGACGGCAGAATGGAATGAAATTGTCTTTACTGACGAGTCACGCTTCTGTCTGCAACACCACGATGGTCGTATTCGAGTCTGGAGACACTGTGAAGAGAGGATGCTGAACAGCTGCGTTATGCACCGCCACACTGGTCCTGCACCGGGTATTATGGTATGGGGCGGTATTGGATATCACTCTCGCACACCCTCTAGTACGCATTGCCGGTACTTTAAACAGCCAGCCCTACATCTCCGAGGTGTTGGAGCCAGTTGTCCTTCCTTACCTTCAGGGCTTGCCCACAGCCATATTTCAACAGAATAATGTGCGACCATACGTGGCACGCATTGTCCAACGGTTCTTCGTCAATCGCCAGATTGAATTGCTTCCGTGGCCGCCTCGCTCTCCGGATCTTTCGCCGATAGAAAACATGTGGTCCATGGTTGCTCTACGATTGACCCAGATTCCATCCCCAGCTGCCACAGCAGATCAACTTTGGCAACGTGTGGAAGCTGCTTGGTCTGCTGTACCCCAAGAACTCATCCAAAGTCTCTTTGAATGAATGCCGAGGCGTGTGGCAGCGGTGATCTCCAACAATGGCGGCTACTCTGGCTACTGATTTTGGCAGGAACCACACTTCACAGAAGTCTATGAATCTAATCATTTGATACTTGGTCAACATGTTATCTACAAAATAAATTTTGTTGTGATATCTGTTGTCTTTCTTGGTGTTGCAATTTGGGTGGCCAGCAGTGTAGTTGTCGGAATTGCCAGTATGGGTAAACTGCCTGATTTAGACGCCTTCGATCGCGGACAAATCGTAGGTGCGCGAAGCATGGGCCATTCAATTTCCGAAACCGTCAGACAGCTAGGATTTTCAAGGTCGACAGTGTCAAGAGTATACCAAGAATACATGGATGGTGGAAAAAAAAAAACTAGCGATCGGGCAAACTGCAACGGACAATTAGCCTTGACAGTGCGTGGTGAGAGACGGCTCAGGCGTATTGTACGTAGCCAGCGAAGCCAAACATTAGCTCAAATTACCACCCAGTTTAATGACGGTGCCAGTCGTACAGTCAGTAAACGGACTGTGCAACGCTCGCTTCACCGTATGGGTTTTGGGAGCCGTCGACCTACGAGAGTACCATTGCTCTATACTCGCCATCGGGCTGCATGTGTTGCCTGGGCAAGAGAGCACAGAGACTGGAGTGTAGGGGACTGGAATCGAGTAGCATGGAGTGATGCGTCTCGATTCCGACTACTTAACGCCGACGGGAGGCTGAGAATATGGCGTCAGGCTCATGAAGCCATGGATCCTGCATGCCTGGCTGGAACTGTACAAGGGCATGGTGGCTCAATCATGGTCTGGGGTGTTTTTTCGTGGCACAGTTTGGGATCTTTGGTGCGTGTACTAACCTCCCTCAATGCAATTCCGTACGTAGAGTTGCTGGGTGATCACCTCCATCCGTTTATGCTGTTCTGATATCCGCACGGTAATGGAGTTTTCCAGCAAGACAACTGTACCTTTCACAAGTCCCGGTTGGCTACTGGCTGGTTGGATGAGCATTCCTCTGACTTTTTGTCATGAATTGGCCACCTAGAAGCCCAGACGTAAATCCTATTGAGCATCTTTGGGATGTTTTGGAACAGGGCGTGAAAGGCCATCACACAGCACCAAAGAACCTTACTGAATTATGGACAGCTTTAGCCAATATTTGGCAAGCCATTCCCGTGGAACGTTTCCAGAAACTTGTTGAATCTATGCCTCGTCGTGTGGCAGCCATTATCAAGGCCAGAGGAGGCCCAACTCGTTACTAGGTAGGTATCCCTAATTCAGTGGCACTTCAGTGTAGTTACTATACATTGTATGTATGCTCAAGCGTCATATTTCTAGATTTCAGTTAAGAAACAATATTCACAAATTTCTGACAAAGCCATAGCAATTTTGCTCCCTTTTTCTACAACATACTTATACGAACAAAGCTTTTCGACACTGGTTCTAATTAAAGATGACAAACGATCGTGTTTAAAGGGTCTTGATCATGAACTTCGGGTAGCTCTTTCTAATATAGAGCCAAATATAAAACGTGCATATGTTCATCAAAACAAGCTCAAATATCTCATTAATAAATTAGTTATGTTTAAATTAGCTTTGATTTATTAGGCTTAAGTAAAGACCAAAAAGCAAATTTTAATGTAAAAATTTAAAGAGAAAATTTTTTTACTTGTTAACTATAGCTTTATATTTTTGTTCTTGTGTTGGTGTACAGTTCAAAATGATTTATATAAAACTTAAATGATTATAATTATCTTGATACATAGAGCTATTTTATTGTGTTCTTATCCAATAAGAACATATACGTATTATTGTAATTTATATATTTGCAAGCTTTTACTTGCGGTGTGCTGCGGAATTATCGAAAACACGTTGTTGTGCCGTGGAAGATAAAAGGTTGCGGAGCTCTGAACTAGAGGATAAACAGAGATGCAGAAATGTTAACTTATCATTTCTGCATCTTTGTTTATCCTCTTGCTCTTCAAGTTTGCGTTTCCGGTCATACATTCGTTTGTGATTCTGTTTTGTTTTTGAGTTTTCTATCCCCTCCAGAAAAATGCGATATTTCCGGCCATCCAGTGGGGTTGGTAAGAGGTATGGTCCGATTAAGTAAACAGCGCCAGGTTTGCGTTTTCGGTCATACATTCCTATGTGATTATTGCTCGTCTGGATGTCTATTTTCACCCCTCTGAATTTATCGGTCGAATTCGGCAATACCCTATATATATATATATATATATATATATATATATATGTGTGTGTGTGTGTGTGGCTATCAAAATAATGGAAACACTAAGAAACATCATGAAAACCTTTATTAATATGGCGCAAGATCATCTTTGTCATGTAATACCACCTAATTCACCGTGGAATTGGATTATACAAGTCATGAATAGTGGTTAAGAATATATTATACCATTTTTCAGATTGAAAAATCATGAAAGTTCCTTTAGAGATGCTGTGGAGGATATCGATACCTGGCTCTATCCGCTTATACTGATCACAGTGGTTCGATGATATGTAGTCGGGGGGGGGGGGGTTGTACAGGGCAAGATAAGATATTCGACTTCTTTTTCATGCTCTTCAAGCCAATACTTGATAGATTTAGCTGTATGTATAGGGAGATTATCATCCTGGAGAACGCCATCTCCTGCAAGAAACAGTGTTTGCACCATAAGATGGACTAGTGAGCTAAAATTTCGACATAGTCCTTCCCTTTCAATCTCCCTTTTAGGGTTACAATAGGGCTTGAAGAAAACCATGAGATGCCATCCCAAACCCTGATAGATCAACCTCCATGATTGACAGTTGAGATGAGACAGACAGAATCTTACGCTTGTGTAGGTATTCTCCAGACATACGCACGTCCTGTTGCAAGGAATAATGTGAACAATGATTCGTCTGACCAAATGCCATTTTTCGACATATTACTCGACCAGGATTTGTGCTCGTAGCACAATTGTGGGCGGTATTTTGTATTGGCATCTATTACAAGTGGCTTGGGAATAGCTACCCTTCCGTAAATGCTTTGTTTGTGAAGTTCCCTTCTACCTCTAATGGTTAATACCGGAACATGCAGATGCAGATTGAGCTCTTCGGTCATTTTGGTTGCAGTTGTTTTCTTTCTTCATGTCGCAATCGGCTTCAATACCTCGTCCGTCTCTTTCACTTAGCTCTCCCTTTTGTCCACTATTCCTTTTGACAAAGGATGTTTTTCCGTGCACTCTGTATGCTATCATGACTTTCGATACCATAGTTCGAAAAACCCATTAGCATGCGGGTTTCCGTAACAGATACTCCAATTTAAACGCGCTCCAACAATTTGCCCTTTTTGCAAGGTTTTCAAGGTTTGATATTTTACGCTGTTCTCCCCAAAAGCACGATGCCCTTAGCTTCATTACTCCTACCTGACAGTAGAATAATACATACACTATATTATATAAAAAAATACCGGTGGCCAGATTTGCTTTTTAAAGAATACGAAGCATATTCATAAACACCACGAATATTGATAAGTATTTCCATTATTTTGATAACCACCTGTATGTATATAATGATAAAGAAGTCAAATGCACTCTTTAACAAAATTTCGTGGGCATTTTGTAATGTGGAGGTTTCACATTTTTTTATTCCCGTACGTATTTCAAAATAAATTTTTAAAGTTTTTGCAAACAAGCGACGAATATTCCATTTTAGATAATTTATTGTGAGGAGGCAGAATGAAAAAAAAGATAAGATCTAATGCTTCCATATATTGTTGTGCCCCTTTACCCGAACATTTCAGACCAAGACGATAGATGGTTGTGGGCTGGGGAATGCAGCTACAGTTTTTAATGGTACCACAATTTTGACCGAGCACTTTCAATACCAACAACTGGTGGGCTCTTAAACCTCCTCCCACCCGCATACCACAAGGAAAGACTTTCCGGCCAACTGATTTAACGTGTCCATACCCAGCGTACACAAGAAAATGCTTCCATATTCATTATACAAGAGAGTAATAAACTTTATCCTTTTATTCCTTGTTAACACGTGCTATATTTGACTGGTTTTGCACCTGCTATATGTGACTGTTTTTATCACCCAATAATTATTTTATGGATAACTTTTTATCATTTGTTATATATCACTGTGTTTAATCACAGTTCTTTCAATTACCTGCTATATATGACCATTTTAACACCTATATATGGCTGTTCTTGTCATCGTCTACATTTCATCGTTTTTACCTTTTTTGTTCTTGTCACCTTTTTTATACCTCTGTTCTTCGTTTTGTCTACATGTTTCTCTTGGTCTACTTGGTCTTTTATGCAAATATTTTCTTATCTTAACGAGTGTTTGGCGCAGCTTGTCCTCTCTGAACCTTGCGTTATTAAATCCCAACCAACCAACCAACCAACCAACCTTTTATTCCTTGATAGCTAGCTGAGCGAGTGACTTAAATCAGAACCTTCAAAAATCCCACGAACGGCAATAGACTATATTATCAACCGGGAAAAAAAAATAATACTCGAAACACATCTTAATGAGAAGGGTCACATATGCAAACACAAGTCTCT
This sequence comes from Dolomedes plantarius, assembly GCA_907164885.2. Lineage (NCBI taxonomy): Eukaryota > Metazoa > Arthropoda > Arachnida > Araneae > Dolomedidae > Dolomedes > Dolomedes plantarius. The sequence continues at coordinate 195,017,815 of OU015491.1, read as the reverse complement.
GTACCAAGCAGCCATAGACCTATAGGTTTTGCCCTCCTTATCGGCTCTGAATTCCAAAACGCGGATTTCTCCGATTTTTTACAGATGAATGAAATGTTAATCAATCCAGCCCACAGTTCCCCGGCACAGAATCAGGCTTCTTTTACGATCTAAAGTTCATAGTTTAGGTATTAGATATAATTAGGGCTACGTAAATGTCGCTTTAAAAATAACGAAATTTCGCAACAACAAAAATACAGTATATAAAAATTTCGCATTTATTCGCAAATAAATGAATGAATTAATTAATTAAAAAATTTTGCATTTTTTAAAATAAATTACAATTTTACTTACTTGAGTAGGTAAGTATCAAAATTCTTAGTTAAAAGATAACATTGTATTAGTCTTTACATTATGTTCCTTAAGTCTTTGCCTTCAGTCATTAATTACTATGTTGTACATACTAAAATATCTCAGCATCTACTCTGTTAACGGGACTGTAGAGGCTTTGTATAGCTGCCTTTGCAAAGTTAAGGTAGCAGCATTTCGTTTCAATTAAAATCTGTATAACATCAACAGGAGTCTCTTGGTTGAATACTGTAAGTAACTGAAATATCCTTGACTTGGCGCTCAAGAGACGTTCATAAATCTACTAAATTTTCCACAAAACTTGATGGTTGATTTTTACAGTTAGATTTTTAGGTTCGACTCCGGTACGGACAAACTCTCCGGATGAAATACGGAGCAAATCCGAAGGAGAGATTTCTTTGTTACAGACCGCGGATGTTCTTAGTTAAGCAATTATGTTAATAAATTATTACTATTATTACCTAATTTCGCTTCAAAACCCGTTTATCACCGAGTTTTCGCCGGAAAGTAGTAAAAAAATAATTTTTTCATTTATTCTCTCATTTCAGCAAATTTCGCATTTATTCGCATCTATTTCGTAAATACGAAAATTACGTATCCCTAGGTATAATCAGTTTCAAACTATCAAAATTTTGAATGGTACTTTGGGTACGCCAACGTTTGCTATCCTTGATTATCTTCTTTCATTATTTAGGATAAAATGACTTACTAAACCGTCAATGAAGGAGGATTAAAAACAGGGTTTCTACTCAGATCTTGAACTAACTACGACTAGTTTAAAGACTCATTTTATGGTCACTTCCTCCTTTTTTTAAGGTTAACACATCTGATGATATTCCGAATAACGTGTTTAACCTTCGATCCAATGAAACAGAGAAAATATATTCTTCGGAAATTTTTCAAGTCAATGAATGACTGCCATAATAGTTCGAATTCGTATTTAATAACTAATAAAATATAAGTGGCATAAAAATACAAAAATCTAAATATTCAGGATTTACTTATACGGCCTCTGTATGAGCTTTTATACAAAGTTCATTATAAGAGCTGTCGTTGAATTTTTGAATGGAACTAATCTGAATGAATAACTATTTCATGCCTAAAAAAGAAATGAGAAGAGTTGAAAAAAAATTACAAACTTTTGGCTGTGAATTTTCAGTTTTTTAATTGGAACAAAAAAATTGCTGCATTCAATAGTAGTTACGAGTATATGCTAGTATTTCTCTGAACATCTAGTATATACTAGAATACAAGTATATTCTCGTAATACTAGTATACACTCGTAGTACTAGTATATACTAGTATTTCTCTGAACAACTAGTATATACTCTAAAAAAAATCGAATTCGTGATCAATGACAAATCTACTGTATTTCTGCATATTCATATTAAATATGTCTAGCAGTCTTTACAGCTTTAATATTGAAAAAGAAATTAATTTGAAAAAATATAAGTCCTTTTCAAGGTTTTAGAGCAAAAATTGGGCTACTTTAAGAACTTAGACTGAAAAGAGGGCCCTTTTAGGAAGCTTTAAACAATTATGAAAATAAAAGCCTTTTAATAAAACCAAAGGGAAACCTGTATAAAGATGGGGCCAGTTCCTTATACAAACTTACTTTTAAAGACCCATATAATTAAATATCTGAAGTAAATGACAGAATATATGAAATAAATATTTTCAACTTCTCGCACATACGGTTTGAATTATTTCTATATTCAGTGAAACTTCTGTATGGCGGCCAGTAATGATTCCGAAAAAAAAAATAAAAAATTTTAGGTAGTCTCATCTTACGAAACTACCGCAGGTTATTAACGTAGGATTACTTACCATTGCTTACCTCTTTTATATATATATATATATGTGTGTGTGTCAGTCAGTCAAAATTTTGACGCATTTCCGTACTTTTCTGTTTAACTGTTTACTGCTTGTCCAAGCGATACAGACTGGGTTTGACACGCTGCCAAAATTATAACTCGCGACGACGAACGGCTTTAGCGTATGAAATTTTGCTTTCCGGAGGACCGTTATGGAGGAACGTAATCCTACGTTAAAAAGGGGCCGTTTTGAGGGGTGGCCATTGAAAAGGTTTCTTCCATAACATATTGGCTCTATGGAGTCTTTAATCGGTTCTGAACAGAATATGACCATTTAGAGGGGTGGTCGGTTAGAGAAGTTTCACTGTATTTATATTTAGAAATGAGTTAATAGCTACCTCTATATACTACATCCAGTTTTGTTAGCTCATAATATCTGCATTATATTTGAATAACACAAATGTTTTAGATGCCGAAAATAGAATTGTGTAAGAATTCAACTTTCACATTTTCTTTCTCTTCAGAGTTCAATCGAGCAGTGGCGAAAAGTTTTCTACTCTTCAATAGCAGTCGTGCTAGCCTCAACTCTCATCTTTCTCGTATTTGGTGATTTAAGAGCACAACCTTGGGGTGTTTCACGAGATCCAAAGAAAAACAGAGAGATAGAGTATGAAGAAATCAGTGATTCAGATGACATAACCACATCTCCAAAGAAAATAGAGGATGATTTAGTATATTAAGATAATGTGTATAGACGTTTTATATAGTTATACTGCCCAGCTTATCAGTTGTCTTCGAATATAGTACAAATTTTATTACAAGTAATTTTCTAGTAATCTAATGATTTTGAATGATTCATTAAAACTGGTAGAAAATACTGTAGTTCCTAAAATACTGCAGTTCTTAAATGAGTGGGGACTTTTTTACACAATTAAAATTATTTTTGATCTCTGCTTATACATATTATACTAAAGTGCTACGCAAATAAAAAGAAAGCTACTCTTTATGTCCCTTCCTCCCCCCCCTGAAAAAAGTTTTTATAACATATCATTGTGTGTATAATATATATATATTATATTTATATATATTTAATTAAAAGCCAAACGCTATCAAAATAATTACAGTCTAACTATATTAAAATTTGTTTTCTATAATGCTTATTTCATATGATAATCTGATTGTTTTCTTTATAATAATTTGATGTTTGTCAAGTGGTCTTTAAAGTACAACCCTCATCATTCAACTCTTTTGTTTTTTATATGGGTAAAAATTACAAACTGTATAAATGCTGGAGGATTTATATAAATTCTATTTAAAAAGTAAATTTAATGAATCATCGAAGGCTAGTTTTTGAAATCATTTAAAATGGCTGCATGTAAATTTTTAACATACTGAGAACGGAGTAAAGAAGATTTGATAAGTTTTGAAGGTTAAGTAGTAGAAAGTCTTTAAAGCATGTTAATTGAATCTGCATTAACCAATAGCTGCATAGTGGAAACATGTTTAAAAGATCTCTATTCTAGGATTTTTTAAACTGTGTGTGTACAGCATCAATTGCTAAAATTTTTATAAATAAAGATTAACTCTCTCATGATCAAGTTATGCAGTTCAATACATTACATTATATTGCATACACAAAGATGTAAATGCTTTTATTTATTTTTATTTTTTAAGATTTTACATTTGGTTGAAATATTCTTTCGTGTGAGGTTTTTGTGTATGAGTGATCATCAATGCACTGTTCAGAAAACATTTATTATTTGAGTGATCATTATCGTATTGTACAGAAAGCACTGCAACTGCAGAAAGTGAACTTTATGAAATCAAATATGCATACTATTTAACAGAAGCCCTAAAATTTAAAAAAAAATTCTCTAAGCTGCTATGTTTGTAAGAGAAATAAACTATTTATCTCCCAAGATATGTTGTTGTAAGCTCACAAAATGATAATAGCTGAAATCTCTTTACTTATGAATATGCTGTAAAACTTATTTAGACTTTTATAATATCTTATTAACATGTCTGAAGTACAATGCATTTATATAAGGAAATAAGGTAATATGATTTCTCTACAGGTCAACTCTGTAAACAATTTACCACTATTAGTTACAAGTTCCAGTACAAGTTGTTAAATACTTTGAAAAATGTAATATTTTGCTGTATAAGCAATGTCTTATTTATTTGAATTTCCACAGGCTTGAACTAACATTTATAAAAGATAAATTTTATCCTTAAAATAACCATTTTCTATTTAACTGCAGCAGAAATAGATTTCACTTTTACAACATTCATTTTTTATTTATAGCTTTAAAACTATTTTAACAAGTACAAAGATTTTAATGATTAGTTAAAGTAAAAAATGAATAAATAAAAACTAGAAATATGTAAGTTTTAAAAATATTGCATCATAAATTTTAAAGATAACAGATTATTTCTTTACATTGATTTTTTTACATCAGTAAAAGTTTTGTATATATTTTATAAGTTGTAAATATATATTTTAGCCACTTTGAATGTGTCTTTTTTATTTTAACATGAGAAGCAAGCAAACAAACAAAAATTCTGAAAGGTACTAAGTATAAAACTATATCAATTTTTATTCCCCACATTTAAACACCTGGAAACTGAAAGGTAGAAGGGTAAAGCTGTAAAACTATTTTTCTTCCATGAAACTTTGATATCATCGTCCTAATTAACAAACCACATAACTCACATTTCCCACTTTTTACTTCTTCACAAGCACAACAGCCCCCTACAAGCCCTGGCTGGTGCTCCATCCAGCATCTTCCATCTGCGACGACTCCTTTCCAGTTTTTAACTTCCAAAGTCTTTAAGTCTTTTTCAACGTCATTTAACCATTTAGTTGGTGGTCTACCTCTAGCTCGGGATCCCTCAGGTTTTTCAAATGTCAAGATCTTAGTGGGATTATCTTCCGAGCTTTTCCAAACATGGCCAAGCCATCTTAATCTATTACTATGGATGACTTGTGTTATTTGTGATTGCCCATAAAGCCTATACAGTTCAAAACTACATCTGGTTCTCCAACATCCCTCTTCCTACACTGGGCCAAAGATAGCCCTGAGGATTTTTCTCTCAAATATGTCCAGTGAGCACTGTGTGTCTATGCTTCACTTGCGTAAAGTGAAACAGGTAGTATTAGTGTTTTATATATTCTTAATTTAGTTTTGCAGCTGATAAGATTAGATCTCAATTGTCTTTTCAGCCCCACTTTTTACAGGATGAACAAAACACTGATTTATTCAACAGTGAAAAGATAAATTATCATCACTTATTCTTAAAAATAAATGTGTTCCAAGATATATCACTCACTCCTTTCAACAACGTCATATCTCAAAAATAGGCGATTTTTAGTTGGTCTGTTTTTAGAATGCCCTGAAAGAATAGTATATCCCTGCAAGATTGTCATGTCTCATCGCTCAATATAAGCCACTAGAGAGTAGAATTAATATTTATTTTTAATACATTTTATTCTACTTTTAAACTTTAAAATCACTCTGCTGAAAAATCATGTTTTTTGAGACATGACGTTGTTGAAAGGAGTGGGAATTATAGGCCACAATGTTATGTAATAAAAAATCTTCGTAATTGAAGTGGAGAGAAGATGCTCAGAACATCAATATTTTTATCAAAATATCGACTTCGATTTCACATCCCTAGTCTGGTGTGACATTTTGAAAGACTGCAGATATGTGTTTCTTAAGTTCGTCAACGCCATTTGGTAGCAGTGGAACAAACACCTGATGTTTGATGTAGCCCCAGTAAAAAAAATCACACAGAGGCCAGGGCTGCGAGGAGGCCATTGTTGAAGAGTAATGTCCTGTGGTGCTTGGTGACCAAACCACTAGTGTGGCAATTTGTCATTTAAAACCTCAATAATCATGAACTTTCAACTGTTATTTTTGATTTCCGATGAATAACAAGTTTGTACTTTGTTTAGTTTTCTTGAAATTGATTCACGGTCCCCAAGTGGTCTAAGGATCCCAGATTAAGACACAATGCTATAGATAGTTCACAAATCCCATTACTGAATAGTTCACATCTTAACCTTAGTGGTATTTATAAAGTGCCGGAAAATATATTAATAAACTATTAGTATGAAACTAGTGGGCAATTTGAAATTTTATTGTGGATTTTAAAAAACCTTTGTGGAGTACATTTACACACCTGCACACAAGTATTCTTTTCTTTTTGAAGAAAACTTTTATTACATAAATATACAGTTAACATAAAATAACAGAACATACAAAGACTGTCAACAATCCTTGTTTAAGTTTTTGACTAAGTTTGGTAAATATTCTTTTAAAAATATTCCTAAAATGGGATTGAAGCTAGTCTTCTGAAAAGTCCTAAAATTGATGAGTAGAGTTGACTCTGGTAATTCTCTTGACACATAACACTCGACAAAAAATGTGAATGGCTTAATTTTTTTTTCAGACATTGCATTCCTGGCATTTTGTTTGGAGGCATGAATTGATATATAGCGTTCCTTTCCAATTAAATTATTAGAAGCATTTTCTGACAGGCATTCTAGAGAAACATGATTCCGACCGAGCCAAGTATTTTGAGAAATTTTGCATTCGGCACACAAAATCAACCTATTTTTTAAATTAAATTTCTGGAAGTCCTCCAACATCAAAGCATCACAATATTTTTGCATATCATATGTTCGATATTTAATTCTCCTTTTTTGTGCTTGATAATATTCTGTAAGCGCAGAATGACACTGATTTAAATTTTCGACAGATTTCTTTTCTCTCTCAATTGCTTCATCATGCCTTTTAAGCATGTTCAGTATGTCTGAGGCTTCAAGAGTTCTGCATTCAAACAGCAGAACATGTCTTAACAACTGCAAGAATGATTCGGCGGTGAATAATTCTCCATTCTCCTTCACAGAATCACCGAATATTTCTTTTGTGATGAAAGGAACTGTGAAAGACAAATTTGTCGACCTGCTTTGAAGTTTAGAAAAATAGTCCTTTGGTTTGTCAAGTAGAGCTAAAAGTCCCCATTTTGAAGATGATGGAGAGATTAATGAACTGTCCTGAAATATTCTACAACCTGTTATTAATTCTGTGAAAAGAGTTTTGCAGTGTTTGTAATCAACGAGTTCGGCAACATTATGTGACTCCAACATGGGGTCTTGTACACAAATTGAATTCATCTGCATGAAATAAGAAAAGTGGTAATAAAGACATACAGAAATGTAAACAGATAATTTATAATTAATCTGTGTTGCATCATAAAATATAAGAAAACAACTTAAGCAACACACAAATGAAATTTGTACAAGTTCTAATAATTTTTAGAGGAGAATTTTGCCTTGAATTAAAGTAAGCAATGCTAGCAGAATTTTTTAGCATGATAATATCACAGATGCGAATCATTAGGACAAGAAAAAATAAATTAGAATATTCTTTTTGATGATGCACGTATCTGCACTTTCTTAATTAAAAGTTATTTTAGCCTCAGTGAATATGCATTTCATACATATACATGTAAAAGTATGTGTGTCTGTATATATATATATATATATATATATATATATATATATATATATATATATATATACAGAGAGAGAGAGAGAGAAAGAAATAATTATGGATTTCTGAAAGTTTCAAAATAAAACAGAGATCCTCTCTGTGTAAAAAATAAATGTATATTATACAAAACCAATTTTTACCCAATCATAATATTAAAAACATTGAAAGGGTTGCATGTAAAGCAGTAACAAACAATTTTAATACATCACTCTAGATCAGCGTTTCCCAACCAGGGTTCCGCATTACATTGTTAAAGATTCCACAAGAAATAGGGAACTAACACATACGTCATAAAAGGGAAAAGAATTTTTTCTTGATTCAGTACTGTACTCAGGTAACTTCGGTAGGGGAAGAAGGTATGGCTGTGCATTAATGATGCAAGAAGTGTAGGATTATGTGGTTGGTTAAACAGAGTGCTAGTGCGTATTTTTATTTTACTACTTTTTCAGTATTTTATTCAGTTTTGTTTCTCATTTTTTAATTCTTCTATAGATTTAAATGGTTAAAATGTAGCGATACTTGAAGAAAATTAATCCAAATAATTCTGAAGAGACTATTGATGCAGATTTAGAATCTCATACAAAATTTCAAAAGACTGATAAAGAAAGAGGTGCAAAAAAGGTTCGTCATTACATGAAAGTTATTTATAAATGGGCTTTACATGGACTTATGAGCCAGAATGTCCTCTTCCATTGTGTCTCGTTTGTGATAAAAAAAAACTTTCGAATACAGAAATGGCTCCACCAAAATTGAACAGACATTTCACGACAAATCATATTAAGAAAAATAAAACTATTGATCATTTTACAGCTCTGTTAAAATCTCAAAATAAACAGAGTACAGCTTTTGTAAACACATTCACAATTAGTGAAAAGGCTCAGGAAGCAAGTTATTTAGTAGCAGAGCTTATTTCACAGAAAAGGAAAAGTCACATAATCGGTGAGAATTTGATAAAGCCCGCATGTAAAATTATGGTGGGTAAAATGTTGGAAAAAAATGCAGTAAGAAAAATTGAAAATATTCCACTTTCAAACAATACAGTAAGTTGACGAATCAATGATATGTCACATGATGTTGAAGAGGTTTCGTGTGATAAACTGAAAAATGACATTTTTTCAATTCAAGTGGACGAGTCAACAGATTTAACCAACAAATGTTATGTTCTAGCATTTGTAAGATTTTTTAACGAGGGAGAAATTCAAGAAAACTCCATCTGCTGTAAAGAATTACCTGAGACAGGCAGATAACATGAATAATGTAAATAATTCAACACAAAATAATACGTATAAAGAGGGCATAGACAGCTGAACAAATTAACAGAAAACCTATCCTAGCATTGAAAAATTTAAACTTTTCAATAAAAGATTGCACAGTTGCAACAAATCCTCATACTAAAAACAGACAAATATAACTAAAAATAGGGGCTTGTGGCAGTCCTGTGGTACAGCGTGCTGGTTTTCGGTGCTAAGGGTGCTCAGATAGAATCCCGGCACTGCGCCACGAAAACTGCCTCCGTTCGTGTTGTCCCTTCATAGGGGGTAATACTGTCTGCCTATATGGTGCCCCCATAATAAAATGGGCAGTAAAACTGTGGCGTAGTAAGGGCAAATGTGCGATTACAAGTACCTCCGCATTGGTTTTTAAAAAAATAACTAAAAGTAGATAATTCAACAAAGCACGATAATTATTAGCAGGAAGAAGTAAACTTCATTAAACAAAAGCCACTTCACTCCAGAATTTTTAAAAAAACAATGTGAAAACATGGATAAAGAGCACACAAATCTGTTGTTATATACTAAAATCCGGTTGTTAAGAAGAGGCAGAATTTTTAATAGAGCTTTTGAACTAAAGGATGAAATAAACACATTTTCAACAAAATTACAAACAAGATTTTATTAAATGCTTTGAGAATCAAATCAGATGCTAGCTTATTTAGCAGATATTTTTCATCACTTGAATCAACTGAATAAGTTACTGCAAGGCAGAGGAGAAAATATACAAACTTCAAGAAACAAGATTCTTGGATTCAAAAGAAAATTAAACTTATGGAAAGATTATGTTGTAAAAGGGAATCTTGATAAGCTCCCTTGAATTACTGGCGGGACTAAAAAGTGAAGATGGATACCAACAAATTTCAAGTTTTATTGTATCCCACCTAGAGGACCTGTCAAAAAAAATTTATTACTATTTTCCATCCCTGTCAACAGAACTATACGGTTGGGTGAGGAATCCATTCTCTCGCACCTTTGTTCATCCTCAGAACCAAACTTTAAAAGAACTTTGTGGCTTACAATCGGATGGTTAATTGAAAATAAGATTTAATTATATGGTTTTGAACAAATTCTGGATTTCCGTAGAAAGTGAGTATCCATCAATTCATAGGAAAGCAATTAATATATTGCTGCAGTTTTCAAAATCGTACATATGTGAACAACCTTTTTCTTGTTTAACAAGTATTAAGAGTAAGTATAGAAATCATCACCTTTCTGTGGAAGATGAAATCTGCATATGTATATTGAAAATCAGACCCCGAATTCAACATTTATGTTCCAAAACACAGGTGCAGATTTCACATTAATATTTATAATAAATTGTTATACAGAAGAAATTTATTATTTATCTATACCAAATTATATTTAGAATTATACCAATTGCATGTAATTGCATTCTTTTTTTTAAAAAATAAACGACTAAAATGATAGTTTTTTTCTAGCAATTTCCATTGTATTGTAGTCCTCTAGTGTCCTACTATACTGAATCCGATGGTTATTTTTGAAACTATTCATATATCCTATTCTAGTGTTCGTTAGTTATATCTTTCAATAAATGAATAAAATCAGCAATAGAGTCAGTATTTATTTGAACTTTAATTTAACATGTTCCTAAAATATATTCAACTTTAATTTAATATTTAAAAAAATGAAAAACAAAATTCTAATAAGGGTGCCCCGAGTCTCTAATCTCATTCCCAGGGGTGCCACAAACATAAAAAGGTTGGGAACTGCTGCTCTAGATGTTTTATGAGCAAAGTTTTGACCATTTTAAATAAAACAGGTTTTTCAAGTTACCTAATTTATTTAATATAGCCACAGAGAAAAATATCAGCAACATGGAAACAGCTAGAAAATTTTTTACTGTTGTACACAACCTTTATTATAAAAGAAATTGTATTGAAGTGATGAAATGCACACACATACAAATATATAAATGCATAATTTAAGTTATGTATTTATTAAAAAAGGTTGAACGCATATGCAAAATTTTTAATCCTAAGTATATCTAATGTGAAGCTTAAACTAGAACAAATCATTGTTAAATTAATATGCAGAGCTTTCAGTGATTAACTTTAATCTGCTTTGGTTAATATAAATTGACACTCGATAAAATTAAGATAATATGTCTAATTTCAACAAATTTACTATCCTCAAGAAGAGACAACTAGCTTAGAATACAATATAATGTTCCCCTGCTACCACAACATATCGGGAAGATTTATCAAACAGGTGGGCCCAGAGTAATGTAATTAAATAATTGAGAAGCAAAACATTTGAACTAGAAATCTCACTAATAAGAATTTTAACTAAAACAAGAAATCAAGATATTTTTTCCTCACTAACCTTTATTTTACTACGAATTTTAAATGGCAATATTAAGAGCATAGTGGAACATTTTATTTATTTATTTGGAGAGGGGGAGGGGACTTAACCCTTCCTTCTAGCTCCCGTCAAAATCACGGGGTGAGGTTTCGCCTTCTGTTTCTCGTGCCCGTGGTATTTCCGGGCTGGAGTGTTTAAAAGTAACGAACAAAAAGATTAAAACAATCCATTTCATTTACCCTGAAAAAAATTTTATTTCTTATTTTACATACCAAATGGCAGCACCAGACTATTTATAATGTAATTGGGGATGGTTTTTTTTTTAACTAGATGTGGCAGATTGAGAAATAAATAAAATCTTCCGGAAAAAATAGGAACTTTTATTACAGTTTTCTTGAAAATCATGCGATTGTTAAGGGGTTACACATATATTTAATTAAAGTATTTTTGTGAATTTAGCATATTTACATTGATATACTTAAGGTTAGCAACTTTGGTCCCAGATATATCATGATATAATTCCCTTTTAAGATACTGATTATTTTTAAGAATTTCATAATCACATGCAAGTTCTATTCTAAAAATGAATGGACACAATATGAAAGATGTGTGGAAATTAACATACTTAAAGTTGGCATGAAAAGCACAGAGGTTTCTGATAGTAGATAAAAAAAATCAGATAACTTACACGGAATTTTTCATTAGCTGATTCTGAAAAGAATTGCGTCCGAGGCACAGAACTACCAATCAATGGGCATATAACTCGAGTAAAATCAAAGTATAAATAGTAAAAGAAGAAATCTCTTAAAAGTTCACCTAAGGAAAAAAAAAATGCATTTCTTACAACTATATACAATTTTATTAAGATATTTTAAAACTGATACATATACATAAAATAATTAATGCAAAGAAAATGAAAACAACAAACAAAATGTTATCACAAGAGTAGAAGTGACTTTAGTTGTTAACTGACGGATGACATGTAATCCTTTAAGGATTTTCTATTTTTATTGAGATCATTTGTATCATCGGCAGAAACCTGATGTTCCAGGTGTCATTTGGAAATGTGCCCACAAGGCATTTGGACAATGAAAGAAATGGGTCTTTGAGCAGAAAACCGGATGTTCCAGGTGTTGGATTCAACAGAAGCTTCGAGAAGAAAGATTCAGTATGGAACTCAAAGTGAGAGAGAGAGGTTGTCTCTGTTCAGATTTATATGTTTTTGGATAATAGCCTTTTTATTTGAGGGCTATTTCTTTTAACGCATGTTTTGGATTTAATAAATATTATTATTTGTTACATATTTTATTTGTCCTACCCTCACTGTATGTGGAACCCATTAAGGAATATTGCCCCATTCACATAGGCGGGTGATATGTGCTTTGATTTCTCCACATCAAACATTTATAATTCGATCACTCGGTAAATGAAGTAACAGCCTCTTTTTATTGATTCTATAAATTTGTTTATTATATAAAATCATTTATTGTATCACAAATTTATAAAAGCAATACCATATGACATAATGAAAAGTTGCAAAATTGATAAAAAATATTTTTCATGATCTTTTTGTATTTTAATAGTCCATTAAAAAATTTTAAAAGGTTACATTTTAAAACTTTATTTTTTTACCATTTTATAGCAGTTCAGATACACATAAAATTACCATCTACCTAGGTGATAATTCTAAACTGCAGAGTTTGATTTCCTGAGATTAATATCTCAGGCATTGAGATTAATATCTCAGATTAATATCTCAGGCCTGTCCTCCTTAAACACAGAGTAATAAATTAGGGACACTTTTTTGCAAATATAAATTATGTCTAAAGTAAACACTATTAAAGAACACACTAATGTTTGAAATAGATTAACTTCAGCTTTAATGAATCAATAGAGACGTGAAATCAGAAAAAAAAAAATTTTTTGAAGGGGGGGGGGGGGGGGGGGCAGGCACAATTTCTGATGAAAATATAATTAAAGGCTGCACATTCTTGGTTAATCCACCATAACATATTTGAAATACCTAATTATATAAGGGGAGAGACAGGCACCTCTAGACTCCCACATCCTATGTTCCTGTACACTAAAAATGTTATTTAATATAAACTATATTCTCAGGATCATCAGATTTTATTAACAAGTAAAATGTAGAGAAATATTAGACTGAAAAAAAATTATCAATATCATATTGTAATTTACACAACCACACTTCTACTTTTCCCAATATCTTTTTCACAAAACTGACTTTCTTCATAAAAGTTTTTTTTTCTTTTAAGTCAACTAGTAATAAATAATATGAGAGCTTAATCAAAGCCACTATTCACAAGAGACTTAAATGCTCAAATTTTTTTTTTTTTTTTTTTAAATTAGGAGGGATGGGGGAAATTTTTTAATAAATCAGCAGCACAAAGTAGGAATGCAACTGCAATCATCCGTCAAATTTTAACAGGAGTCATTATTTTAGGGCAATATTATATTATACATCATTAATAGTTATTTTTTTCATGCAACAGAGGATAATTTAATAAACTTATAAAATATTATATATTTAATTTGATAAAAAATTTAAATTTCTTAAATGTTATTACATTAAATATCTAAATAAAATGGTACAAACTGCTTTTACACAAATTCACCAAAATCTATTTTTCTTTCTTGTATGGAAAAAAAGAGAGTACAGATTAATCTTGTTAAGATAATCATATAAATCAAAACTTAAGCTTCAGACTCTTAAGAGTAGGAACTTCACATACAACACACACAAAAAAAAAAGGTAGTTTAAATAATTAGTTTTTTTTCAAGCACAATATCTTACTTAATGTTTGAGTATTTTCTGAAGGTGGTATAAATTTCTTAATTGAAAGAAAACTTTGATCACTCATATCCTCTATTTTCAGACTATCTGCAAAGATAATATGAATAAAATACTTCCTTAATAGAATAAATATTAAGTTCAGCAAGAAAAACTATTTAGTAAAAATTAGTATATTAATAAACATTATTTTCTCATATTAAAATCACTTAAATGTGACAAAAGATAAATAAATCATTTTGCCTCTTTTTTCCTAACTCAGTAACAGGGATTATAGCTTTAAAATATATATATAGGAAGAAAGGTTATATATCTGTGTGTCGGAGGTAAAGGACACCAAGTCAATTTTTTAAAAGTAGATTGTTTAACTTTATTATTTCATATTTTTTTGGTAAATTTCTGTGGTGCAAAACTTTAACGAATATATATATAGAAGAGACCTTGCCAGTTGAAAACGGCACCATGTCCTATCATTCTATCGAGGTAAAGAGCACTAAAGGGATTTCATTGAGCTCTCCTGTAAAATTTAATAAAGGTGACTTAGTGTCTTTTACCTCCAATACACAGATATATATACAATCAAAATTAAACTTTATATTTTAAACCACCATTCAAACACAGTTCATAATCCAATTCAGAAATAAAAAATTAAAGAGCTTAGCTATAAATGACTTTTTGTGGACAAGTCACAATATTTTCAGACGTTAAAAATTACTGAAATATGTTTTATTTCTAGAATTTAGACATATAAAAACTTTAAATATTAGAATTAACCTTTTAAGAATTTTCTCTTAAATACCTACCTCTTACAGTCAATAAACTCAAAATTACATTAATCCCTGCAAATCACTTTGATTTCCCTTGTATTTAATAAAAAATGTTTCCCTTGTATAAATTTAAATTACAAGTGCTATCATACTGAAAATGAGAGGCAGCTTTTATTCTTCACATGAGATAGGTGAAAAGAGAGACAAACATAACTAAAAAGTAAATAATTCAACAGAGAAAGATAATAACTGACAGGAAGAATGCAGACAAAATAAACCGAAATCATGCACTTAGGGCTCAATGCACCATAAATGCAAGATTCTGTAGCAGTAAAAGAACTAAACATAACAAGGCAACCAACTGGTCTCTTCATCAGGAGGCCTAACCAAATCAGTTACCTCAAGGGGGAACTTTCTGAATCGAATGCAGGTCTAACCCCAGAGTCCTCCTTAAACACAGAGTAATAATTTTTAGGGACACTTATTTGTAAATATAAATTATGTCTAAAGTAAACACTATTAAGGGGGGAAAACATCTTAAAATCTTCAAAAAACTCAATTTTTTATTATGGTTCAATTTTGAAGAATGGAATACACCTATACCTCGCTATACAGCTGCTCTTTATACAGCATTTTGCTATAATGGCCTTTTTTAATTATGGCACTTTTTCGATTTACAACTTACAATGTTTCGTTATACAGCCACAACAGCAGAAAGTGATGATGGCAGTATATTATAGCTTAGTGATTCTTCATGTTAATGTTCGACATCACATTAAAACAGTTTTAAACATTTTATATTTTTTACTATATGTATACATATGTGCATATGATTTCTTTTGTTTTTTGTTTATATGTTTATTTTTTAATTTCTGTTTATTATTACATTGTTTTGTACTTTTATTTTTATGTAAGCATTTTTATAGGAAATAAAAGAATAAAATGCTTTATGAATTAAAAACTATATTATTTATAAAAAACTGGAACAGATCTAATTAAATTTGTATGGGTTTGTGTCAAAATAATCGATTCGTTTTACGGCTTCTTGTTTTATGGTTGACTTTTCCGGAACGTATCTAGGCCGTAAAGCGAGATATGGGTATATAAGGAATCATTTGAAAAAAATGAAGTCGATACTACAATTAGAACCAATTTTATGGCCAAATGTATAAAGCTAATATTAAAGTAATTAATAGAAACTTTAAACGGCTCTTTCTAAAAACTGTTAATTTCCTTAAGGGGGAACTTTCTGAATAGAATGCAGGTCTAACCTTGAGGTAAGTGATTTGATTAGGCCTCTGTAGCAACGCAAATCACCATAACAAGCAATAATGCCACTTACGCAATGTAAGTGGTACTACTCAGAATGCTGGAGGTAATTGTAGACTCCAGACGTGTCTGATATGCTCTTACGGAGGATGACAGAGGTGATTGTAGACTCCTGTCATGTCTGATATATTCTTAGAGAGAAAGTTCGGAGGTTATTGTAGACTCTGAACGTGTCTGGTATGTTCTTTGAAATGTCGATGTTATGTTAATAATTTTTTCATGTAAATAATATTCTTCTACCTGTAATATAGTCTCCTGTACTTGTCCGTGCTGTGCGCTATTTTGGAATAAATACATGTTTAAAAAAGCTGGTTCTATATTGATACTAAAAAAAGGACTTTCAACTTGGTATTCCTCACAGCCTCCTGATGAAGAGACCAGTCGGTTGCCCCGTTATATTATTTAGTTCTTTTACTGCTACAGAATCTTGCATTTATGTTCCGTTGAGCCCTAAGTGCAGGATTTCAGTTTATTTTGTCTGCATTCTTTCTGTCAGTAATTATCTTTCTCTGTTGAATTACTTACTTTTTAGTTATATTTGTCTGTCTTTAGAATGAGGATTTGTTGCAACTGTGCAATCTTTTATATAAAACAGACATAATATAAAATAAATATAATATAAGACATAATATAAAATAAATATTATACATAACAAAGATTCATTGATTTTCACTTTGTCACTAATTATCTAAAATTTCAAATATCATAATTTTCCATCATTGTTTTTCAGTGTTTTTAATAAGTTCCAAATACCTCACAGTTGAAAGACTAAGACATTTGGTTGAGCAGTTAAAACTAATAAATGAACTAAATTATTATCAATTTTAATATGGAAAAATAAATGAGCATTAGATTACAGTAAAAGGAAATGTTTCAAATATAAGATGGAACTCAAGTTTCACTTACTAATTAAAACGGCAACTTTCACTTACTAATTAAAAAAAAATATTCAGATTGTGTTTTAGATATAATTAATAAGGACTATATTTTCCCCAAATTAAAATATTATTCCAAAGATCAATTATTCATTCTGAGCATTCACTAAAGATTATGGAAAAGTTTCTTACTTTTCACATCTTTATTGAACTGGATTAAAATTTTCTGGCAATTGGGACAAATACTTGTTGGCTTTTCATAAACTTATTAATTAAAAAGAATTTAATGTTGCATAGATTAAACAGATCAGATAAACAAGAATTGGACTTGTTATTTTTTATTTAATCATTTATTTTTAAATTTCCAGAGTCAGACATTTAGCTACTGAAATTGAAAGCATAATTTTTTTCTTTTTTAATCAAAATAATAGTGTACAAATGCATTTTTTTCTTTGTATTTCAAAATAACAATATAGAAACAACCTATACTGCTGTACTTTAGAATCTCAAAATGAAAGATTATTTTTAATGCATTATGACCCAGATGGAATCACACGAGGAACAGAAAATCTTATTTACAGACTTAAAAGAATTTCTGAATAAGTCAAAATATGCTTAAATTTTTTGGGTACTTGCACTGTTACATTTCTGATGTTAAACCAAGGAAGTGTGCCTCTCTCTGAAATAATAATCCTGAAATATGAAAAATCAATGATACTTTCAAGGACCATACAAAGATTGACTTATTATAGAATACCTTTTCAAATTTTAAGCATATATACAATGAAATATACCTAAACATTATATTGTGGGGTTACATGTGAAACACGCTACGTCAAAATTATCGATTTTTGGATTTTCAGTTTTTCTTGACCAGAAAAGGGAGATGTTTCTACTGGTGAAACCCACTAAGTCATATCTTTATTTATTTAATTTTTTTCAAAGTTTTGTAATCACATTAAGTACTCTAGCCTAGTAGTTTGTATAAGTGAAACACACTAACCATCCTGAGGATAATAATATAAAATAAGCATATGAGAGCCAAGATTGGTTTGTAGTTACCAAAAAACTCCAGTGCTATAACTTAATTTGATTTAATAATGTTAGTAGCAAAGAAGTTAAAAGAAAAAAATCTTTGATCAGTGTTTTCTCAAAATCATGTTTTTTGACTTAGTGTGTTTCACCTTTAACCCAACGATATATATATACAAAAATTCAGCATCATTAAAGTAAATATTACAAATAGATATACAAAAAATCAAACAAACCTGACAAAGATAAAATATGTTGAGCACTTGGTAGTATAGGGGGATCTATTGTCTGCAGAAAATGAATTACCATCAGGGATATTGTGTACGTATTAAACATGAGGCCTTTCCCAATGATACCTACATGTTTTGCCCAATAACGGATTGTCATCATCAAAGGAATAACACGCTCATCTAATCTCCCCAAAAGGAATAATAACTTTGTATTAGAAAAAGCAACCCTATAGATAATGAAAACAGAAAAATTTGAATAAAGACAGACATTAAAAAAAATAAACAAAAAAACAAAATAAAACATATTTTACTCATAATGAAAAAGAATAACTAGAACAATTCACTAAAAATGATTCTAAGAAGCCATTATGTATTAAAAATATTAATAATTCTTTCAATCATAGTTTTGACTTCTATATATTATAAACTGGGTCCCTGAGAGACAATACCAATCCTGGGTAAAAAATACTTACCAAGTTCCCAGGTTTTAGGTCAGCTCTTAAAGCTTACAGGTATGGAGAATCTAACTCTTTCAGTCTCCCAATATCACCAGGCCATTGCAAATCATTTCAAACTGACCCTTAGCACAGATAATTGGTATAAAATTACTTTAGGTCACCAGATTGGGTTAAATAAAATCTCTCCATTTGCAAAAAATACTTTCAAATATAAATTTTAATTTTATAAGGTGCAGCTAAAGATTAAAAAAAAATTTAAAGATGTTTTAGTTATTTATTATCATACAAGCACTCAAAATTTTAATAAGCATATTTAAAAAAAAAAGAAAAGTGTTAACAACTAAAAACAAAAACTTAAAATGTTAAACTCTTTTCATTCATAAATATTTATTATACAAACAACCTTGTCATTTTAGCAGAAACATAAATGTTCAAACATTGAAAAAATTTCAGTTTTTCTTTAGCTACCAGAAGCTTGGATCTCAAAATAATAATATAATGAAAAGCTGTTTTATTGTAAAGAAGATTCTCTGATTCAATTTTTCTTATATTAACGACGATGAATGAATCACGGTGAATGAATGACTCACTCGTGTTTACACTTTCAAGTTATGAGTATATAAAATGAATACTTGTATTACAGCCGTATAAAAATCGAAATAAAGTTGATTTGTGTCGATATTACGTTGTTTTAATTAAAATTATTTGGGTTTAGATAGCAAGTAATCTTTTTGAACTTTACTTTTAACTTGTTAAGCCTAACTCATAAAACAAAATGGATGCCATAGGCTGATATATTTATTAAGCGGTCACTTTGGAAGCGTTACATGACAGATCCATGCATAGAACATAGCAACTATTAGGGGAATAACATTTACATTTTGTTTGCTGCATGTTAAAAAATAATAGCTTATTTTTATTGTCTAGACATAGTATAAAATTTAAGTACATCAACATTTTTAGAGGCTAATATTCCAAATACTTCAATAAAACATAAAAAAATGAACTAATTATATCTTTACCTATTTCTACAGGTTAAATCACACTTTAAACCATATTTGTCATGATAAAACCTAATCAAAGGTACATGGGCATTTATGAAAATTGTAGGCTCTTCAGACTCTTTGTAAAACTCTAAAAACACTGTATGTATGAACAACAATTGCTCTCTTGGAGGTAACAATGAAATCTCTAAAGGTGATACTTTCCCGCACATCACTTCACTCACTAATGGGACATCTGGTGCATCCAAATATGAAATCTGTTATAATAGATAAAATAGAAGACTATCAAAAAACAGCAAAAACACTGATACACACACATTCAAATAATTATAATTATACAGCCAATATATAACAGTCAAAAACCATTATAACAAAAAATTTGTCTTAATGAAGTGAAACCTTGATAAAACTAATGAAGTAAAAAATTTCATATAATTTGAAATAAAATATATTTATTAATTTTTTTATGAATATTCAGGTAATATGAATTTATTTCAACAATTCAACAAGAATTTTTCTTTTCAGCTACAGCTGAAGAGTATAAACATCTACCTTGTTTACTGTAACTCTTTTGTACAAAATTGTCAAAATCTATACAATAAAAGTTAAAACTAGGGTAATTACTATTATCAGTAAATAGCTGAGTACCCATGCTTTGATACAGAGTACATTCAAATTAAATACAACGGTCAATGTATGCAATTAATGCCAAAATATGTATATATATATATTTATATTAAAAAAATTGTATTGAATATTTTTATAGGCAAAATAATATTGAAGAAAATATTCAAATTAAATATAACGGTCAATGTATGCAATTAATTTGTATGTTTAATATCCATAAAACCTACTAATTTGAATTAAATTCTTAAAAAACTTCCATCTCAATTAGTATAGTGGTTAAATTTTATCTTTTACCATATTTTTTTTTTTTATCAATTTATTTTGTTGTTATGCCCATGATGCAAAATTAATTTAAAGTATCCCAAAAAGAAAAGAAACCACGTGATCAGCATTTAATAAATTAAATTCTAAAAACTAATCTTTAAAAATTCACCAAAAATCAGAAAATGAAGATTCGAAAAAGATTTCCTTTTAAAGGAATTTTTAAATCCTTCTCTTGATATAAATTTTATAATCCTCAGATTATTATTTTAAATGCAAACTTTAAAGAATGTTACAAAAACAGCTTGAAAATTTAATTTTAAAAAATCTAAGAAGAATTTTTCAAAAATCTCCCTCAGTACACCCCTACACTATAAGAAGAATCGCCATGCTAAATTTCAGCCCAGTAGGTCCTGCAGTTTGGTCTGTGCGTTATCTGTCAGTCAGTCAGTTACAGAACAGTTTTATATATATAGATAGGCACTAGTGCACTGCTCGTTTTTAGTCTCCAACTGGGTTCACAAAACTGAAAGCTGCTAGCCACTCTGAAGTCAGTATCAGTTGCTCTTGATAAAAAGCAGTGTCTTATTTTTTACATCACCAATATTTGAAAAGGGATACAAGAAAATTTTAAAAGATCTCTCTTGAATATAAATAAAATTCTTCTGTGTCTTTTTATCAATTTGATAGATTTCACCCAATGATATTAATGGCTTTCAGTAAAGCAAAAAAAAACTGACTTTACAGTCTGTTCAAAATGAAAGCTTACTGATAGGATTTCTTTCATTACTTGTTCCTTTTAAATTGAAAGGGAAGGCTGTTTGAAGAAAGAGTGTGAAGTAAGAGAGAAAGTCAAAAACTAACTAATTGCAGGCAATCACAGAAATACTCAAGGAAATGGAAATTAAAGTGTTATGAGCATTATCAAATAGGTTCTGACACCAGCAGCCATTTTTAATGTTAAGGGATATTTTTGTTTAATCCTTCAGATTTGTTCACATTAGTCAAGAAATAAATTCCTCTTGGAAAAAGTAGAAAAGCTTTTTTCCTTTCAACAACTCCTTTTCAACTATGAAAAAATGAAAATGATAACACATAGTGCAATGCATGATGAAAGACGAGCACATTCCACGATTTCAGTTCATACAGACATTAGTTGAACTGGATATGATAATCATCATAATTTAAAGGAAGAAACCATGCAGAATGCTTCTTTAGCAAGTAAAAGAAACTATCCACAACTTTCCTGGTACCAACAGCAAGCCCTTGTTTTTGAGTATATAAATAATAATTTTAATTTTTATAATTTTAGATATCAAAAGTCATTAAGTTTAATAAAAATACTCTAGTAATTGATTTAACTTCCTGGGTTATATGACATATACACAGGAATATGTCACATAAAATTGAAAATTATCAGATACTTATGCTTACCTTAATGTATAACCTAGAATGAACATAATAGGAGTTAAAAAATATGCTTGTTAACTGTCACATTTTTAAAATGAAAATTATTACTTATGCTTCTGTATAATAATCAAGAATAATAATTTATAGATCACACACATACAGCAGAATAAATGTTATACAGAAATAATTAACTATTTAGTGACATTGTATCTTACATAAACAACTTATGATAAGTATACTCAAGAATTAAAATTGTTAATCATTATGATTTAAAGAGTTTTACAAGTACATAATCAACAGTAGTTAAAAAATATAAAAAATACCTCTTCCTTCTGCTGTGCAAATGTTTCAAAAGACATATCAATATCACAACCTTTAAATCCAAAACCATTAACAGTTGATCCAAACATTTGAATTTTGATTTCACCAAAGAATGGTCTCAGTAGAGATTCAATAATTTTACAAAATTTTACTCTAAGTTGGACATCATCTGGGCTAAGAGCTAAAGCTGAAGTAAGGGCAAGCATTTGATCTTCAACCTAGAAAAAAGCACATTCAAAATGATATGAAATTTTTTATGACAGACCACAAACTGTATTACTTTAACATAATAAATGATGTATAAATATACAATACAGCTGAACCCTGTTATAGCGAACCCGGTATATAACAACCGAAAATTTTGGTCCTGTCATTTTCCTATTGTACGTAATTTAATTAGTATTGTGTCAGTTTAATCTAACATATTTTAGTCGATTTAATTCATTAATTATCATTTTTAATAGATTTTATCATTTTTTAATACATCATTTTTAAATACACATTGCAACTAATGAGTTATACATTTTGTGAACTCTAGCATTTTTCTTAATGGTTCGGATATAGCGAACCACAAGATAAAGTGAACAAACGCTTTGGTCCCTTGAAGTTCGTTATAATTGGGTTTGACTGTATTATACACCTTTTAATAAATATGATTTTACTAAAAAATTGTTTTAACCATAACTCCTTAAAAAATTACATACGACATGAATAGATACAAAATAGCAAAAATAAGCATACAAGTACCTAATTTACAGAATTTTCTTTTGCAACTAGCAAGATTGTAAATTGATGTTATAAAATTTAGAACCATACTTCATATATGTATATCTATATATAAGTAATGTGTTTGAAATTTATAAACTTATTTTCAGGACTAGACTAGAAATCATGTGTTCTGCCACATACGGCAATAAATATTACTCATACTACTCAGGAGTACACATGCTAAAAAGGATGTTTTTTTAATTGTTTAGATTAACTCATCAAGGATGTTTTGATACAAAATTTACTTGCAGTGAAGGAATACCAAAAAACTCATGGATATTTTAATCAGTTGATCAAATTTTTCATCAAAGTTTCAAGGGCTTTTCACAGGAGTTTCATTCCTGCAGAGGAACTTTTAACTAGAGCTTCATCAAATATGGTGCATTTGATTAGTTTGAGAAAAGAGTTCATTTTTGTTAAATAGATAGGTATAACGAGATGGCATAAGATCATTAGATTAGAAATCATCAGCAACTATATTTATCTTCCTTTCGCATCAATTTCTGAGTGTGTGACTGTTATACAATAGATATGAACTTTCTAACAGATAGAAGTCTCAAATATTCACACTTAAATTTGCTGGAGCATGGAGCACATAACAAATAGTGATGAGTAATGTATGTTTCATACTTTAATTTTGGCTTTTAAATACTTGTTTCATTTATGTAAGAAAATTCATGTAATTTTGTCCACTTAAAGCTTCAATAAATATTTTATAAATATCAGGACAAAAATTTCAGTTCATAACAAATAGAAAAAAAAATTCATCTTAACAAACATAACTCATAGTTTACTATTAAACAAGAAATCACATGATAATAAAATATTTAATAAGTAGAAAGAACAGTTCTAATTCAAATGATATATAGAATTTTTGTACTTATTCACCGAATCACATATTTGAAGAGCATCACATAAGTTATCATGAGAAATTGGCTGTTCAAATGACATCTCCTCAAAGTGCAATGCTGGAACAGTAACTGCAGGTGCTGAATTCTTCCTTTTGATTTGCTCTTCATTAGCAGCAGATGAATACAAGCAAAATGATATTTGCTTAGGAGGTAGTTTATAGCGTTTCAACGATACCACTTTCTATTAAAGAAGCAAGAAAAAATATATAATAGGAAAAACATAAGTTAATTTTATCAATACTTCATTTACTCAAATTAGATGCACATACACTATCACACTGAAGACTTTTTTTCATTGCATACACCAGAATAATAAGTAGGGGAGACCGGGGTTAGTTGTCTTACGGGGCTAGTTGGCACACTGCTTCTAATTCCTGCCACCGTGGAGCTAGAGATGTCATCTTGCAAGTGGAAAGTGTATGTAAAGGTGCACCATCCACCGTAACTTCAGTCTGATTGGAAGCGTCACGAAGGAAGGAGCCCTGTTTAATCGTTTTTCTGACTGTTGAGTAAATTTTTTCATCACAACTTTTTCTGTTCTGGTGAACCTGTAGATTGAATTGAAGCGCTGCTGATGGCGGTTTTCGAAAGAGTGGTTAACTGTAGTTGCATGCATGTATCATAATATTTTGTTTCTGATGTTTGAGATTGTGTGGTATCCATCTTGTTTTGGATATCCCTGTGGGGCTAATTGACATAGTTAGGTATGGGGTCAGTTGGCATAGATATGACAACTCGCCCCACACCTATGCCAACTAACCCCTCCATCACTGTTCATTGAAAAAGAAACAATTTCTGTAAAAAAAATGAATAAATAAAGGTTTTAAATCAATATAGTTTTATTTCACTTACACTAGTTTATTTTTTTTAAACTAGTTTCAATCTTTCGATCATCCTCAGTAAAACGTAACTAAAAGAAATTTCATCACATGATATCTTATCATTTGGATTTTAATTAAATTTTCTTTTATATATCTCATTCTAATTGTATATTAATTTATTATACATTTTCATTTTCATTTTTATTTTTTTCAGGACTTTCTATTTTTTTCTCTTTTAAGAGGTTAATTTATTTAATTTTTTTCCTCCAATTATTTTAATAAATTAAATTCTTAAAAGAGAAAAAAAATAGAAAGTCCTGAAAAAATAAAAATGAAAATGTATAATAAATTAATATACAATTAGCATGAGATATATAAAAGAAAATTTAATTAAAAACCAAATGATAAGATATCATGTGATAAAAATACTTTTAGTTTTGTTTTACTGAGGATGATCGAAAGATTGAAACTAGTTTAAACAAAAAATAAACTATCATAAGAGAAATAAAGCTATATTGATTTAAAATTATTTTTTATATACTCGAAATGTTTCACAATATCAACACCGATTTCACTAAAAAAGTTTATAAATAAGGTTCTGAGAGAATAACAACCGCTTATTGTTTTTCGCTATGAGGAAGTACAAGAGAAAAACAGACCGAGCAAATCAACCAATTGAGAGGATGACCGAGGCCGTTCATGCTCACAATGTTGAGGGCAAAAACTTGGCTCAACATGATGGCTGGACTTGATTGGCTTTCTTATTTTATGAATAGAAACAAATCCTTATCTCTTCAAACACGTGAGGCCACTAGCCTAGCTCGAACCATCAGTTTCAATAGGACTAACACCGGAAACTTTTTCATTTTACTCCAAACAGTATTGAACAGGCATGGATTCGAGCCACAGGACATCTACAACATGTTCGAGATGGGATTACAGCTGTTCAAAAGCCAGACAAGGTGATAGCAAGGAAAGGGTTTTAGCAAATTGGACAATTCACCTCTGTTGAAAGAGGCACCCTTGTTACTTTGGCTATTTGCATCTCGGACGGAGGAAGTGCTATTCCTCCATTTTTAATTTTTCCACAAGCCAAATTCAATGAACATTTCGTGTAATCTGGACCAGAGGGCACCAGCAGCGATGCCAACAAGTCAGATTGGATGGTCGAATGCAATTTTGTGAAGTTTGCCCAACATTTTATCCACTTTACCAGATGTTCACAAGTTTCTCCTCGATAATCACGACTCGCATTTGTCCACTGAGGCCCTCGATTTGTTTAAAGAAAATGGGGTTACAGGGCTACCATTTCATCCACACTGCAGCCATAAATTACAACCATTTGACAGAGAACATCTACTGGCAACGAAGGAAACCTGTCTCGGAAAAGGAGCTGCAAAAAAGAATCCTGCTGTTCATCGACCATGTGTCTCAACTGTATTTGGATCTCTTAAAAAATATGTCAACACAGCTAGTGATGCTTGGATGACCAATCATCCAGGCAAAACTTTAACTATCTACGATATCCCAGCAATTATGAAAACAGCCTTTCAATCAGCTATGACTCCGTCCAACATTACATCTGGATTTCCCTTGTGAGTAGGATCCGTCCATTCAACCCAGACATATTTGAGGACTCAGACTTTTTACCATCTTCTGTCACTGATCACCCTGCTCCAGAGGCTACACAAACTGTGGATGAATCAGAACTAAAGGACCCTAATGAACCCTCTCTAACGATAAATGACCTTCCTAGATTACCGGCATTGGTGACCACTCCATCATCTTCCCGACACATCACCAAAGTAGAAATTCGCTCTTTCCCCAAAGTAGGGCCACAACAACAATCCAATCGTGGCCGAAAAAGAATGTTTACTGCTATCTTTAAAGACACTCCTATGAAAGACAGAATCACGGCTGAAAGACACAATAAGAAGAAAAAGCCATGTTACCCCAAGTTTTGATAAAATAAAATGTTATTCCTCGAAAATTGCTGTGTTTTGCCTAAGTATTCCTATCCATAACATGTTATGCCAACTCACCCCTAGGGGTATGCCAACTAACCCCGCACCCGGGGTTTGTAAGCTTTTAGAAAAAGTGTTTTTTGGTTTATCTAAACACGGATTTAATTAATGGGTCCAGCATCATTTTGTAGTCATAAAGTTAAGCTATCCGCGGCATTCACCAGAATCCAAGTATTGCACAAAAATATAGAAAAATCAAAAACCAAAATCTATGCCAACTAGCCCCAGTCTCCCCTATTATAATGATCTCAAGTAATATGTTTCAAATTTAAATAGGTTACAAACTTTAAGTAAAAATATTTCCTCTGAACTTCATTCTTTTACTTCAGTTTGCAGAGAATGTATTAACTTTACAGAATGCAAGTTATTTTTTCACATACACATAAGATAAATTTGTAACCTATATAGAGATATAACAGTTTTTTCTACTGCATTTATTAAAACTGGCCCAAGAAATCAATTAATGCATAATTCATGCATAGCCAGGGATCATTTGTAAAATTTCATCTAGAACAGAAAAAAAAAAGAATTTTTTTTCAAAAAATTAGAGAAAACAATTTTTGACAAAAAGGAAGAAAATTGGGAGCTATTTTTTAAAAAGTGAGAGTTTAAATTTTTTTTATAAAAGGAATGTTTAAAAAAATGACAGGATTTTACATTAAGATGTGAATAAAATTTGTATTGTACAAAAAGAAAGCTTTAAACATTTTAAATCTTGTAAATATAGAAATCAATGTACAACTTTACTGCAAAAGTCATTAAACATATGTATATCTGTGGTACACAAACCATATATTAGCTATGGGTCATTCTCTGAAAAGTGGCAATTTCATGTCCCAGTAGTCTTGAGGACATATTTTTAAAATTTCAAAAAGAAAAAAGTGATTTAAACTATCAATATTAATCAGTGATGCATATAAACTATGATTATTTGTTTATCGAAATTTAAATATAATATTAAAAAAAAAATTTAATGCAAATATCATTCTCTCACTATGTCCCCATTCACACATGTAGGAAAGAAAATAGTTTCCCTGTCATTACAGCATGTATGTTTATAATTTTTTTTATAAAATCCATTAAAGATACTTAAATAACTATTTAGCCACTTAATTATATTTACATTTTAAGTAATGAAAGAAATTAGGGAACTTTTATTGTTGTCCCTAGAATCTGACATCATTCCCTCACGTAACTATAAATCTGCCCCTATTTACTCAGAAAATGGCAGAACATGCATTATATAGATCTAGGATAGTTTATATAGGAGTAAAGTAAAGCAGTTATCTTGTTTTTTGCTCAACAACATTCTTCAATAGGTAGCACATGGATTTCAAGTATTAGATCAAAGTATTTTTATTACCTATCATTCCCTCATCTATTATACATTTAATAAAAGAAAATAAAAATTCTTTTTTCTGTTATTATATTATTGGAAATATGTTTCAAAAGATATTTAGAAACTGAAAATATAAACTAAGCCTAATCATTTTTGTATAAAGTGGTTTTCAGAAGTATTTCATCATTCTCTCATAAATTTAATGTTTGAGGGAATGATTTAAATTGTCAGGGAATAATCTTAATTCATTTATATATGTACTAAACAATGAAATAAGAATAATCTAATGCAATAAAATACATATTAAAAAACTCATAAGATCTTTAATTAGAGTTAGGTCAATCCTTTATAATTTTTATTATTTTACTGGAAGGAGTTAAACTTAAAAAAATTATTGTAATAATTAAAAAAAAACATCAAATCTCCTAAATTTTAACGCTTTATTTTTTCAATTAAAATAGAGATTAAAAAATTAATTATTTACTGAAAGTATGACAGTGCTAATTTTTTTTTCTTTCTTTTTTTAAGAATAATAAAACTACTATAGGGAAACTATCTAAGGAAGAATTACGGCTGAAAAAGAAAGAGTATGATAGAATCAGAAGAGAGAAAAATAAATCAGATCCAGTGTTGCTTGCAAAATTGAAAAAAATGGAGAGACTAAAATATTTTTAAAAAGTTGAGAAATGGCAAGTCAAACCAGTAAATAAAATGATGCCATATGAATTATGTCAAAAGAGAAAACTGTGGAATAAAAATTCTAAAAATTATCAACAGACGAAGATCAGTGAATAGGATATATCAGATGCGCAACAGCCAACATGTAGTAAGAATTCAAATAATATTCCAGACACGTCCCAAGCTACAATGGGACACTGCAGAATTTTCAGGAAAAGTTCAGACTTTTCCCTAAACGTCAACTTTCGAATCAAAATACTCAAGCTAATAGGTATAAGAAAATATATCTACAACTAGTGAGTAATAGCAATGAAAACAGCATGTCTCCCTGTGGAAAGATAGAGAAATTTCTAAAAAAGGAAAATGTATAAGAACCAGTTTTTCAAAAAATATTAATATTTACTGAGGCTTTGCATTCACAATTGAAAGCAAAA
The DNA here is from genome assembly GCA_907164885.2 of Dolomedes plantarius. Taxonomy (NCBI): domain Eukaryota; kingdom Metazoa; phylum Arthropoda; class Arachnida; order Araneae; family Dolomedidae; genus Dolomedes; species Dolomedes plantarius. The sequence continues at coordinate 194,988,395 of OU015491.1, read as the reverse complement.
TTTTAAAACACTTTGAAAAAGCTACAAATTAAGAAGATTTTATAGTGCTGTAATAGGGAAAATTTTAAAAAATATATAAAAGGTTGTTCTACAAAAAATCTTTTTTAAGGCATAAAGGATTCTTTCAACCATATAAAAACTTAAGTAAAATCCATGATAAATAGTAATACTATGGTAAAAATACAAAAAAAAATTTTTAAATGACATTCAGGAATTTTTTTAAAGAGATGATGTTTTAAGAATGTGTCCTGGAAAAAAAGATTGCATTTCCAGAAACAAAGTAAAGAAACAAAAGAAGAGTTCTAAATGACACAATTCAAAATCTGTATAAAAAATTAGTAAGTTCTGTCAGCTACAAGAATACTTATGCAACATTTTGTCGATTATGACACAAAACCAAAGGTTACTGATAGAGAAACATGCAAATGTATGTTGCATTCAAACATGGAAATGCTTATATCAAAGATGGACGAAGAAAACATTATTATGTATAAAAGACCAAAACAAGTTGCTAAAGATATCTGTTGTAATAAAAGTGCTGAATGTTAATGTTTGTTAAGAAAATCTATCATTTGTAAAGATAATATAGTAAAATTTAACAGTTTTGAGCCAGAAAAAGATGTGAAATACAAAAAGTGGATCTTGGAGAAAAACTAATCATTCTTGCAAGGGTGCAAAAAAATGTTCCGACAAAACCTGTAAAGAAGGATATACAAACTACAGCATTAAATTTAGTAACTAAATTAAAAGATAATATAAACCATTTTTTGGTTCATCTTAGCAACATTAAACATCAGTATACAGCCATAGCAGATTTAAAGAATCTACAACCTAATGCAGTACTAATACATATAGACTTCAGTGAAAATTACAGTTGTAAGTATAGTGAAGAAATTCAGTCAGTACACTTTGTTGGAGCCTGTGAACAAATTTCATTGCACATGTGTTTTTTACTAGAAAGAAAATGATTTGTTAACATCGATTCCCTTTGCCACTGCAAGCAAATCACTCAGGCATGACACGTCAGCCATCTGAGCTCATCTACAGATCATTTCAAAATATATACAGTCGAACCTCCATATATCGAACTTCCCTATATCGAAATTTTCTATATATCGATCTCTTAGCAAATCTCCATGTTCATTACATAGAAAAATTGTTTCTATATATCGAAAAAATCTCTATATATCGAAATTTTTTTCAAGACAAATTGGGAGATTTTATTCCACTTTAGAATAAAATCTCCCAATTTTTGGCATTTGAATTCACTTCAATTTTCGGAACATGTCCCTGATGAAGTTTTTAGTGGACTGAATAAATACGAACATTTCTTTGAACTTTCCACAAAACTAACTGTTCAGCAAGATATTCGTAGTTTTTTTTAAAAGAATGTAACTGTGATCATTGTAACCACTGTCTACAATATTGTTTTTTCTTAAAGATATGTAGTAATCAATAAATCTTTCATATTAATTCATTTTTTAGTTATTAACTTTCATTTAATAGGATTCGCTTATAAATTAGAAATGGAGTTTCGTATACTAAAATTAGCTTTAATTTTTTTTTAGGAGAATTATGATAAGACTAAGCTCAATTCTATATATTGAATTTTTTTCGCGCAATTTGCTACTTCGATATATGGAGGTTCGACTGTATTTAAGAAACAGCATTCAATTAATACTGTTCATATGTTAAGTGATGGACCCTGTACACAATACAGAAACAAAAATCTACAGCAAAGAAAGATCAAAAGATTATACATAAAAACCCTAAATATAAAGTCAGTGAGTGGGTGATGGTAGATTATGATAAAACATAGTATCCAGGAGAGATCCAATCAGTACACAGTGAAAATTTCAATAGAAATGTTATGGTGGTCAGGCCATTCTTAATTACAGTTTGATAGATATAAAATATAAACTACCTCAGCCTACATCTTGCAATAGCAGAGCAGGCCAATATAAATTTCTTGATAAATAATTTTACATATGCCTATTTATGGATGAAATTTTTATTATAATTAAATAAACCATTATGAAAATAATGTTTTATTCTTGCCTACTAATAAAATTACATCATAAATAGTGTAGTATATGAAAAGAGTCAATTTTAATAGTGATCTGTCATTCCCTCATTTTTTCAATTATTAAAATAATTAAAATATCAGATGATCTAACAGGTACAGTTTGGTTCATATTATTTTTTGATAAATACAGCACAAATGTACTTGCAGGCTAAATTTTGAGATTTTTCATGCAATTTTATTTAATAAAACAGACACTTTTCAGAGAATGACCCTTATATATTAAATTATATATCTTGTTATACACAACAAAAAAAATCTAAAATATAGTAAAATAAGGAAAATGAAGAACAGCTTTTCAAAATGTAAAAAAAAGTAGAGACCTGTCACAGTTTAAGACATAACTAGCGGACTTTCTTATGATATCATATAGAAGAGATAAAATAAGATCACTTTGACGACATTTATAAATTATAAAATATTTTTTAAAGAGCTGAAAACAGAATATTAAGACATAGATGGCCACATGACAGCGGGCTAAACTTAAATGTTAAACCAAGAATTTAACAATCATGCATAAAGTATATAAACTTGGTCTGAGTATATTTCATATAACAATTTTGATAGAAGAATTTCTCTTCTATATCCTGAGAATTTCAAGTTCAGTATTTAAAGTCATAATTTTATAATCAGCACAGAGGAATCAAAATTTTTAAAGAATAAAGAGAAAACAAGAAAATAGTACTTTTATTGATTATGAAACCTTCAATCGTTATTAAGAAATTTAAGCTTGTTATAAGAGGAATTTTAATATTACCCAACAAGCAATTATTTTACTAACTCAAAATTGTATTATGTTCTTAATTATGAAGAGGATAGTGATTTTTGGCATAACTAAGACATTGATTGCTGACCATGATGAAATATATGAAGCATACTACTAAATAGAGTAATTTTGTTGAAAATATACTTAAAAATTAAATTACTATATTTGTTGACGTGCAGATCAATGTATATTTGTTAATGTGTAGATCAATGAGTGGATTTGTTAAAGTGTACTTTTTAATAAATTTAATTCCCAGGCTATTGATTCATTCAATAACAATAATAACTAGGAAAATGAAAACACTGATTATAAAGGAAAAGCGAAAAAAGCTTGTGTTACACAGTTAGTTATTATTAATTTATTCACATACATACGTGTGTAAATATGCAAACTTTTACACACATATGTAGGTATATTTACATTTCATCATAAGTATGACAACAGTACAATCATATCGTACCGGAAGCCATCAGACGGCTTTTAATAATGTTCAACTTTAAATATACACTAAACCACTGACAGTTTAAAATCATGAAAAATCGTAACTGTATTTGTCCCAGTGATAAGTTTTCAATGTTATTTTAGATTTGGCTAAGATTACCCTTATTTCGGCTTCATGACTCAAATCTGAATTGCTTAACTACTAAATACCAAAATTAATTCATTTATCTGTAGCTTAGGGATTTACAAAGAAGTATTCAACATTATTCTCATATTGACAAGTTTTAAACAAACACATAAAGACACTTTACCGTGCATAATACAGAATTTGATCTCGCAGATTTGTAGCTGGGTAACTTAGGTAAGTTCGAATAACCGTTTCTTAAGCGCAATAAAGTTTTATTGAAATTCATAATTAGTTAAAGTTATTTAACGGGTTTTTAAAACACATGCTAATGTTTGATGTTTATATTTGTTACGACGCAGTTACAGTTATTCTTACAACTCTCTCGGTGTTTTCTGTTTTTTTTTTTAAATAATTAAATGCAATTTGAATATATATATATATATATTGGTTAAAGAAAGCATAAGTTATGCTACAGTGTCAATTTACATCAAGTAGAAAGTCAAAAGTTTAATAACATATTTGAAAAGCCTGGGCAAGAAATGAGAAACATTTCATCTCCTCCCTTAAGAAAGAGCGACAAATCCATAAAGCTACAGAAGGAGGAGCAGCTCAGTGTTAAAAATGTGTCTCACATTTTGTCGCCGCCACTAGATGACGCGCGCGTGTAATAGCGGGCGGCTTAGACACGGACAACCATACGCTTTAATATGGATTTTTCGTATTTTTCCTAGCGAAAACAAGTTGTTTTATTTTAGTGCGTATTTAATATGAATTTATTTATTCAATTTAACAATTGTTTATTTTCTGTAGCTTCATGGTAGTCTGTAGCTTCATGAATAAATCCATTTCACAATCATTGTATTTTAGTCTATTATTTTCTGTCTTACTTTCTTTCATGAAGCTAAAGCTTCATGAAAGAAAGTCTTTAGCTTCATGCTTTGTTTTAACGTAGGATTCGTTCTTCAGTGGCGCACCCAGGATTTGATCTTGGGGGGGGGGTCGAGCTGAATGGATAAGAATATTTATAATGGAAATTCAATATTCATAATGCAATTTCTATTCCTATTCCTTTAGCAAGGGGCCCTGCCCCCCCCCCTGGGTACGCCACTGGCGTTCCTCAATAACGGTCCACAGGAAGGAAAAATTTCAGCGTCGTCGTGAGTTATAATTTTGGCAGCGCGCCAAACCCAGTAGCAGTAAACAGTTAAACAGAAAAGTACCAAAATGCATTAAAAAAAGGTAAGCAACAATCCTACGTTAATAACCCGCGGTAGTTTCGTTAGAAGAGACTACCCGAAATATTTTATCTAAACAGTTTTATCGTAATACAGGGCTTTTTACACCTGCAGACCGGTAGAAATAAAAACAAATGTAGATAGCATTTTATTTATTAAATCTTATGTCATAAAATTACAATTTTCGGTTAAAGCAACATCTGCTGCTGCTTCTTTATTAGAAATTTTGATATACGTAACTGCAACGTTGTTTCTCAGTGACGATGAGTGGCATTAACTTTCGATCGATTTCTCGGTTTGGTTTTTATTGCTGACAAGCCTCAAAAAGTATTTTCACATGAATAGGAAACGAAAAAACCACCAACAATTTGATGGCTTTATAAGTTGGAGATGGATATTCTTTTTCGAGTGATATCCGAAATTGAGACAATGATTGCATTTTATGTCTGGACACCAGAGTGACATCAGAAGACAACTCGATCAGCATTTTTCTTTCGTGAGGAGCAAGTGCGTATGATTTTATATCTTCCAACAAGGAATTATTAATACAAAAGGTTACTTTTAGGAGGTTTCTCCTTTCCAGGGAAATAATAATTAAAGATTTCAGTTAACCCTTTCACTCCCAGTGATGCCAATTGGAATCATGATATTCAGAATTTTTTTTCTCAGCCGCCAGAACTGCCACTGATATCAAATAAATTTTATTGAAATATTTGTACATTTTTGTATTCAAAATTATTTTTCCCTTTACCCTATAGATGGCAGCACTATTCCAGTAAAGGAAGAAATATTTGATGTTTGAGTGTCAACTGAAATCTAAAAACACGTTAAAATCAATTTCATTTTAGATGTAATTAAAAAAATAATAATGTTTAAATTAGCCTCTTATCATTTTTAAATAAGTGTAAAAATCATATTTTGGCCATTTTTTTAAATAAATTATCCGAAATATTTGTTGCATATTTTTTCAAAAACGAGTGATTCCAAATGGCATCACTGGGAGTTATCAATGGGGTGCGCAACTCAACACCTCCAAACGTTTATTTACGATTGCTAGCGGTTGTAGCACATGGTTGTACCAAATTTGAATACTTGAATAGTATTAATTGAATATAAGTATACTTCTACTGATTTGCTTCAAAATCTTTTAACATGCCAAAAAGAAAATCGGAATTTTTATCGATAGATTGCCCATTGCTGATTTCAGATTTGACAATTTAGGCCACTGGCCTCTTCCTATAGAAGGAAAAAGAAGCTGTAAATTGTGTATCAAATCGTACACCAGAACAATGTGTGAAAAATGCAATGTGTCACTTTGCCTTAACAAAATTAATAATTGTTTTAAAAAATTTCATGTAAAATAAATTAAAATAATTATTAAAATACATTGTTAAAATTCATTAAAATATATTTTTTATTCATTAAAATATATTATTTGCTTCAGATACATGTATAGATCAAAATACATTAAAATATTTAATTTTTTTCCACCTACCATCAACTCCCAATGATTCCAAATGGCATCAACTCTATTTTTAACTCAAGCACTACTTAATTCCCAATGATGCCATTTGGAATCATTTAAAATTTTGATCAAATAATCAAAAAAAAAATTTTTTTCTTTCTGTTCTTTTATACTGGACATAAAATGAGTTCATTTCAGGAATTTCATATTTTTAGAATGAGTAATAAACTTTTGGGACTGAAAGGGTTAACGTCCTTAAACGTTGACTTATTACGCAGGCCCGCAGTCAGGGTGGGGCAGGGGGACAAAATACCCGGGGCCCGGGTTTCCGAGGCGCCCGGTTAAAATAAGAGTTGACTAAAAAAAATGTATACAATGTTCAAATATTGAGTGGGGAGGAGGTCCATTATATTATTTTGCCCCGGGTCCTGGCTCAGCCCTGTTATTACGCTAAACAGAATTTTCTGGTAGTCATCAACAGCAATCAAAAATTATTCCAAGAGTGGATACTTTTCTATATCTCCCTCTTGTACGTGACTATCCCAAAGAACCAGTTTCTTTTTGACCGCATCTCTTTTGTTTCTCAATGTAAAAATATTTGTACAAGGCCTCTGATGAGGAATGTTAAGTTCGGTAAAAAAGCTAACTGTCCGCCATATGTCCTCATTCAAAAAAAGCTCTACTAAGTCAAATCATCGTTCTTACAAAAAGTGCTTAACTTCTTTCTCCAGTACGAGAAGGCGTGAAAGAACACTTCCTCACTTCTGCATGAAGAGGAAGATGGTGGTGTGAGTCTATATTCTCACACAGTGTCAGGAACAGCCTGGAATTCTTAGCTCGACTATACAGCATATGGCTGCGCATTTGTTGTCACGTGTCGTCGTCGTAAGAAAAACTATTGAGGCGCATTAGAGGAGAAGCTCCTTATCCTCAGTAGCAGCAATGGGATGTATCATGATTACCGTTCATAAAAATTGCAAATCATAAAAGCAATTACCGTTCATAAATGCAGTATTGAAATGTGAGAAAAAAATAAAGTTAATAATGGCAGTGAAAATTAACTGGTAGAATTAGAAACAAAAAACAAAAATAATTTAATTGGTAATGATAGGAAGTCTGAGGGGAGTACAGAAAATCATAGAAAAGTTAGGAGACATTAAGAAAAAGTATTACAGAAAAATGAACAACAGTTAGGGCCTGTTTACATAGGAGTCCAGTAGCTGAAGCGTAAAAGGAAAGATGGCGCTGAGACGGAAATAAACCAATCATAGGTGTTAAAAATTTCGTTGCTAATCGTTTGGAGGTTTGTCATTGGTTAAATATATTTCAATACTTTAGCGCTTCCGCTACCGGACTTCTATGTGAACAGGTCCTTAGTACGGTCGAGAAAAGTAACAGAGTACAGTGAAGGGTGGTCAGACAGAAATCCAACAAGGCGAGGAGCGATGTTTGCTAGGAGTAGCAAAGCTTACTAGGTTTGCCAGATTGGAAGGTTTGCCAGATGGAAGAGTTATTTGGCACGAGAGGTAACCGCAAGGTGAATCTATGGTCGACGATAAACTACGGGGCAGTGAAGGTCCAGTCAAACCGACTGGGAGATTAAGATTACCTAATCCCAATTGAGTCAATCCATTTTTATGTAAATTATTATAGGTTTTTTTATACTTATTAAGAGTCTCTCAACTGTTTTTAGTTTTTCAATGTACGCGTCTAATCCGCGCTGACTTCCTCAATCGGAATGTTCGAAGGAATACCTTTTATGAGTATTTTTATTGGTCTTTGTTCACGAGGCGCCATAGCGAAGAGTTTTATCCCACTTTTTGAGAACAGGTCCTGAATTTTCCTAAACTGGTCACTTTTTTTGGGGGGGGGAGGGGGAGACAGAAGGTCCCGCTCTTTCGCAACAAAGTATAACGGTTATATGATTCGGGTGAAATTTTTCGCGGACCTGCGGTTTAAGAACACTGATTTCTACGACAAGGAATCACTTTTAACTTTTATGTCAGGACGGCGCAGTGTGACGAAAGAGAGGGTTTTTAAATCGGAGTAACAATTGTCAACTTTTGAACATTTAGAATCAAAACTGATAATATCTTATTTACATCAAGCTATTTTTAATTTAAGGCATCAGTTCATCTGAAGATATTTATCGTCTTAAAAGATTTTAAACTATTTTTTAGTACATATAAGACAAAAATTGACTACTGAAAGTCCGTGAACGTCTTGCCGCCTCAGAATCGTCAAAACAATATTTATCGTAATCTTTTCCGAAGGAGAAAAATTTCGATTTTATCTAGTGTTTTTTTTTTTTTTTTAAAAAGGAATTCAGGCCTTGCGCTTTTTATGATTTCTTAGAATCTGGGAGGGGATCTGGCTGCCACAATGACATCTCCTCTTGACCCTGAAATTGAATGCAACTGCTCATTACATGTTATTGCACTACTGGAGTTAACATTGCGATCAAAGATATAAAGTCACTTACAGTACCAAAAAAGGATGTAAATGGAATTCATAATTGATTGTGTAGTTTATTAAAACTTTTTGAACAAAAAAGATATTCTAGGGCGCTTGCTTTCGGTACCAGAGTCTGTGGGTCCGAATCCTACTCTTGCATGGATGTTTGTAGCCGTTCGGAATCGGCTTTCAGCAGTAGGTCCCGGTCTAATTAGCCCTCGTGTAGCAAAAATTGACCGTAGCGCTCCAAACCAAACCAAACCTGAAACTCAATTATTTTAGCACCTGTATTTAGTTGCCTGCAATTATGTAGAAAGAATTTCATGTACAGTAACATGCAGACTAACCAAATCTGCAGGTCAAAAGCTAGTTCTGCATATATCAAGTCATGAATTCGCAGAATTCGATGTAATAAAATATCTCACATTTGTTAATGCATTTTTCTATAAAAGTTCTAATAAAATTAATAATTTTGAAAAGAAAAAAAATATGTATTTATTCCTCATAAACTTCAATTAAAATTTTTTTTAATAAGTTAGGATACTTAATTAAATCTAGTAAATTCAGATTATTCTGTAGAAAAACGTACATTTTTTAGCTACTTTATTTAAAACTATTGTATATTTATTTCTACCTTTAAAATATTTCTGTAAAAAATTTCAAAATGCTTAAAAGAATCAACAAACTTTCATGATATTTTTGACAGATTCTCAAATTATACAATCTAATTTCTTAAATGATTTATCAGAAAAAAATACTTTAGTTTTACAATTGATAAATTTATTAATTTACAGCTTTTACTCCACATTATGTTACATTACAGTTAATGGTAATTTTCTAAAACAGCTCCACTTAGTACTACTAGTTTTCAGCTTTTCAAGGCGATTTTTTGGAAACAAAATAAAGGAAGAATTTTCAAATGTCCTGGTGTTTAAATGCAAAAAAGATAATAAATAAATAAATAAATAAATGTACAACTATCTCAAGTGCATTATGAAATGAAAAATATTCAATTGAAACTGTATTATTTATAGATATGTCGGCAGGCTTTGAATCATGGTTGTTGTGGATCGTCATTGGACGCTGCCAATTAAGGCTAGAGTTCTGTTCACGTCGCCAATTACCCATCATCTCCCGCAAGCATATTTCTGTAGTCTCTTGTTACACCACTTTGGAATATTGCGTGCTTTCAGCACCAATTTGAACGTTTCAACAGTCCACTAAATTATTAATAAATATGTTTATAAAAATATTTATTATCATTATTTTTTTATTATTTATTTTTTAACTGTGGACTTTATATTCACGAACCACACCAGCGTAACCGCCTCTACAATGGTTGACATATCAAAGATTCTGGAATTGAGAGGTCTCACTTTTTGGCATTTTCAGAAATAAGCAGTAAATTGCCTATACAATGCTTTACCGCAAATTTAAATTTTGAATACCCAAGTCTGAATAATTTCGAGAAAAATAAAAAATAAATTTGTTTTACTGTTTTCAATTATTAATTTGATAAAGTGTATCCAACTGAAGTGAGGGAAAATAATAATTCACTGCAAATGGTATTTTCGGCCAGCGATCTTAGGCCCGTATGCAGAACAAATGGCGGAAACTTGTGGCTCTCGTTCCGCAAGTGGGGGGTGTTTGCGAGAGTAGGGGGTGAGCACTGATTTTAGCTATGCTGATCAAACAATTTGCGCTTCCGCAAATGATGACGTCAAGATGTGTAAGGAAACCTTATATGGCCAGGCCACGCCTCTTTTCTCCTCCCTTTTGCGGGAGCTGGGGTCCCTCACGAACCCTAACCCGGGGGGGAGGATTCGACGGTCAATTTAGCGAAACCGTCCGACTGAACTGCCTCAAACACGGCATTTTAATTGCTTCCTTGCGTTGGGGTTCAAGAAAAAGTATACAGTATTGGAAAAAACCCGCGCTTTGACTTCGATCAACGTGGCTGTTTCTTTTACATTTTGTAGATAAAATTGTCTCAAAGGACATCAAATTTTTCAGTAGAGGAGATCGAGAAAAAAGTGCAGTGAAGGCATCACTGATGAGTCATTCTATTCATCTGCATTGGTAAGTAATTTCAGTTGTATTTGAAAAGAAAAAAATGTAATTTGACTTTAGCAATATCCTAATATATTATTATTATTTTTTTACTTGTAGGCTGTTTTAAAACAGAAAAAAATGGATGGTAAGTAAACTATTAATTTTGTATTTAATTACCTGTTTATTAGAATTTCTTTTAATCATTTTCAATGCTATTTATAATATATCATATTTTTACATTGCAAGATATTTATCATAAATAAATTTAATTAAAGCAAAATTTTAAAATGTCCTAATGCTTATTTAAGGGACAATTAAGTACTAAAAATGTTCTGTTAGACTTTTCTGGCATTTGTGTACAAGAATATCATATTTCTATTTTTGTTTATAAATCTTATTATAAATTTTTAAAAATGCTGTTAGTTAATCATTAAACAAAGATCAAAATATTTTGTTGCAGGAGGCTTTGTTACCAGGTAAAGATCACCGCATTATTAATATTTGAGGGTGGGGATTGAGACCATGACATTTAACACTTAAATAGCAAATATAAATTTAATAATTGTGCTTCAAAAGATTACTGCCAATGCTCAGTCATATATCAGAATTATGTTTAGCTTTATGATTGTTAAATGCAACTATGTATTTAATAATCATAAAGCTAAGAAAAATCCCAGAGAAAAAAATAGCTATTGTAACTAACAAAATGAATGTTTGTTTCATAATGCTTTTGGAAAATTTGAATTTTTTAAATATATTTAAAGTAAAATTATTTGCTATTTATACTAATTAATTCCCCCCCCCCCCAGAAAGTTGTTGTTATTCAAAGTGAATTACAATACCTAAGATTGTAACTACCACTAAAACAGCAGAAACAAAGTCTTGGCATATTGCTCAGTCATCAAGTAAGTTATTTGGATTTTGATAAATTTAAATCAAATTTTTGTAACAAGTTTTAAAATATAAATTTCAGACTGAAATTGTTGGAGATAATTAAAAATTTTTTAGTACCATACTTTATAGAAATTAAACAATTGTATGTTTTACGTAACATACATAGTTTTATGTAAATGCCTGCATAGAACTCTTCTTCATAATTATTTGCAGTTTTACTATATAATCTGTGACAATAACTTCTATGAAATAACATATGTTGATTTTTATGTATGACATAATAGCTCTGTTTCATGTGCTATCTCATTTACTATGTATTTTTTATTATTTTCTAGACAGTTCAACAATACGTGGCAGGAGGCATCTAGCCTTAAAAAGAAAAAGAGAAGCAGCCGAGTTAAATAAATTTGAAGCTGAGGCTCTTCAAACCCAAAAAACTATGGTGCAAGAAATCGAAACAACATCCCGGCAAGGAATTCTGCTAAAAATTAATCAAAATTTAGAAACATTAATTAAAATAATGGAAGACAAAAATAGTTGTTAGTCAGAAATAAAAAGCTTTTAGAGCTCATAAATGCTGAAGATGTTGTAGAAAAAATGTAATAAACACATAAATTCATGTTTGCACAGTCTAAATTTTTGTAATAAAAACTTCATCTTCCATCTCAAGTGGATTATCCGTATCTTGTAATATCCATTCCCTGCTTAAAGAAAGGGATAACATCCTTCTCCTTCGCAAAGCGAATGACTATTCCGGCTTTGCGAGAGAAAAGACGAGTCTACGAGAGCTCCCTACTAGCCGCAAGTTTTGATCACGTGACGTTCGTATTTACGAGAGAAAAAGCTCTCGCTGTTTGATCTGCATCTCAATTGCGACCCCTCTGCGGAAGGGAGGGGCTTTGCGAGAGCTTTGCTCTCGTAAGTGTTTGATCGGCATACGGGCCTTAGAGGGACCCTCTATTATCTCCACTCTTTTACTCTTTTCACTAAGTTCCACGAAGGAAGAAAAATGAAATCTCCTAGCGATGCTTTACTGCAAACTACGGAGAGTCGGGTTTTTTTTTGCGTACCGTTGTTGTACCGATTGAATTTAGCATGGTAAGTGGCAAAGTCGAGCTGAAGTGTCTGGATAAAAGGCGTAGATGCTTTTTAGTGTCCCTGATGTAGTGGATAACTTCTGTTAGGGTAAAATTTCAAAGGAATATTAATAATTGTTAAATAAAGGGCCTATCATTGCCTGTTAGATTATTATAGTATAAAAGTGTCTCTCCTTAAATTTTTTATTCAACGATATTCTCGCTAACCAGCGGCGACATTACTTCATGTATTATACGAGATAAATCGCAGAGCTTGGTCTTTAAAAAGCTATAAGTGTCCAAGACTTCTTTCCAGTACTTTCTGGACTATGTGTTTTACGGTGTGCCTCGTGACAACGTGAGACGTTTGAGTATTCTCTCACATTATAAGGACCTGTTCACACAGAATCTGTCAGCGTCAGTGTTATTCGTATTGAAATATATTTAACCAGTTACAAACCCCACAACGATTGGCCACGAAATTGTTAAGGTCTGTGGTTGGTTTAAAATATGTCGAGTAACGCTGACGCTAGTGGATTCTATGTGAATAGGCCCTAACTCACCAACAGCACCTGGTAGAACTAAAACAAACCACTTTTTTCCTTTATTCACAAATTCTTTTCTCCATTTTTTTTTTCACCGATTTAAGGTATCCACTAAATTTTACTATGATGTATCAAGTAGATCCTACTCTACGTTTCTCGAGTTCTGGAAGTTTCATTATAACCACTTTGTAGTTTAGTACCATTAGTTCCTTTCTCATTTTTCTCTACAGCTGATTTATACGTCATAAAAACGTGAACGTCTACTTTTACCTTATAATATCGGTTCTACATCTCCCGTACGAAAACAATCGGTGTTATACAATGATTAATAATTTGCAGGATTATTAAAGCATACAATCAATCATAATGGTATGAAAAGTACCACACTAGAATAAGAACCATAGCATGATTTATTGAAGCAATTTCTGCAACTTATATAGCAAGTTCCTCCCTGTCATTAACATTAATTAATATTTTATGTTAAATTATTCACACCTATAATCCGTGTATTATACAGGATTAAGAATTTTTGCACAATGTATATTTTATTGATGAAATGTATTTAGAGTTAGAATTTTTTGGAGGGTTTTATTTTTAATCTGGAAATTATATGTCGCACTAAATTATTGTTCCAATCTCCTCGTTAAACTTAGCTAAAATGAGCTAAGTCAGATTTTGCTATCTTCCTTCAGAAAAGAGGATTTTTTTTTTGTAAACATCATTTAAGTAATTGCCGATATACTTACCTCGAAGTTGCGTTTAGGAAATACTTCTACATTTTATGACTAAGGCGTATTCCTTTTTTACGCAATATAGGTTTCCTCTTGTTAAAGTTCGAACGTTAAGGACGTTTCAGGATGGTATTCAGTAAGCCAAAAGTAACTGTTCATAAATATATCTGCGCTTTCGATACTTGTGTATAAAGTGAAGTGAGATGTGTGTGGCTACTTTACATGTTCGACCAACTATGGTAATTAAGATCAACAATATTCGTAAGTATGCAATTTAAACGATTTTCTTAAACGTCTCATGCTCTGGGAGGTGTACGAAATGCTAAATTACTTTCGAATGCAATACCCGAGGGCAGAGCCTGGCAAATCAATTGTGGCGCCTGAGGCAAGTTCTAAAAACGGCGTAATTACAAATTTTTGGACAGATTCTTAAGTAATGAATGTACAGGTAACCCTACTATAACACGGTAGATAGGTTCCTAGAAAATATTCTGTGAAACCGTGTTATATGAGACACAGATCCAGTACAAAAAGGGGAGTTACGTTCCAAAAACTTATTAAAAACAATCTTTTTTTAACAATTCCATGTAAGCAACTTAGTTTTTATTAAAAATATAAATGTATGTATAACACAAAGCGAAAAGAAACAAAAAATATTATTTTCATTTAATGCGACCTTAATTTAATGAATTTCCTCTTCATCACTGCTCTGTACAATCAAACGAGATCGTTTTTTCGGTTAAACGATATCACCTTCACTTTGAGAACCTTTTTCTTCATTTAGATTTCTTGCACCTTCTATCCTCTTTAAAAAAACTGTAATTTTAGTTTGTTTGCTGGTTCTTACAAGGTCATTGTAGATATCACGATATGGAGATAGATACTTTTGCAGCTCCCTTTTGAATTTTCGGCTTCTTTCAGCGAAAGGGTCTACATTCAAGAAAAATGATTCAAGATTTTCAGCTAAGTTTAGGCCTTCTTGTAATTTTATAGAGTTATAAATGAATAAATTATAATTTGTTTATACATTTTCATGTAAAGGCACTATAGTTCATTATTCCTTCCCGTCATTATTTTAAGGTAATTTAGTTTTTAAATGTGTTAAAAAATAATCATGTTATCTAGTGCTGTAGAAGTACAGTGTTGTACAAAGGGTTTCGCAATTTTTTTTATCGTGTTAGAGTGAAACCGTGTTACAGGTTGCAGTGTTATACGAGAGTTCCCGCAATTTATCCTATCGTGTTAGAGCGAAACCGTGTTGTAAGATGCCGTGCTGTAGGAGGGCTACCTGTATCTCTATAAGAAATAGTCTATTTAATAGATTAATTGACATTTTGGGGAAAATATGTATTTATTTTTAAAAATAACATAAAAACAAAAGAAAAAATTACAGAACTTTTAAAAAAGTAGAAATGGTAAATAAATTTGAATAACATTTGTTTTGTAATAAAAATTATTTCTAAATCATTCTTTGAACTTTTTTTTATTGCAACAACTTGTTTGACTTCAACTCTATAATCTATTGTTTTTTATATCGTCTTTTCTGTAGAAATTATTGCCAGATCATTCAATCGGTCTTGAGTTGTTATTGTCTGTAGATAATTCTCAAATATTTTCAGTTCAGAAAATCTGCGCTCAGCTGCTGCTTCAGTGACAGGTACAGTTAGTAGAATTCTTGGAGCTAGAACAACGTTTGGAAATATGCATTTAAAATGTAATTCTTATAATCTCAGATTTAGGATTTTATAAAAAAAATAGTAATCTATCTATTTGCTTATATTTGCATATTTTTATGAATATCTTCATTTATTAGATAAAACTATTACTATTTTTTCGTTATTCGTTAAACATTTCATATTTTTACTCTGTCTCACTGTGGCGCCTATTTTGAGGCGCTCGCCTCGTCGCCTCATCTTTGGAACCGGCTCTGCCCGAGGGTGCGCCCTGGCTAAAAGCTTTATATCCGTTCTCACCGAAAACAATTTGACTGTACCGTATATGCTAAATATGGACCTAGAAATAGCATTCAAATATATTTTTAAAAATGTTTCGTTGCCCTGGAGGTTTTTGCACAGCCAAATTTGTACTGAAAATAAATCCTGGGGCCTCAGCCCGGAATTTCCTCCAGTGCATTCTCGAAGAGTAGCGGAGAGGTCGAAATGTCATTTATGGTCCCCTAACGGCTGCACATTTGCCTATTAACCATGGAAGCGGCAACGTCAGATTATCGAAATTACCGATTTTCCCGCTACCGATCGGAGAAACACGGAGCTTTCGATATGATACCCCGTGCTCCTCACGCACCGGGTGTCCCAGATCGAGGATATTCGAATTTGCAAGATTTTTAGTGATAGAGACCTATGCTTTGCAATGTATCCCAAAAACGAGCGCGGGGGTGCGGGTTTCAAGTTACTCGGGAAAACGATGACGTCACCGAAACCACCTTACGGGTTTATCGTTTTCTCGGCACCTTACTGCAAAAAGTAGCACTAAAGACTCCATTAATTCGTCCTAAAGGTCTATTACTGCAAAAGACTTCTTCCCTGAAATCCGAAAATATAGCGTTTGTGCCGAATGCGTATTAAACAGGAAAGCGGTGCCGTCAAATTATCGAAATTACCGATTTTTTCGCTACCGATCGGAGAAACACGAAAATTTCGGGATGATTTCACGTGCTCCTCACGCGCCGGATGTCCCAGATCAAGGATATTCGAATATGAGAGATTTTTAAAATTCGGAGACGGGGCGATAGCACTATGTCCTCGAAGCTAGCGATCTCGCCGTATGAGTCATACCACTGAAGACTGCATGAAAGTCCTTCCTAAAGCTTTTTTTTTAGCGATAGAGAACTATGCTTTGCCAAATGCATCCCCAAAACGAACACGGGAGAGCGGGTTTCAAGTTACTCGTGAACGCGAGGACATCAGTGAAACCACCGTACGAGGTTATCATTTTTTCGGCACTTTACTGCAAAAAGTAACACTAGAGACACATTTATTCATCCTAAAGGTCTATCATTCCAAAAGACCTCTGCTCAGAAACCCGAAAATATAGAGTTGTCGCCGATACCATATTAACACCGACAAGACATATTCTTAAACATCTGGTACTCACCGAGGTGTACGAAATGCTGAATTACTTCGGATTGTAAAACCCGAGGGCGCACGCCCCGTAAATATAATAAAATCATCGCCTCCATTCCCGCCGAAAAACAATTATTTGGAACAGAATATGTGAAATATTGAGCCAGAAACAGCATTCAAATATTTTGTTTAACGTTTCGTTGCCCTGGAGGTTTTCGCATAGACAAATTTGTACCAAAAATAAATCCTTGACTCTTGGCCTAAAATCTTCTCCGGATCTCTCGCCAAGAGATGTGAAGAGGCCGAGATCACATTCCTAGTCCCGTAACGCCTGCAAATTTGGCTATTTACACCTTTAAAGCATTTTCTTATACGTCTGGTACTTCCCAAGGTGTGTGGAATGTTTAATTTCAGAAATTAAAACCTTAGAGTGCGCACCCCATATACTATTTAGTAAAAGCATCGACTCCGATCACACTGTAAACAATTCGAAGATGAGTTTAGCGCACTGTGATGAAGCGCTTTCGATTTGAAAGAAAAATTAAAATTTTTAGAGAGATAAAGTGATCGAAGGCTGTTTTCATCACATTTCGGTTAGAATGCTAGGAAGCCGCCTTTGATTAGAGGACGGAACAGTCGTCTGTACGCATCAGCCAATTTAAAAGCGGCGGTGCGCGATAGGGGGTAGGTGATTCCAGACGCAGATAAGGAGATGGCACCAGGGTTTGACATTAAAGTAAAATACCCTATTGTAAAGAATTTATTGGGCCTATAGACCGCAAAACACGTGGACTGGACTTTGGGTGGTCTGTTGTATGACGTAATTAAGGCGGGCATGAAGTATGGGATTATCCAATACAAGAAATGAAAATTGATGCTAAGTGGTGGATTTTTGAAAGCTTTCCTGAATGGATTAGGAGTCACGAGAAGGCGTGGACTTTGTTAGAAAAAAAATAAATAAATAGAAGACTTAGAGTTTTTTTCAAAGATTCTCTTCTGCGTGCTGGCCCGGTTGACTTTTCCCGGTGCTTTAGCATTGCAGGGGGATGAAGAGATTGGAATTTTAAAACGTCGGAGACCGGTTGAGCATTCCCGGGAGTTGTCCGACAGTACGAGAAAGAGGTTTCGTTTTCCGGAGACCGGTTGATCTTTCCTAGTACCTTAGCATCGAAAGTGATGAAAAGATTGGCAGTTTTAAATATTGGAGATCCGGTCGAGTCTTCTCGGAACTAAGAGTTATTTTTGATCAAGAGAATACAGACGAGGTGACAAAGAGGATGCGATGTAATATTGGAGATCCGGACGAGTCTTCCCGGAGCTGAGAGTGATTTGGAGCAAGAGAATAGAGACGGGGTTATAGAGAGGATGCGCCTTAATGTTGGAGATCTGGTCGAGTCTTCCCGGAATTGAGCGTGACTTTGGATCAAGAGAAGTCGATGTCATCATTTTCCTGATGAGTGCCCCATCATTTTGAAAAGAGTAGAAGAATACCCACGACAGCCTAGAGACGCAGCGCACCCATTACCTAGAAGGAAGGAGCGATACCCCAAGCATAAGCAGAGCTTCGACACCCGAGTCCCAGTGCGACATCATCAAACTGAGTGAGTGAAAATCATTTTGTTTTGTTCAGACCCCACCGAGCTAAATGAAAGATTAGTGCGGGAACAGTGTTTTTGTAAAGATAATTTTGATGAATAGGAGTTCTTGGCTATGAGTTAGTTTAATAATTATATGCTCCCTGAATCCAAAAGGTGTAAATTTAATTAAATACATGTCATTCGATATGAATCGAGGAGAAAATGCTAAAAGATTAGTAAAATGTGTAAACTGTGTGCGAAGATTTGGTAATTCAGTTTTTTTGTAAATAGATAAGGTTGTAAATAAATCAATTTTATTTGTTACATTGGAGTCAGTCATCTTTGTTTTGTGTAGTTGACCTAAAGGAAGGTTTTAGAAGCAAAGTTTATTTGGCCTGTTCGGTTGCAAACCTGTCTAGAATTTTGGGTTGTATTCAAGAAAATAAATAAAAAAACACAACGCACCCAAATACCTATAAATTATAAATAATTTGTACTAACCCAAATAATATACGAATCTCGCCCAAAAAAATAAATAATTTTAAGACAGGCAACACGACACGCACTCGGAAGAATCAAGCTTACAGATTTAAATGCATAGCCAAAACTAAAGTCGATGATAAAATGTTTTTTTTATTTCTTTTCCCCTTATCTGCATGCCTCAAAAATAATTGCTAATAACAACATCGTGCTTATCATAAAGCGAGAAGATAGTAAGATAAAATAAACAACATTAGTAAAATCGAGTCTTTGGCGTTATATTTTATGAGGGGTATAGGGTTTCTCTGATTCGGCCTAACCTTTGTGAAGGATATAAAGTAGGGTGGGACGAAAAAAAACTTTTTTTTTAAATTTTAATATGCTCTAGTTTTCAAAAGTTGCCTTTTAACAAAATAAAGACGGAAATTAAATATTAGCGTAATTGGTGCATATTTTCAGTTAGCGCAAGAAGGGCAAACTTTTGGTTTTTATTAAATTTTTGACAAATTTCGCAATTATTTTGAAATTGAATACACTTGTAGTACAAAAAAGTAGCAAAATATGTAATTTAAACATTCCTTTTAGTCAGGAGATCTGCTAAACATATTATATAATACGTTTTACTTCATAAAAATAGTACACATAAAGGCACTTAAGGACGAGGCACTTAAAAGACACTCGGACATCACGGTGGAACGAAAAAATATTTTTTCGGAATTTCAATATCCTCTAGTTTTTAAAAGTTGTTTTTTTAAATTAAAATTAAGGATATAAAAATTTTTTGCTCTACTAAAATATTTGCTCTACTAAAATATTATAAGTGCCGCAAAGGGCTTCAAAACGGATATTTTTTATGAAAAAGTGATTATATTAGTATACAGTGGAATCTCGATTCATCGTTTTCGGATCCATCGTTTTTCTATATGTGTCGTTCATTTTATCCAGTCCCAACGATCTTATTGCAGTGTTATGTTTCCGCATCTATCGTTTTCCCGCATTTATCGTTCATTTCTATCGGTCCCTTGGAAAACGATAGATCGAGATTCCACTGTATTTTGTTAATTTCTTTTATAGTATATTAAAATAATGTATATTTGCTGTAAATAAAATATTCAAAATATGATATTTTGACAGAAAACTTGCATATTCTAAGTAATTCTAATTTTTAGATGCCATAACAGAACAACTGATTTTGTGGAATTTCGCGATTTTCATCATATTAATTTTACATTAGTTACATGGTCATCCTTGTTCGTTCGTGGTACTTCTCCAAGAGATGCATTGATAAAATCAAAAATACATTCTCAAAAAATAATGCCAAAATTTGAAACAAAATAACAATTCAATGTGTCTGTGAAATAAGTAATGGAAACCATGTGTCATTAATATGGACTTTTGAAAAACATGAATATTTTTTTCAAAATAATGTTTTGCCTTAATAGACATTACATTAATATTTTTCTAAATAAGTGTGATTTGTTTATTTTAACTAAGGTCCGTCAATTAAAAATTGTTTTTCTTTCATTCCAATGTGTATTATAAGAATATGCTACTGTAAAATTAATATGATGAAAATCGCGAAATTCCACAAAATCAGTTGTTCTGTTATGGCATCTAAAAATTAGAAATACTTAGAATATGCAAGTTTTCTGTCAAAATATCATATATTGAATATTTTATTTACAGCAAATATACATTATTTTAATATACTATAAAAGAAATTAGCAAAAAATACAAATATAATCACTTTTTCATAAAAATATCCACTCTGAAGCCCTTTGCGGCACTTGAAAATATTTTAGTAGAGCAAAAATAGTTTATATTCTTAATTTTAATTTTAAAAGACAACTTTTGAAAACTAGAGCATATTGAAATTCCGAAAAAAAAAGTTTTCGTTCCACCGTGATGTCAGAGTGTCTTTTCAAGTGCTTCGTCCTTAAGTGCCTTTATGTGTACTATTTTTATGAAGTAAAACGTATAATATAATCTGTTTAGCAGATCTCCTGACTAAAAGGAATGTTTAAATTACATATTTTGCTACTTTTTTGTACTACAAGTGTATTCAATTTCAAAATAATTGCGAAATTTGTCAAAAATTTAATAAAAACCAAAAGTTTGCCCTTCTTGCGCTAACTGAAAACATGCACCAATTACGCTAATATTTAATTTCCGTCTTTATTTTGTTAAAAGGCAACTTTTGAAAACTAGAGCATATTGAAATTCAAAAAAAAGTTTTTTTCATTCCACCCTAATATAGAGTCCCGAATATATTATCAGTTAGTCGGTACTTGTGCTGCCATCTGGAGGGATAAAATATTTTGCACGAGAATTTTTTTTCCCGCTGTTCCTTGTACTTGAATACTAAAAGTTAACCAAGAAATTATTCAATTATTTTCTTTATCCATGCATAGTTATTAAAGTTAAAAATAAGAAGAATAAAAGGTAAAGAGAAAAAGCCACATAAGTGCAAAGAGGAAAATTTTAGGGTAATAATGTTTACATAATTCGTGAAGATGGATATTTTAACGCAGGATTATGTTTCTCAATAACAATCTTTCGGAGAAAAACATTGTCCTGTGTCGCGAGTTATAATTTTGGCAGGGCACCAAACCCAGTAGCAATAAACAGTTAACAGAAAAGTACCAAAATGCAAAAAATAAAGAGGTAAGCAAACGATAAGTAATCCTATGTTAATAACCCGCGGTAGTTTCGTTAGAGGAGACTACCTGAAATATTTTTTTCATGAATATATTTGACTGTGTTCAGATATTTTGCATAAGATACCGTGTATTGTTATACAATTTACTCTAGATTTTTGTATCAATTTTTACCTATTTTGTACTAATTTTTATCTATTTGTAACTGCTGTCCTTTATTTCGTGCATACTATTGCTATTTTAAATTATAAGCATTTTATACATGTATAATCCAAAAAGCGTGCAAAAGTTCTTGTGGTAAAAATTCTTTTCTGGGAGTCACAAGCTTTTCTGAAGAGAAAAGGTTCTTTTGATTTCAAGGCCATCAAATCCATGTAGGTTAAGTAGGCTAACATGCGAATACTACTGTATCAGCATGTTAGCCTACCGAACACACCTACAGAGTATTTCTGCAACTACAAAAATTATTTTCCCGTTAGCAGATTCGAACTCATGAACAAAAGCTTTAGTTCCAGTTTGAGAGTTTTTGATCATGTTTGTTAATTCTTGTCAAATAAATAAATAAATAAATAAATATCGCAAGAAAATATCAACAATGAGCTTTTCATACTGGAGAAAAACAAATCGAAGGCTTGAGCCGCACTGCTGGGGATCACTGGGGATTGTATTTTGTAAGGATTGCGGGTTTATGCCGCTCGACCAAGCCTTCGGCAGTGTTATTTTGTGAAATTATGATTAAGAGATTCTCAGATAACATATCAGCGTTGAATAGTTTATCAGTCGATTGTTACTTGTGCTGCCATCTGGAAGAATAAACATTATTGTAAGAAAAGGATCCCCTTTTGTGCTCTTGCTTCTGTTATTTTACACTCTTAGATTCCACTACTAAACCAAGAAATAGTTCTTCCATTTTTTTTCACACATTTATAATTGCAGAAAAAAAGTATGGTGAATTGATTGCGTTCAGATATTTTGCATAAGATACTGCATATTGTTATACAATTTACTCCAGATTTTCGTATCAATATCTATCTTAAACTGTTGTCCTTCATTTCGTGCGTACTATTTTTATTTTAAATTATAAGCATTTTATACATGTATAATCCAAAAAGTGTGGAAAAATTCTGATGGTAAATATTCTTTTCTGTGAGTCACAAGCTTTTCTGAAGAGAAAAAGGTTCTTTTGATTTCAAGGCGATAGCGAGTTGTTAAATGAAGTGTTGGAAGTACTTGCATTGGGCTTTAAGGGTTTCGAAAGAGACGACCGGACGAGTGTCGTCACTTTGGGAGTAAACAGAGATACAGAGGGTGTGTCACACATTTTGGTAACGATTTTGGAAAAAGAAATATATAAAGAAAGATAGGAATTTTATTTTCTAATATGTTCTATCTGATAGCCCTGTTATTGAACTATCACATTACAATTTGATTTCCATGATAAAAGAGCTTTTCTTAAAATATCAAGGTTGATTTTGTTCCACTCCTTGACCACATTCTGCCAGAGCCCATCCAATGTTTTGGAATGCCGCTTATAAAGAGCTTGTTTTAAGTCCCAAATGCACAGTAATCCATAAAATACACGTCGGGGGACTTGGAATGGTCGGGGGACTTGGGTGAGATGCATTTAAATGAAAAAGCCTCAATTCAGGTGTCATTGAGGCTTTTTTTTCATTGTTTCATTTTTCATTTTTTCTAAAAATACACCAGTAGATTGAGAGGTATGGCTGGTAGCCTTATTCTGGTGGAACAACACATTGAAGATTGTTTGGGTAAAGTGATGGAATGTATTTTTTGAAAACAGGTGTTAAAACATATCTCTGATAATAATCCGAGTAAATTTTGACATTTTTTTCCACTTTCCTTATTTTAAGTTTTCTCTTTTAAGAGAATCCAGCAACAACCATAATCCTTTTAGCAAAACTTTCATTGTTTTCTCTGATCCACCATTTTAGGCCTTTTTTTTCCTCTTTTCGGGTAGCAAATTGATCTTTTCCCATTGCAATCAGATAAATATATTCAAGCCTTCTCAACTGTAACAACATATTTCCATTTTCAGCTGCGAAATAATATTCATTCAACAATCTGTACATAGTCTTACGCTGAGAAACATGTTTTCTCATTAGAACGCGAACATCGTGTGTTTTTTTATTAACTTTAAATGAGATTTTATAATTTTATTTACGGTTCCCATAGAGAATTTTAAAGATTTTGCCATAGTTCTTTGAGGGGGGTGTTGGATTTTCTTTTAAAACATGAGATGAGACTTTCGATATAATAAACGGTGAACGTACCTTTGTTGGGTATGCATTTTTTACCTTTTTACGGTAAAATGCAAAATTTGACGTTTCTTTCCTTTTTTTTTTATATATTATATCACTTATTTTACCTATAGAAATATTAAAACCATGTTTTTCACACCTTTTTTAAAAACTCGAATAAGCGTATTTCTCTTCCGGAAGCACAAATACATAGTCTTCGACCCATTGTTTATTTTCCAACGGCATTTTAAAGCAAGGAATATTTTTAATGATGGAGACGATAATTAAGCCCTATTCCGAATTTATACCAGATAGGTTTTTATTTTTGTTCATTTACATTTAAATCATAGAGAAAGTCAAAATCGTTACAAAAATTTCTGAACACCCTCTGTATTTCTGAAGGAGCTATTTCCTGAACTTTTCGCTTCAATACCATATGATTTTACTTCACATTTAATCTCTCTTTCTTTTTTTTTATTTATTGAGATTCTATACCAATTTCATATAATCATAAAAATGGGTTAGAAAAGAATTTGCTTGATGTAGGTTAAAAACCAAAAGATTGTTGTTGTGTGTGTAAACAACGGATGGACATGCAATATACTCTGCGAATACTACTGTATCAGCATGTTAGCCTACCGTAACACACCTAAAGAATATTTCTGCAACTGCAAAAATTATTTTCCCGTCAGCAGATTCGAACTCGTGAACAAAAGCTTCAGCTCCAGTTTGAGAGTTTTTAATCACGTTTATTAATTCTTGTCTCATAAAAAAATCAAAAAAAAAAAAATCGCAACAAATATCAACAGTGAGCTTTTCATACTGGGGAAAAGCAAAGCGAAGGGTTGAGCCGCACTGCAGGGGATCAATGGGGATTGTTTTTATGTAAGGAATGCGGGCTTTAAACCGTGGTTTAAGCAGAGGTGTTGGTTTAAGCCTCTCGACCAAGCCTTCGCCAACGTTTCTCTGCGAAATTATGATTAAAAGATACTCAGATAACATATCAGCCTTGAATAGTTTATCATTCGATTGGTACTTGTGCTGCCATCTGGAGGAATAAAAGTTCTTGGATGAAAAAGATCCCCTTTCGCGTTCTTGCTTCTGTTATTTTTCACACTTAGATTCCACTACTAAATCAAGAAATAGTTCTTCCATTTTTTATCACACATTCAGAATTACTGAAAAAAATTGGTTGAAGGAAAAGTCGTTTACTTGAAAAGAAAAATACTTTAGAGAAGTATCAATTGTTCAGCTATTACGCGTAGAAAGGTATTTTTATTTTAGTCTTTGATATTTTTTCAGATATTTTACACACAATAAACTACATGTTCATCTATAAATTACAAATTCTTCTACATTTTTTTAACAATATCTATCCTTATCTGTTGCCTTTTCTATCATATACATTGTTTTTATCTTAAAATCTAAGCATTTTAATATTCATTGTTCGTGATCAAAAAGCATGTAATAATGCTAAGAAACATTTTCCAGAGCATAAAAATTATGTCTTTCAGTTGTCAGATTCGTACTCATGAGCACAAGCTAAAAATTTCAATACTAAGTTGTAAAAGATAAAGCCAAAAGTAATACCACTGGGAAATCAAAAGTTTAAAAAAAGCTCCCTCCCATCCTACCACCAAAAGAAAGAAAATAAAAGAATGCTGGATCGATTGTCAACAGTTTGAGAATCAACAAAAAGTTCTGTTTTTGTTTTTGAAGGGAACTAGCAGTTTATCTTAAGTTAACAGTTTAGGTGCAAAGCTAACAGGCGAAGTTTTGAGCAGCTGTAAGTGTACAGCTGCATTAAAAACCACCTTGTTTGGTTCAATGCCATGGTTTTTTCATATCAGATTTGTTTTAGATTTAATATTTTTGAAGTAGATACTAAGCAATTTTCTATTAATCCGTTATAGGAAAAAAAATTCGTAGTAGAAAAAAAAAATATATAGAATTAAAAGTTAAAAGCGCCGTGTTTGTTTATTCTGTCTTGGAAAGATTTTATTTTTGTGCATGAACATATGATGAATTTTATTCTGCGTTTATCATTGCAATATCATGTTAGCTAAACGCGACACGTCGAAAACAGTGTTTCTCTCACCGCGAAAATTGTGTTTCAGGCAGCAGATTCGAACTCACGATACAAAAGCTTTGATTCAGTTTACGAGTTTTGGGTCGCGTTTACTAGTAAAAAATATCTCAGTGGCCCAAATTTTGCAGCATGTATCAACACTATGTATTCCAAGCTTGCAGAAAAACAAAACGGAGGCCCGGCCGAGTGGTCGCTATTGGGGATCAAGGATAATTATTTTTAATGAAGATAATTGTATTTTTAGTGAAGGGATTTAAGGGTTTGTTCCACTCGGCCGAGCCTCCGTCAGTATTGCTCTACGAAATTATGATCTAATTCAGATAATATATCAGACTTCAATAGCTTATCAGTCAATTGGTACTTGTGCTGCCATCTGGAGGTATAAAATTTATTGTATAAAAGATTCCCTTTTGTGCTGTTGCTTTGTGTCATTTTGCACTCTTAGAAAACCTTACTAAACCAAGAACGATTTCTTCCATTTTTTATATATATATATTCATAATTACAGAGAGAAGTAGGTGGGAAGGAAATGTTGCCAACATGACGAGAGAAAAAAAAACCCTTTTAGAATTATTTCTTGTTTGTATATTACGCTTAGAGAGGTATTTTTAACGATTAATTATTTTTTGCAGATATTATACACAGATACATTGCCCATTGCACTTTCTATCGCATATATTGTTTATATCTTAAAATCGAAACATTTTATATTTAATATTCTAGAGCAAAAAGTATGAAATAATCCTAAAAATCACTTTAAAAAAATTTAAAATCTGTAAAGCGGCTGTAAAATTTCTTTTTTCCAGTTGTCAGATTCGTACTCATGAACACAAGCTAAAAGATGCAATCTAGAGTTGTAAAATATAAAGCTGAAAATACTACCATTGGGATTTAAAAGTTTAAAAGAAGCTCCTTCCCCGCGCAGAAAAAAAAAAGAAAAAGAAAAGCTGGGACGACTATTAGTAGTTTAGCAATGAAAAGAGTTATTTTTGAATGGAACTAATAGTCAGTCTTAAGTTGTCAAGATTGTAACTTTCAAAGGCGAGTCTTTATGCAGATGTAGATATACAGATGTTCAAAAAACCCGCCTTGCTCGGTTCAACACCAAATAATTTTAATTCAGATTTTTTTTATTTAATTATTTTTAATCCAGATATTAAACCATTTTCTATTAATCCGTAATAGAAAAAAAAAATCGTAGAGCTGAGTTCCTTTATTCTGTACCTTGAAAAGATTGTAATTTTGTATATGAACAACAGATGAATGTGTTCTGTGAATATCGTTGCAAAAGGATGTTAGCTAAACTCGACACATCGAAAAACAGTGTTTCTGTCAACCCGAAAATCATTTTTTAAGACAGCAGACTCGAACTCACGAACAAAAGCTTTGATTCAGTTTACGAGTTTTTGGTCGTGTCTGCTAATAAAAAAATATATCCGGAGCTCAAATTTTCCAGCAAATATCAATATTGTGCATTCCAGGCAGAAAGAAAAACAAAACGGAGACCAAGACGAATGGCATCTATTAGGGAACAGAGAGGACTTAATTTCACGACTGGATTTACGGGGTTATACCACTCGGCCGGGACTCCGCCAGCGTTGTTTTGCGAAATTATGATTAAGTAGTATTGAGATAACATACAAGACATAGTTTATCGGTACTGGTGCTGCCATCTGGTGGAATAAAAGATCTTGTATAATAGATTCCCTATTGCGTTCTTGTGTTATTTTGTACACTTAGATACTGCTACTAAACCGAGAAATAGTTGTTCCATTTTTTTATTCATTAAATTTTACAGGAAAAGTAGAGAGACGGAAAGGTAGCCTAGATGAAAGTAAAAAAAATATTAGAGAAGTATATCTTGTTTTGATACTACGCATAGAAAGATGTTTTTAATCATTTGATTTTTTAAAATGTTTTTCGATAATTTACTTACTATACACCAGTGATCGTCAACCTGGCCCCTACAGCCCACTAGTGAGCGATTCAAGCATTCATGGTGGGCGGTAAGAATTTTTGTCCGTTGTTACAAATTTTGTTCTTCTTCCATATATCAAATACACTGCTAACACATTCACGAGTTTGACTTTTTAAAACATGCTTTAGCAATTTACTTTTGAATTCCATCTCTAAACTTGGAATACAGGTAATAATTCACCGGACACTTCTCGAAGTATACTCGTGGACGAGAGAGCAACCAATTAGCTCTGTTGTCATCCGTAGCCATTTATGTATATCTATACATAAAGTATGAATAAACAGATAAATTTAAGTGCATATTTTTTGCAAACCCTTCCCTCTAAAATTTACCTTGCACGTGCGCTAAATTGAGTCACTGCGGTTACGCACCGGTGGGCGGTACAGAAAATTTGCCATCATCAAAGATACAAAAGTGGGCGGTAGGCATTAAAAGCTTGACGACCCCTGCTATACACTATGTATTCACATAAAAATTACTCTACATTTTAGCAACATTACATATCTTTATCTGTTGTATTTTCTATCGCACATATTATTTTATCTTAAAATCAAAAAATTTCATATTTATTATCTTTGAGTAAAAAGCATGGAATAATGATAGGAACCACTTTCTGGGCCGTAAAACTTCTCTTTTCAATTATCAGATTCGAACACTTGAAGACAGGCTTAAAATTGCGATGTAGATTTATAAAGTATAAAGCTAAAAGTACTACATATTCATGCACAAATTACTTAACATTTTCACATCAATATCTATCTTTATCTGTTGTATTTTATATCGTACACATTGTTTTTATCTTAAAATCTAAGCATTTTATATTTAATGTCCTTGAGTAAAAAACATGGAACAATAAGAAATATTTCAAGCGCATAAAAATTCTATTTTTCATTTGTCAGATTCGTACTCACGAGCACAAGCTAAAAACTGCAACCTAGAGTTGTAAAATATAAAGCTGAAAGTACTTCCATTGGAATTTAAAAGTAAAAAAAAAATAATAACAGTAAAAAAATTTTTAAAAAATAATAAAGAGGGAAAAATCATACTGACATGACTGTTACCAGTTTGGGAATCATCAGAGAGTTATTTTTCAAGGGGACTTAGAGTCAGGGTTGCCAACTTCTACGAAGCGCCTCCCCCTAGCGCCATCTCTAAATCCCCCTGTCTCCCCCTAACACCAACTTGAGATCCCCCCCCCCCCCTAGACTTTTCTAAAAGAAATTCTGGTTCCAAATAGGCATCCTGTTTGAGAGATAAATTGAAATAAATAGAAAATACCCACTTACATAGTGAAATGGAGGTTTATTTACATTTGACATATGTATGGAACTTATAATCTAATTTTAAAAAAAACGCGTCTCGATTGTACAAAATATTAAAAAACTGTTCCTCCCACAAAATGCCCCTAAAAAATGTGGTCCCTAAAAACACCCCTTTTCATCTAACTTACCCCCAAATTTAGGGGGAAAACCCCCAAGTTGGCAACACTGCTTAGAGTATGTCTTAAGCTATCAAGTGTGCTATGTTCAAACACGAGATTTTGGGCAGCTGCACCCTTACCGGTTTGGTTCAATACCGTATTATGTTATTTCAGATTTATTCTTGATTTAATTTTTTAAATCTAGATTGTAAACCATTTCTATCAATCCTTTTTTTTTTAAAAAAAAAGAAGAAAAAAAGAGTTAGGACAGAGTAGAAAGTTAGAGCGTCGAGTTAGTATATTATGTATCTTGAATAGATTGTATTTTTGTATATAAACAACTGATGGACGTATCCTGCGAATACGATTGTATTTATCATCGTTAAAAAAAAAAAATAAATAAAAAAAAAAACCAAGCCTTTATTTGACTGCGAAAATCATTTTTAAGACAACAGATTCGAACTCACGGACAAAAGAGTTCACAAAATTTCATTCAGCTCGCGAGTTTTTGATAGCGTCTGTTAATAAAAATTATCTCCGTGGCTCAAATTTCGCAGCATATATCAACATAGTGTATTTCAAGAAGGAGAAAACAAAACAAAAACGGACGAGTGACGGATATAGGAGAACAAGGGGACTTTCCGATTTGGGAAGGGGTTTGCGGCTTATACCACTCGGCCGAGCCTCCGCCAGTGCCGCTACACAAAATTATGACTAGTATTATTCAGATAGCATATCGGACTTGACAAGTTTATCAGTCAATTGGTACATGTGCTGCCATCTTGAGTTATAAAAGTTATTGAATAAAAGATTCTCTTTTCCGCTGTTGCTTGTGTTATTTTACACAATTAGATACCATTACTAAACCAAGAACTATTTCTCTTATTTTTTCATATATTCATAATTACAGAAAGAAGTAGAGGGAAGGAAATGTCGCTTAGATGAAAAGAAAGAAAAAAACATTTCAAAAGTATTTCTTGTTCAGATATTACGCGTAGAAAGGTATTTTTAATCCTTAAATTTTTTTCCCAGCTAGATTTTTTTCATAGATAAAGTACATATTAATATACAATATAGTATAGTTTTGTAACATTATCTCTCTTCATCTGTTGTTTTTTCTATCGCATATGTTGTTTTAATCTTAAAATCTAAGCATTTTATATTTAATATTCTTGAGCAAAAAGAATGGAATAATGCTAAGAACCACTTTCCGGGTCGTAAAAATTCTGATTTCCATTTGTCAGATACGATCTCATGAACACAAGCTATTAATTTCCATCTAGAGTCGTAAAAGGTAAAATTCACAAAATTTAAGCCGACCACAGCGATTAGCTTATACGGTATTATGAACCTGAAGTCCGGCCGCCTGTATCACTGCCCTCTAGAAAGCATCTGTGATCTAGAGGGCAGTGCCTGTATACGCATAACAAAACCTGTATAGCAAAACCTGTATACGCATTCGAGGGTGAATTTCACCTTAGTATGGGTCTGGGCGCCGGACGGACAGTACAGATCTGCCGACCAATTGAGGCAACCCCGGACTCCATTGTAATAGGTAAAACTGAAAGTACTACCACTGGGATTTAAAAGCTTAAAAAGGTCCCGCCTTTTTGACTATCAGCAGATTTATTTTTTATTTTTGAATGGAACTAACAGTCTATCTTAAGTTGTCAAGCGTGCAACGTTCAAAGGTGAGTTTGGGTGCAGCTATAGGGGTACAGCTGCTCAAAAACTCGCCATGTTTGGTTCAATACCATATTCTTTTATTTCAGATTTATTATTGATTTATTTAATTTTTTAAAATATGAATTCTAAACGATTTTCTATTTATCAATATTTAGAAAAAAAGTCCGAAAAGAGTCAAAAGTCAGATCTCTCAATTTGTTTATTCTGTATCTCGAAAAGATTGTATTTTTTGTATATAAATAACTAATGGAGGTGTTCTGCGAATATTATTATTGCATCAAACGTGACGCATCGAAGATCAGGGTTCCTGTTCAGCACGAAAATTATCTTTCAGACAGCAGATTCGTACTCACGAGCAAAAAAATTATTGCATTTATTAGTTAACTTTGCATTTCAGAAAATGTATAAATTGTATCATAAAAATCAATAAATATAAATAAAATAAAATATTGGTAGTTTTTTCTGGCTGTCTGAATTTTTCTAGGTGTCTTGGCGGGCCACAAAAAAAAAATCTGCAGAGGGCCACATGTGACCAGCGGGCCGCTATTTGCCACCCTTGTCATAGAAGATACAAATCATGCATTTAAAAAAATAATAAAAAATAAACAATAAAATGAAATAAAATAAAATTAAATAAATTTTAAAAATTATAGGTGAACGATGATAAGGATTAAATTTGACAATTAAATAAAAAAAACTTCAATTTAAATTTAAGTAGAGGTGTGCATTATCTAATTTGTATTTTTTTCCATTTTAAATAAATATATATGTCTCAAGCTGTTAAGCGTGCTACTTTCAAATACGAGTTTTTGTTCAGTTGTACCCTTACCTGTTTGGTTCAATACCAAATCAATTTATTTTAGATTAATTCTTAATTTAATTTATATTTTTAAAAATCTGGATTCTAAACAATTTTCTACTAATCCATAAAAAAAAAAGTAGAAATTTAAAGCACATTGTTTGTTTATTCTATCTTGAAAAGATTTTATTTTTGTGTATGAACAGTTGATGAACGTATTCTGCGAATACCATTCCATCAGCATGTTAGCTTAACGCGGCACATCAAAAATCGGAGTTTATTTCATCGCGAAAATATTTTTTAAGACAGCAGACTCGAGCTCACGAACAATAGCTTTATTTCAGTTTACGAGTTTTTGATCACGTTTGTTAATAAAATAAAAAAATTAAAAAATCTCCGTGGCTCAAATTTTGCAGCATAAATCAACATCGTGAATTCCAAGCAGCGAGAAAAACAAAACGGAGTCCAAGATGAGTGGGGAACAAAGGGGACAATTTTTTACTAAGGGGATTTACGGGTTTATACCACTCAGCCGAGACTCCGCCGGAGTTGAGTTGAAAAATAAAGATTAAATGTTATTCAGATAACACATTTTGAGACTTGAATAATTAATCGGTACTTATGCTGCCACCTGGTGGTATAAAAGATCTTGCATAAAAGATTCCCTTTCGCGTTCTTGCTTGTGATATTTTACACATTTAGATACCACAACTAAACCAAGAAGTAGTCCCCTCCCCTTTTTTATACATTCATAATAACCGAAAAAAGTTTGGAGAAGGAAAGATAGCCTAGATGAAAAGAAGAAAAAAAGACATTATAGAAGTATCTCTTGTTCAGATATTACGCGTAGAGAGGTATATTTAAATATTAATTTTTTTTCGATATTTTACTTACAATACACTATGTATTTACATAGAAATTACTCAACGTTTTCCAATATTATTTATCTTTATCTATTGTCTTTTCCGTGGCAAATATCCTTTTTATCTTAACATCTAAACACTTTATAAATATTCTTGAGCCAAAAAGCATGGAATAATGCTAAGAACCACTTTCCGGGAATTAAAAATGCTGTTTCCGGTTATCAGATTCTAGCTCATGAACACAAGCTAAAAATTACATTATAGATAAGTTAAAAACTGCAATATACATTTGTAAAATATGAAGCTGAAAGTACTACCATTGGAACCTAAAAGAAAAAGGGAAAATACTGAGACGACTATCACATTTTTCTAGGGGACTTTTTTTTAAATCATTTTTAATAAAATACATGCCTTAAGCTGTCAAACGTGTTACGTTCAAATACGTCATACGTTTTGTTCAGCTGTACCTTACCTGTTTGGTTCAGTACCATAATATTTTACTTCAGATTAATTCTTGATTTAATTTTTAAAAATCTATATATTCTAAACCGTTTTCTATTAACCCGTAATAGAAAACAAGATACAACGAGTAGAAAGTTAGAGCGCCGTGTTTGTTTATTCTGTCTTGAAAATATTTTTATTTTTTGTGTATGAACAGCTGATGAATGTTATTCTGCGGATATCATTGCATCAGCATGTTAGCTGAACTCGACACACCAAAAAAACAATGTTTCTATCACCGCGTAAACCATTTTACAGACAGCAGATTCGAACTCACGAACAAAAGGTTTGATTCAGTTTACGAGTTTTCGATCGTGTTTGCCGATAATATTAACAAAAAAAAATATACAAGTGTGGCTCAAATTTCGCAGTATATATCAACATTATGTATTCCAAAGCATGGAGATAAAACAAAACGGAAACTCGGACGAATGGCGTATGAAAGGAACAATTGGGATTTTTTCAGACATTCGTATGGGTTTATACCACTCGGCCGCGTCTCCGCAAGCGTTTTCATCCAAACTATGATTAAATATTATTCAGATAACATATCAGACTTGAATACAATTATCAGTCACAATCGGTACTTGCCGCCATCTGGAGGATAAGCAATGTATGAGAATCTCCACGCCTGATTTTTACTAAAATTCGATGATTAAAATTCTCCAGCGTATAGGGCAGTCCGATTTTCTTTGTTAATTTATGAAAACCTTATCAGTTAATAGACAAGAAGGGGAGAAAAAAGTTATAAATGCGTACCACAGTTTAGTCGAAATCCTCAGAGGTTTACTTAGTCCTTGGGTAGGAAATTATGACCTTAGAGTTTCAAAAAACAGCTAGCCAACAGAATGATTAATTTCATTGTGCTTATACTGGTTTTGAAAAACATTTAATTTTTACTTTCTTTCGACACAAAAGCATTTGATGTTATAGTCACGAAAGACAGTTTACAAACTGAACAGAATTTTTAGCTTTTTGATACTGATGGGAAAATTCAAGATAACTTTAAACCGGATATGTTAAAACTCGTATGCGTGCGAAGACAAAGGTGACCAACTCCGAATTAACCATTTTTCGGGTACTGACCCTTAAAATCCGGAAGTTCTTTTTTATTTGTATTTTTTGAAATTCAAAACACTTCAAGATAAAAAGTATGTTCATGTCCCATTTTTATTATCATGCGCACTTCACAGTGACTTGACCCATAGGTATTTAAAAGCGGCAAATATGCTGGGTGGTTCAGGGGGTTAGTTTAATTTTAAAAGAATTTTTAAGATATTTAAGATTAAAATTTAACAGGTTCGTTCACTAATTACCCAGGTTCGTTTACCCAGCATGCAAACTCTGTAGAAAAAGGAGACACCACTAAGTGTTTAAAATGATGCGGACTAATATTTACAAATTAACAAAAAACCTCTATTACAACAAATAAACAATTAAGTTATACATTATTAAAATGATCAATATTCACATAACCACATGTATAATTAATAATGTGTTAAAATGATTAATATTCTTTACATAATAAATTATTGGGTCCTCACCGAAAATAGGTATCATTTATGTGATATAAAATTTAAATTTAATCTTAAAATTCAAGTACTGTCCTTCAACAGAAAAATAAAGACTGACTTACCCAAAGTCGGCTTGCCTAAAAATTGACATCACGTCCCATCGTAATGGCAGGACGGCTAGAAAGTCACAACCCCAGAGCGAGTTAATCGGGCCCGCAGACCCACGCTCACTGCGTCTTTTTTCTGCAAAATCTAATCTCCTCTATATCTAAAAAATCCAAGTCCCCTCTTAATATTAATCTCAATTTTTTCATATGCGTTTCTACCTTCCAATCATAATATTTTCTTCTCCATCTAAACTCCACCTACGTCTTAAAACTTTTTCCTAGTGGCCATAACATTTTCTTTATTAAATTCACAAAATCTCATTGGATCCATACTTTTCTCACATGTTTTCCTTTTTCTTTCCTTCATTTCTCTTATATTTTATTTTTCTTAAATCTCCCCTCTCTAACCTTTCTATGACTCAACAATGCTCACTGTTTCGCAAATTCCAGTAATTCTTATATTCCATATTCTAAGGGGCTTTTTCGACTGACCCTCGCCTTTACGCAATTCTTTTCACCTCGGCTACTATACTATTCAACACATCCTCTCCTTTACTACAAATATACCTCACTCTTTTCTACTTACTGTTTATGGGACCTTTTAAACTCATCGGTTACTTCTTCAAAGTAAACCGCGCGGCTATTTTCTAACGTGTTTCCCTCTTCACCATAAATATTTTTATTCCTAAACACGCTATAAAATATCCTTTTCTTGTGTTGACCACTACAACCGGCTTTCTCTAACCTACCTCTCCGTGCCAAATTTTTATAGCTAAAACTCCTTTAACTTATTTCTTAACCTTTTCAAAACGTTTCACAATGTATAAAGCAATCCTAAAATGGCTTGCAGCTGCTAGAATCGCCGAGAAACCCTTGCTGGACTTGAAGAGCCAGCAAATATACCTATATACCATTCTCAGTCAAGGTCAAACAACAAGAGATTAATATTTTAATGCAAATAATCAATAGCACAAATTCTTGAAACAAAAAAAAAAAACGATCTACGGAATGTAAAATTTATACCAAGTAGTACAGTAAGACCTCATTTATCCGGTCCTCGTTGATCCAGCTCTCCGGATAAACCGGATCAGATTTGTAGACATTATTTTTATTTAATGTTCACAATAGATAATAATTTTTAAGTATGATAGCAAGAACGTAACTACAAGTACGCCAAATATTCACTTTTTAGTTTGAATACAGTTCCTGCATAGATTATACAATAAATTATGGTAATAAAATGCTTTTTGTTGAGTTTGAGAAAGATTTACTAGATTTACCAATTCTTTGTTAAGAAATGATGTGAAAAGTTATTTTTATATTTTTTAATGTCTTGTAAACAATACTATGTAATTTTGCTACAAAACATAGTTTTTTATCGTATTAAACGGTCTGCTTAGTAAAGAATTTTGCTTTGCTTATTATTCATACTACCCGGATTATCCGGATTTTCGATTGTCCAGATTATCTATGGCCCCAGTTTGTCCGGATAAACGAGGTTTTACTGCACTTTATAAATGATAATTTCAATAGGGCATGATTTTAGCAGGATTTAAGCATTTCCCATGTGTGGGTATTGTGCTTTGCTCAGATTTTCATGAGTAGAATTAAAATAAGAATCTTGATTTGTAAATCAGTATGAAAATTACAATTAAGGCCGTCTGCACACGGGGCAACTCAAAAGAAACTGATAACTGACTCAAATCACAAACCAGTCCGTGATGAGTCGCAACCTATGTAATTGAATGGAGCCACGCACACGGCGCAACTGGTTACAAACCCGTCGGACGGGTTTGTAACCTGCCTGTAGCATGGAGTGAAAGCAGAAGGAAGACGCTTTACCGTAAACGTTTTCCCTCGTTTTATTTAAACTCGCCCGCCAAACCGTAAGTAAGCTTGTTATCTATCTATCCATATCTATGTCCTTTATATATATATATATATATAAATATATATATATATATATATATATATATATATATATATATATATATGTATATATATATATATATATATATATATATATATATATATATATATATGTATATATATATATATATATATATATATATATATATATATATGTGTGACTTGGTACAAAAAGTGCCTAAGTCAGTTTTTTCCAAGATGACTTTGTTTATGTCTCTTTAAAAAAATATTATTTTTAATGTATGAAGTATCTGAGTCTGTCCAATGCTTTAAAAGAGTTTTGTAAACTATTGTACAGATTTCTGTACTTCTTACATTGAAAATAATATACACTCTGTTACAAAAAAATATATGCACCCAGAAGGAACTACTATCACGAAACTTAACATGTATGTAGTGTATGAGGAGATAAGCAAACGATTACAAATTCAGAAGAAAAGACCGTTTTATTAAGAAGATATGGCATGAAAAAGGTTACAAATCAGTGAGTAGTAAATCCACATCTGGCAGCTTTACAAGCCGAAACACGGTGTGGCACCGAATCAGTGAGGTCACCTATGACCTGCGGAAGATCATGCCATAATCTTTGCAACTGGGCAGTTAATTTACCAGTATTCCGGGACGGCTGCAGTTGCCTTCCAAGCACGTCCCAGACGTGCTCTATTGGCGAGAGGTCTGGTGACCTGGCAGGCCATGGGAGTACGTCATATCCTTGAAGACATTGTTGGGAGAGTCGAGCAGTATGTGGACGAGCGTTGTGTTGCTGATAAATGGCACCTGGGCGAATTGATAGCATAGGAAGTACAACTGGCGTTAAAATCTCGTCCACGTAACTGCGTGCCGTCAAAGTGCGTTGAAGGACGATTAGAGGTGATCGTGTGTCCTAACAAATCGCTCCCCCACAGTCACACCTTGTGTAATGGTCGTATGCCTCTCGACAGCAAATGCCGGATTGGACCGGTGACCTAGCTGCCTCCACTCGCGTATGCGCTGGTCATCAGCATTGAGACTGAATCGGGATTCATCGCTGAAGATCACACGCCTCCAGTCGGTCACACTCAAGCTTGCCCGAGGTCGGCAAAAATTCAATCGACACTGCCTATGATGTGGGGTCAGTGGTAGGCGTCTTAATGGACGTCGGCTCCTTATACCTGCGTCCGCCAGTCGTCTTCGAATGGTTCCTTTGATACCACCGGATGTCTGGAAGGTGGTAAATGGTGTCGAACCGATTCTAGCGACGTTTTTGGTGCGGACGTGGCCGCTCTTATGATTGCGCGATCCTCGCTCGCATTTGTGTTCCTGGGACGCCCTGACCCTCCGCGACGGTAGACAATCCCTTCCGTGATCCATTGTTGCCAACACCGAGCAACTACCATATCGCTCCGACCGAGGTGGCGGCCGATTCGCCTGTTCGACCAACCTGCTTCTCTGAGGCCTATTATACGCCCCCTCTCAAAGTCTGACAATTGTTCGTACTGTCGCCGGTTACGTCTCAGAGGCATCTCTGGTCACAATACCGTCCATCCAAGTCGACAGATTTGTTTGAATAACCCTGTGGCACGAGCAATCATGCTTTTAAACTCTCCCAGCTGCGCATCTCATATGCGCATAGCGCGTTTACTATTGTCTCAATTGCGTCGAAATTTTAATCATTTGCATATCTCTTACCAGACCACATTCCTGCCAAGTTTCGTGATAGTAGCTCGGTTTCTTCTGGGTGCATATATTTTTTTGTGACAGAGTGTATTTTTAAAGAGACATAAGCAAACAAAGTCATTTTGGAAAAAACTGACTTAGGCACTTCTTGTACCAAGTCACAGATATATATATATATATATATATATATATATATATATATATATATATATATATATATATATATATATAGTCAAATAATTGTATACTTGTTCTATGTCCGCTGGAATTTTCGTTTTTTCTTAAGCCGTTCACTGCACTATTGCTTCTGGATACATTCTAAACAATATCCGGTATTTTTTGGAGTCTTTCTTGAAAACTTTGCTATATATAATAATTCCTCTGTTTCAGTCAATGTTATTTATCCATTATCTTTATCATTATCTGCATGGAAATATATATCTGCATGTGATTGATCTATTTCTTTTCATTGTTTTAATTCTTAACTCTTTTCATTACTCCGTCTTCTCGGTTC
Organism: Dolomedes plantarius; assembly: GCA_907164885.2. Lineage (NCBI taxonomy): Eukaryota > Metazoa > Arthropoda > Arachnida > Araneae > Dolomedidae > Dolomedes > Dolomedes plantarius. The sequence goes on along the minus strand of OU015491.1, from coordinate 194,949,415 downwards.
TATATTCCTACCTTTTTTCAAATTTTTTGCTTTATTTGCTAGCTTCGTTAACGAGTGTGCCCCCTGTGTGGTCTGGTGGTCATAAAATTCATCCTCCTTCCTTCTTCCCCTGCATCTTCCCCTTTCACTTTCGAGCGCGCCCCCCCCCCCCCCCCCATATCCCGTGCCGTTTCTTCTAGAATTTTCGGCGGTCGCCCCTATTTTTACAAGGGTTTCGATGATCCTCTCATTTGCGAGTTGTTCATAGTGACTATCCTCGCTAACGCTCCTCGGCCCGAAGACGAACCGTAAATTAGTTCGAAACGTGTAGCCATCCTTTTTACTTGATTGTTGTTATAAAGAAGCCTTCTATTTCTGGATGTGGGGTATTATTTATTGTGGCAGACAAGAACGGATTGTTGGTACTAAAGTATTTGAAGGGTTCAGGGGTAAAACAACTTTACAGCCATTTTTACGAAAATGAGTTAGCAGTGTGATCTTGTAGCTTTCAAAAAGTACTAACATCACGTGCATTTATATCTGGGGCAGAACCACTTTAAAGCCGTTAAAAACAGTGATAAAGTTTCGGTGTGCCGGGGAAAAACCACTTTACTCCAACTTTCAAATTCGTTTTTCTCAAAACGAAGTTTTTGGAGTAAAGTGGTTTTTACCCCTGGACTCTTCATTTGTAATTAAAAGAAACTCTGTTTAAATAACTGGGTTTATATTTTGAGAAAATGATTGTATTATCATTATTATTATAATTATTATTTTTTCAAAAGGTAGAAGAAACTGTACACACCCAATATCTGTCTTATGTATCTGTGATATATCACAATATCTGACTGTCTTCAGCTTGCGTAGAAAGAAAGTGAAGTTTAGAGTTCGAGATCCTCATCATCTTTGTAAAATTCCAGTTCTTGAAATTTCATTGGAAAGTGAGGCGTTATTTTTGAGAATTTTGTCCCTTGAAATACTTTATTACAGGGTTGTAATTTTCATATTTGCATTTTTTATACATTTTATACACACCCCATCCATCAGTGTGGAAGCTACTCGATTAAGTAGCGATTTCTAAATGCACGCTGCACAGAAATAGCTGAAAAAAAATTTGCATATTCTAATTCGCAAAAACTCTTCGCTGTCATTGTCGCCATTTCTTGATTTCAATCACAGAGTTCTATGGATGTGCTGTCATCTATTGATCGACTGTGGAGAAAAAAAGAACTTGGTATATTTTCTTTAATTTCGTGTATCACTTATTAAAATATGTATAACAGTTTCAAAAATATAAATTTTTAAAATCCGGTCATTCATTTGTGCTAACCCTGTATTATATTTGCAAGGTTTGTAGCTGCCATATTGATTATGGGTCCTTTGTCACTATTATAACATCCGTTACATATACATTTTATAGGGAGAATACTTTGCAAATAGTTACCTGCAAAGATAAAAATTGTGCTGTGTAAAAATTCTGTTTATCATTCAAAGACAAGGGATGAATACATGATTGTGTTTTTTTTTTTAATTTCACAATACTCGGAATCACGAAGAAACTATTAAATATACTAATAATAAATGACTATATATATACTAATATATATAGTCATTTATTATTAGTATATTATTAGTATAAATGACTAATATATATACTAATAATAAATGAATTTTTCTGTTTTAACTCCAAAACAGAAAAAAAAATCCGTTTTACTCCTATGCGTTCATAAAGTTTTTAACATACGTCATTAAAACAAAAATAAAAATGTTTAAAATAAAAAAAGGGACTTAACAAGATTTATGTCCCTATGCGCTCTGAAAGTCAACAAATTCTATTTGCATTACTCAGTATAACATTTTTTTTTTCTGTGTTTTGGCTGACGATCAAAACTTAATGGCTTAACAAGGGATTTTTTTTGTCTGTATTCCCGGGAACTTCAAGGTTTCGTTATTAAATGGGGCATTACATTTTATTTAACAAGCATTTTCCTTTTGTCATCTGATACAGAAAAATAGAAGGCTGAGTCCTATAATATCAGCCACATTTCCTATTCTCCGATTTAATATAAGGGGAATTAAACTATTTCCATGCAATGTTGGGTATTTGTCAAAGCTAAATTTATCATTGTTAAGCAAACTGAATTACTGGAAGAATGTGCTATCGAAGAAATTGCTTTAAAAGATGTGGCAACGAAGCTCACAAAGCTTCAACCCCTTCTGTATTAAACATAACTTTTAAAACAAATGTTAGCGCTTAGTTTTTAGTCTGTAATTATTAAATTTGGTACTAATAAGTTACTTTCACTTTTAAAGAATTTGTTTATTTTAAAACTATTGCATTTATTTATAATCGTAAAAAAGATTATTTGACGATTTCAAACTCTATTATACGATGAAAACAACAATTACAATATGTGTATACAATATATGTTTTGGGTATATCTATGCAGTGTCTTGGGTTATTTCTTTGCCTTAAATTCCACAATATCAAGTTGAATACTTGATATGTGCTGTCCCCTCATACGGACGAGTGTTGGTTCATCTGTACCATATGTGCGCAAACTGTGGGTCGCGAACCCACAGGGAGGTCGCAGGTAATTTGAAGTATATTTATAGCGTATATAGTTATTTAATTTTTAAAAAAATATCTAAATATGATAAAAATTTTCATATTGTGCCTTTATTTAATTTTAATTTTTGCTAAGTTTTGCCTAAATGAAATACAAATGCATATTAATAATAAACTAGTTGGTACCTGTCAAAACATAACGGCTGGATAGTAAATGAATGTACTAATACACAAATTATACTCACCACATCATTGCCAAATGTTGAAAATCGCAAAATTAAGAATAGAGAAATACACTTTAAAAAATTACTATTGAACCCAGCAAAAAGAAATTACTCAACAGAGCGAAATAAACAGTTTCCATCAGAATTAATTCTATATCTCACAAACATAATTAAAAATAAAAATGGCAGAGAGAGAGCTAGAGAGATTCTTCGGATTAAAAAAATTAACGTGTTTAGGCGGCCTTGTGCTTAGTAAGTGTCTAAAAGCCAGATTTAAACACGTTACTGAGCATGCGCAGAAAGCAAATTTTAACTGTAAATTATCGCTAATTTCTAGAATTTTCTGTTACAAAAAGCAAATTTGACACATCTACAAATTACAATCTTTTGTTTAAGACCAAAATGAAGTAAATTGATGCAGTAGTTTTCTAACACGGACTGCCCAAAAAATCGTTTTAGGAACTTAAATATATAGATATGAAGTCTTAATCACATGAGAAGGTAAGTGAGACTTTTTTTGTTGTTTATTATTATGCAAAGTAAATACATACCCAAAATCTATAGTTCATTCATTTTTAAAATAGTTTGTCAAAAACTGTTTATTCTTTTTTTCTATTTTTTGTTAACATTTTCCTAATTTTTAAAAACTACTAAAATATGCTACTAAAATATTTTAATTGGGATCGAGAGATTATTTACTTTTAAGAAAGTGGATCGTGGTCGGAAAAAGTTTGCGCACCACTGACCTATACGATGTACCCGTAATAAAGAAGCCAGCAATTTCGCGGTGTGGACGAACATCCCCCGGGACAAGTGCGAGCCGCTTTGGAAAAAATATACCGTTCTGCAGGGGTAACTTTGTGACACAGTAATTTTTTTGTTGTATTTCTCATATTGCGCCGCGCCCGTGATACCGGCAAGGCAAAGAACAGCACCAACAGCTTGTCCGACATAAAGAGACAAGCGTCTACAGGCAGCAATCTAAATCCAGTATCAGTTTCATTTTGCTCCTGCTGCCATCTGTTGGCTTATATGGGAATCTTTTTATTACAAGATTTTTTTCTATTTCTACGTAATTTAGTATGTTTTAAAATCTGAATTACATATAAAACACAGGATTTAAAGAGATTTTAACAAAATAAATAAATGAATAAATTGAAATAAGTATATTATTGAATTTTAAATTTACTTTCTTGAAATATCCCCAATAATTTTTAAATTTACTTTAATTTTACGTTTTAAATTTACTTTCTTCAAATATTCAAATAGTATTCCTATGTTTATTAAGAAAATACGTCATTTTTTCTATTTCTATGTAATTTAGTATGTTCTAAAATCTGAATTACATATATAACACAGGATTTAAAGGGATTTTAACAAAATAAATAAATGAATAAGTTGAAATAAGTATATTATTGAATTTTAAATTTACTTTTTTCAAATATCCACAATAATTTTAATTTTTAAAATTTTAATTTGTGAATTAGGAAATAAATGTATTTGATAAGCTTAAATTTAATGTAATTTGATAACCTTGAAATTTTGATTAAAGTTTCAAATGTGTTGACATCTTTATTTTCAGCTATAATTAATTCTATCTGTTGTAGGCTTTAAAAGTTTCTCCTATGCTGACAAGTGCACCTTTCCCATGGCCTGCCTCTGTACAATACCATGTCACGTTTTGGATTATGGGAAACTATTCTTGTGTGCGTTACCTTAACAAATGAAACATTTTCTTTCTGTATTGTGTACAGGGTCCATCACCTAACATATGAGCAGTATTAATTGAATGCTGGTTCTTGAAAAACATATTTTGAAATGGTCTGTAGATGAGCCCAGATGGCCGATGTGTCATGTTTGAGTCATTTGCTTGCCATGGCAAAAGGAATCAATGTTAACGAATCCTTTTGTGTCTGGTAAAGAACACAGTTTCGTTGCGCATCTTTGTGCAGTGAAATTTGTTTGAGAACTCCATCAAAGTGTACTGATTGGATTTCTTCACTATACTTACAACAGTAATTTTCACTGAAGTCTGTATGTATTAGTACTGCATTCAGGGCCCGATTATGAACGCTGGGGGCCCCTGGGCAGATGCTATTTTGGGGGCCCCCACTAACGAACATTTATAAAAATAAGAACTATCCATGGGGTATACATACTATTAGAAGTAATAGGTGCATACACCAAGGGGGTTTTGGGGCCTCCTAGCATCAGGGGGCCCTGGGCAAAGTCCCGATTTGCCCATGCGATAAAAAGGCCCTGACTGCATTAGGTTGTAGATTCTTCTTTAAATCTGCTATGCCTGTATATTGATGTTTAATGTTGCCAAGATGAACCAAATAACGGTTTATATTCTCTTTTAATTTAGTAATGCTGTTTGTATCTCCTTATTTATAGATTTTGTCGCGACTTTTTTAACACCTTTGCAAGAATTAGTTTTCGCCAAGATCCACTTTTTGTATTTCACGTCTTTTTTCTGTTTTGAAACTGTTAAATGTTACTATATTATCTTTACAAATGACGTATTTTCTTAATAAACATAGGAATATTATTTGAATTCTTGCAACATGTTGCTGTTGCACATCTTCTGTATCTGATATTTCCTGTTCACTGCTTTTCTTCTGTCAATAATTTGTGAAACGTTTTTCCTCAGTTTTCTTTTTTGATATAATTCACATGGCGTCATATTATTTACTGGTTTGACTTGCTGTTTTTCAGGTTTTTTAAAAAATATTTTAGTCTCTCCTTTTCTTTTAATTTTACAAGCAACACTGGATCTGATTTATTTTTCTCTCACCTTAGTCTATCTTACTCTTTTTTTTCAGCCTATTTCAGCCTAAATTCTTCCTTATATAGTTTCCCCATAGTAGTTTTATTATTCTTAAAAGCCAAGGAAAAACAATTATCACTGTCATACTTTCAATAAATAATTGACTATTTTACACTATTTAATTGAAAAAATAAAGATAAAGCATTAAAATTTAGAAGATTTGATGTTTATTTTTAACTTCTCCTAATAAAACAATATAAGTTAAAATGGATTAACCTTACTTACTCAAATTAAAAATTATATGAGTTTTTAATATGTACTTTATTGCATTAGATTATTCTTAATTATTGTTTAGTACATATATAAATGGAATCAGATCATTCCCACACAATTTAAATCATTCTTTTACATGATAAAATTATGAAGGAATGATGAAATACTTATGAACACCATTTTGTACAAAAATTATTAGGCATAGTCAGGGCTTTTTTTCTAAAATTTAAAGAAACTTATGAATTAGTTGTTAATATATAACAAAAAGTATTTTTTAAACTAATAATATATAACAAAAAGTATTTTGTTACTGCGAGTTTTTTGTTCCCCTGTGACGTGACGTGTGAAAACACAGTACTAAAAATTCACACCTTTATTTGAGAAAACACAGTATACCCACCTATTTTTTTAGAAAAAAAGCACTGGGCATATGTATATTTTCAGTTAACTAAATATCTTTTAAAACACATTTCCAATAATATAATAACAGAAAAAAGATATTTTATTAGCTTTTATTAAATGATGAGGAAATGATAGGTAATAAAAATACTTACTTTTTAAAAAATAAAACAGTCAAATTTTTTTTTTTTTTTTTTTTTTTGGGGGGGGGGTTGCCATACGCTGCTCCGTTTATTTATACATTCATTTTATATAATCATTACATATATTACATATATTACATATAATCATTACATATATTCTAGAGGTTACAGACATTGTCATTTTCATAATTAATAAAACTTTTCAAGGGAAAAAATTTCAATTAGAAAAGAATTGTTCAATCCTTGTAGAGATACACCAAGTCCACCCTAAAACTTATGTGGTGCACAAAATGCTCCTTCTGTTGACACACAAAGAAGTCACAGTTGACGCAAAGGCAGCATTATACTACCCGTGAAGATAATAAAATCTTTAAAAAACATAATTTGACTAATTAACAGTTCATTGCTCTAAATATCTTAGAGCTAAAATTTAACTTATAATTCATTTTGAATTCATAATTAAATCTAATGCTATTTTATGAGATTCCCCATGTTCTGGTTTTTTATTGCATTTTGGGAAATCCTTTTTCTTTTTCGTGTTGAAAACAACCTTCTCTGAGGCTCTAAACATTTATTATGGGGTACAGATTTGTTCTGAAGTGTGAGTGTATTCTTCATGCTTTTTGAATTGATGAAAGCTCTTAAAGATGGTCTGAGGGACTTCCACACGATACATCATCTAGGATTTCGAGAATTTTTTTTTTCTAGCTGCTCTTTTTTTTTCTAATAGGCTTAGACTAGAAGACCTTTCATTTCATTTTTTTTGCTGAGTTCTGCTATTAAAATATTTGCTTCATGAGATGTACTTCCTTCGTCTACAGATAAATCATTTTGAGCAGAATATGATGCAATTTTTAAAGCCAGACATTGTCGCTTACTATCTGTGAGAGTGAGATGTCCAATATCCTTAGTATGGCCAACGTGTACATTACAGAACTTAACACTACAAGTTCCAGTATCAGTTACTGTAACTTTTATTTCTGCAGGGTAGTAACCATTAATTTTGTTACTCCCTTGTGCCTTTAAGTGTCGCATTCCTTCTCCTTTAGAAATGTAGTATCCTGATCGATGGCACGTAAAATAATATTTTTTACTCGAAGCAGATGAGCATGCTCCACAATCCTTAATGTATTGACAAATTTCTTCTTTTTCAGTTCTTTCTTTTCACGTTTCAAATTGTTCAAAATTTTTAAACTCCAAATCGTACAGATGTAGTATACGTATAGATGTAGTATACGTATCATACAATTATTTCATGCCAATTCCTTTGATTGTGTATTTGGTGAATGAAGGTATTCTTGTTATATCCCACAATGGTACAGATGTAGTATACGCAACGAACGCCAAGGGGCGATTTTTCGCCAAATCAGATGGTTGTTTGACGGTTTTTATATTCTGGCAGGGAGGATTTTAAGATCGGATGGTATTTTTTTGCGATAAGCTTTGTTTCCGCTGGCTGTAGCGCTACAGCCAGCGGAAGCTTTTTTTGCTGTACAACAGCCAGTGGTATGTAGCGAAGCCAGCGGCTGGGGATTTTCTGTAATGTTTTTGGACAGATGCGTAAGGGAGCGTAGCGGAGTGAAGCAAGGGTATCTGAGCGAAGCGAAGATCCCGTGTGCGCCTACGAGTTTCTTAAAGCCAGCAGTAAGTTTGTTTTCCAATTTATTGTTTACATTTTGCAGTTTAGGTCTAACAGGTCTCCGAACGGGATTTTGGCGCCAAATTGGCGATGGCCCGTTGCGTATACTACATCTGTTCCCAGAGGACATTGTGATGAAGCGCTTTCGATTTTAAAGAAAAATTAAAATTTTTAGAGAGATAAAGTGATCGAAGGCTGTTTTCATCACATTTCGGTTAGAATGCTAGGAAGCCGCCTTTGATTAGAGGACGGAACAGTCGTCTGTACGCATCAGCCAATTTAAAAGCGGCGGTGCGCGATAGGGGGTAGGTGATTCCAGACGCAGATAAGGAGATGGCACCAGGGTTTGACATTAAAGTAAAATACCCTATTGTAAAGAATTTATTGGGCCTGTAGACCGTAAAACACGTGGACTGGACTTTGGGTGGTCTGTTGTATGACGTAAGGAAGGCGTGCATGAGTTATGGGATTATCCAATCCGAGAAATGAAAATGGAGGCTAAGTGGTGGATTTTTGAAAGCTTTCCTGAATGGATTAGGAGTCACGAGAAGGCGTGGACATTGTTATAAAAAAATAAATAAATAGAAGACTTTTTCGAAGATTTACTGCTGCATGCGGCCCGGGTTTGCCTTCCCCCGGTGCTTAGCATCGCAGGTGATGAGAGATTGTCGATTAACTGTCGGAGACCGGTTGATTCTTCCCGGTATGCTTGTATCATGATCCCGTTTTCGAGAGAGGAGAGAATGGCGCTTTCACGATGGAGATATAGGAGATCCGGTTGATTCTTCCCGGTATGCTTGTATCATGATCCCGTTTTCGAGAGAGGAGAGAATGGCGCTTTCACGATGGAGTGACGACATATAGGAGATCCGGTTGATTCTTCCCGGTATGATTGCATCATGATCCCGTTTTCGAGAGAAGAGAGAATTGCGCCTTCACGATGGAGTGACGACATATAGGAGGTCCGGTTGATTCTTCCCGGTATGCTTGCTTCATAATCCCGTTTTCGAGAGAAGTTACCAAGTCCGATGATGAGATCGTCACCCGTGTTCCAGTCCAGTTAGCATCAAACTGAGTGAGTGTTAATCACTTTGTCTTGTTCAGACCCAACATCGAAAATTTGAATGATTGAGTGCGGGATCAATGTTTATTTTTTAAATATAGATTTTGAGAGAGAATAGTTCTTTGCCGTAGGTAAAATAAATAAATTTATGCTCCCTGAATCCAGAAGGTGTAGATTTAATTAAATACATGTCATTCGATATGAACCGAGGAGAAAATGCTAAAAGATTAGTAAAATGTGTAAACTGTGTACGAAGATTTGGTGATTCGGTTTTTTTGAGTTAAATTGTAAATATTTAAGGTTGTAAATAAATCAATTTTATTTTGTTACATTGGAGTCAGTCATCTTTGTTTTGTGTAGTTGATCTAAGGAAGGTTTTAGAAGCAAAGTTTGTTTGACCTGTTCGGTTGCAAATCTGTCTATGAGCTTTGGGTTGTATTCAAGAAAATAAATAAAAAAACACAACGAACCCAAATACCTATTAGTTATAAATAATTTGTACTAACCCAAATAATTTACGAATCTCGCCCAAAAAAATAAATAATTTGAAGACAGGCAACACGACAGACATTTCCAGGAATATGCATTTGTTTGATCATTCACATTATGATTTTTTTAAAATGAGACCTTAAATTATACATATCACTGACCTTGTAATTACAAAGATGACATTTATATGCATAATCTTTTCCACCTCTTGTGCTAGGAAAATCACTAACCTTGTCAGAATGTTTTTTCTTCACATGCTGCCTTAATGCCTTATTACACAACGCGCAGATGAATTTTCCTGACGATGACTCTACAGGAGGAGTGGATGTTAAAGATTCGGCATCTTCAGGAACAGACATTTTTACTTAGATTCACTAAAGTATAGAAAGACAAAATGGAACGTATTGTAACCGCTCAGATATACAAGGACAAAATGGAGCGTATTGTAGAGTGGTTCACAGACAAAAAAATTCCTTTTGCCAGGTTCTCGTAACAATTCTCATGTAATTAAATCATAAAATAAAAAGATTCCCATATAAGCCAACAGATGGCATCAGGGGCAAAATGAAATTAATGCTGGATTTAGATTGCTGTCTGTAGACGCTTGTCATAAAGAGACACCTAGTGGCCAGTGTTCGGAGCTTCTGCTCGCCATTTGTCTTCGCTGGCCAGTGTATTGCTCAAACCTGTTGTCAAGCTATTGACTCAAACTTCGGAAAATTTGCGTGCTGAAGGCTTACACCTTATACAACCAACTACTACAAGTTATTATTTTTTATTGTCAATATGTTGGTTAGTTTGTGGAGCAATATAACTTTTATGTAGCGATATTTCCGAGAAATATAAGAACATAAACTAAATATCGAAAGGTGTCGGGGTGACTTTGTGACACATTGACACTGTCACAAAATAAACCACAAAGTCGATCCACCTCCTCCAGCCTCTCGATGTTGCAGATTTCCGTGCTCTAAAATACCACTGGAGAGAAAGAAGTATTGACTATGTAGAAAAAACTACCCGAAGGAGCAGAATGTGGCGAAAGACAAATTTCCCCATCTTCTCAAAGAACTGATGGCTGCTCTGGGCACCCGATGTCTCTCTGATGTCATAGAGAAAGCTATCCAATATTTGTAATCTATATTGTAACGTCACGTGTATTGTGCGGTTCTAACGCCCCATGGGCCAGCTGGATGTTTTTCGATAATACCATTTTCCAGTTCCCACCGTTTTTTAAACACGTGCAGAGTTTTGGCCTGAAAGTTAAGCCCAGGCATATCGGGTTTTCAAGCAAACGTCTCCCATAGTCGTAAAGCTGTCTTTTCCTAGCGGTAGCTATGCGACTTTGTCGTCACTGGAATGTAATAAAGTTTCGGCGTTAAGAAGAACTGTCACCAACTGGGTTGCCGGCCCCCTCTCTGAAAAAGAGACGCATTTTCGTGGAGTTGGGAGAGTCGCCGACAAAGAAACGCCACAAGATATAGGCAGAGAGTTGGAGAATTGGAGATCGGCCTTATGGCATCCAGCGAACTGACGCGATTTTTAGGCTCCTGTTTTTTTGGACTGAGATGGGCCCTGGAGCGCGCATTGTAAATCTGCAAGTAAATTAAGTGAATATATTGCCATGGTTTAATGTTAATTTCTTTTGTAAATAAATTATTAAGTTTTTGTTTTAAAAATTGGCTTCGCATTTTTTTAGGACTCTGTTTTTGTTAGTATGGATCCAATAGTTGTGAATTTTTTTCAAAATGCCTCAGAGAGTTTAGCCTTGTCGTGACGCCACAGCTATCATTAATTGATGATCAGCGGTCGGATCCTTATCCGGTTTTGAAAGCAGAGTCAGTATGCAATTTGCGGGTCATTTTTTTCTGACCCATAGAATGCGCAGATTTTATTACGCGACCATAGCAGGGGAGGACCGTGGAAGTTCAGCGTGTGGTCATCGGCTCAGCGTCGAGGCAGAAGGGAGTGAGAGGACCCCTGTGCTCCTGTGGTTTTTCATGGTGCGGTCAAGAAGCGGGTGTTTTCAGAGGTCTTTGACCCGTGTTTTCCCTTGCGCAGTGAAATTGAGAGTGTTCGCCGGCTGATACAGATAGTGATGCGACATCGATAACAAAACATCGATGTTTTGAAACATCGATATTCCATATTAAAACATCGATGCTAATAAAACATCGCCCCAAAACCATCGATGTTTTAGAACATCCATTTTTTAAAACTGGTTTAGTAATCTTTAACATTAATGTTACTTCCGTTAGTCGTGGGGGGAGGGGGTGATTTAATTTTACTCTCTGATTGGGCAGGCACAAATGACAAAAACTTGATTGCTTTGGGCTACATTGATGACTCAAAATTCTCGTTGTAAATACCGCCATGTTTTGCCTTCAAATGTCCAGATAAATTCGTGTATATTGCCAGAAGTTTTGAAGGACTTAAGGCAAATATTGCATTTCTCCAATTTGTCAGAGGTTTCGTAAAAATACTTCCAAACGGTACTTTTGGGAGGCATCTTACAAATAAAATTAACGTCAACTTATATAAAACCATCACAAAACAAAGACTTAAATGGATGCACTCGTGTATATACTATTTGTAAAATAAAACCCCATGGAAGGTTCTGGAGTGTCAGGAACATTCCAAGCGCTCTGATTGGTTCATTGGTTGTTAATTGCCATTTGTCTGTTTGCCAAGGAATCATTCCCCCTTTTGTATTCGTCCTTTTCAGAATTCAGACTTACATTTACTGAGTGTGAAAATTATGCTACGTGGTAAATTTTTTATATTACGGTACTTTTTCATTAAAAAAAAACATCGAGACAACGTAAAACATCGAGCACAAAACATCGATGTTAAAAAAACATCGGCTTCAATAAATCGATGTTAAAAACATCGATGTTTTTATCAAAACATCGATGTTTTGAAAACATCGACATCGATGTCGCATCCCTAGATACAGAGTTTCATTTTCTGCGTATTGTGTGTTGCGGTCAAGATATCCTGGATGTGTTAGTATGGATCCAATAGTAGTGAATTTTTTTTCAAAATGCCTCAGAGAGTGTAGCTTTGTCGTGACGCCACATTATATATAAAACAGTTCCGTAACTAACTGACTGACTGACTGACTGATTGACTGACTGACATACAACGCACAGACCAAACCGTTGGACCTAAAGAGCTGAAATTTTGCTTGGCGATTCTTCTTATAGTGTAGGGGTGCATTAAGAAAGATTTTTGAAAAATTCCTTTTAGATTTTTAAAAATTAAATTTTAAAGCTTTTTTTGTAACTTTTTTTAAGTTTGCATTTAAAATAATAATTTCAGGGTTATAAAATTTATATCACGAGAAAGACCATAAAAAATACTTTAATATGAAATATTTTTCGAATCTTTACCTCCATTTTCTGATTTTTGGTGAATTTTTAAAGTTTAATTTTTAGAATTTAATTTATTAAAAGCTGATCACGTGATTTCTTTTTCTGGTACATTAAATAATTTTATCGTCATATGCATAACAATGAAATAGACAAAAAAATATTTTTTTTCTTGCTAATGTGCAGACGATTGGACATTAAACTGCAAAAAAATATTAAAATACAGTAAAAGGATATATTCCTCAAACAAGTAGAATTTATTTCGAAAGGGCTTGAAATGCAAATCACTAATTCAAATGATTGTGTTAACCCTTTTTCTATTATATCAATACTCAAATATAATAGTTTGTTAATTAATTCTGTTTAATTTCAATTGGTATCTCTCCCTGTACTATATTAACTGTACTATATTCTTTAGTATGTCCTATTAGATTTAATTTGAATAATTTCTTCTACATTATTTTGTCTATAAAAATATCCCTCACGATTTTTTTATAAATATATTTTTCTTTACATCAATTGTATACATTGATCGTCGTATTTGTTATAAATAAATAAATAAATATATATATATATATATATATATATATATATATATATATATATATATATATATATATATATATATATATATATATATACACAGTGCGTCAAATAAGTTTTAAGACTGGGTCTGTAAAAAGAAATGGAAACAAGAAATTAATACCTGTTTTGGTTTTTTATTCAAAATAGGACCCTGTGGCTTCAATGCACTTTTTACAGCGATTTATTAATGAATCAAACGCCTGTTGTAAATCACTTTGTGGAATGGCCTCCAAAGCACATGTCGATGCTTCTTGTATGGTCGAAATATCCTCAAAATAACATCCTTTTAACTTTATTTTAATTTTTGGGAATAAGGAGTAGTCAGAGGGTGCTAAATCAGGTGAATACGGTGGATGGTTCAACACGCAGACATTATTTTTTGCCAAAAGTCGAAGAACAATAAGGGAGGTGTGACTGGGTGCATTGTCGTGTAACAAACACCAACTGCTTTCAGTCCTTGTGTAGTCTGGACGAATGCGACGAATTCTGGCCATCAAACGCTTTAAAACAGCTAAGTAGTATTGACCTGTAATTGTTTGTCCAGTTGGAACAAATTCTTTGTGGACAATACCTTTAATATCGAAGAATGTAATGACATTGTTTTGATTTTGGATGGAACTTTTCTTGCTTTTTTGGCTTCCGTTGAATTTGGTGACTTCCTTTGCGCACTTTGTCGCTTTGTTTCAGGATCATATTGGAAACACCAGGTTTCATCACCTGTAACAATGGACTTCAAGAAGTTTGGATCGCTTTCAGCTGCTGAAACGATGTCTCTGCAATGTGCACTTCTCATTGCTTTTTTTCAGGGGTTAAAGTGTGTGGAACAAATTTAGCATACACTTTTGTTTTGCCCAAATCTTCATTTCAGGATGGTTCGAATTGTTTCTTTGTTGATGTTTAAAGAGTCTTCCATCATTCTCAGTCATGCACAGCGATCGTTTGTTACGAAATTTTGTACTTTCTGAATAACTTCAGGTGTCCTAGATGAAATTGGTCTTCCACTACGCTGATCATCTTCTACCGTATCTCTCCCGTCCAAAAAAACGTTTGTGCCACACAAAAACATTTGATCTACTTAAATAACAGTCACCGTAAACTTGTTTCATGAGTTGGTATGTTTCCGAAGCACTTTTACCAAGTTTTGCGTTAAATTTAATTACAGCTCTTTGCTCCATCTTAAAAAATCAACATGAAAAAAATTCACTTCTGTAATAAATGCTCGCCTTCTCTCAACTACTTAACGAAATGCGCTCAACTTGTTGACAGTGTACCAGCAGACGATGGACGTTATGACACATGCACATTTACACTCACAACACCATTACAACCTGCGCTCTGAGACGAGTCTTAAAACTTATTTGACGCACTGTGTGTATATATATATATATATATATATATATTATTTTTTTTGCATTAATTGCATACATTGACCGTTGTATTTAATTTGAATGTACTCCGTAGCGAAGTGCGGGTTTTCAGCTAGTAGGTATATATAATTGTGTATCAAGCTTTTGATAAGCGTTTTACTTTCTAACTTCTGTGTCAAGTAATTTTTCCTCTTGGATTTCAAGGCAAAAACACAGATGTCACAAAGTAGCCCCACTCGGCGGGGCAACTTTTTGACACATTTTAACCTTAATTTCCCAATGGTAATTAAAGATCCGGGTTAGCGCAATATATTACTACGTAAAGAATCGATGCACCAATGTTTTGCAATTGTTCGTTTTGGGCTGCTTTTGAAACTGATCGGCTGGCACAGGAAAAAACTTAAAATCCGCCTCAAAGTAACCCCATCTTACGGTATATATATATATATACAGTGGTACCTCGGCACTCGTCGAGAAAGAAGTCATGACGAATACCGAAAATGACGAGTACCCATCGAACTTTTGCCATGAGAAAAAAAAATGTAAAATGAATTAATTCGTTCTTGAAAACCAGAAATTTCACATTTTACTGGGAAATTTATAAATTGACGGGGTTGATTTTTTAATTTTTTATACAAAATCTTAAAACTAGACGGACATAATTTAAAACGAATATTAGATAAAATAAAATAAAATTTATCGTCACCAAACCTGTACTGAAAGGAGTTGATGGCATAACGGGATAGTGGCGAAGTACAGCGAAGCAGCGAAAAAAAAATTTTAATTACAAACCTCAAAAAGACCAATTTTAATTTTTAATCCAAGCCAACTTACAAGGGAAATACAATAGATCCTGTACGGAGGTGTACGATGTTTAAGAAAATAAGCACAGTGGACTGTAAATAATATAACCTAAATTTAATAGCGAGGCATTGTTTGCCATAGTAAACTCCGCTTGTTGCAGGAGCTCCGTGCTAGACAGATACAAAGTTCGTTCTGATGCATTCTTGCAGCTAGAGTGCATACATAGACAAATGGGTGGAGACGTTACGATAAACTTTACGTAACAGACCCTGCAGTGCGAATGTCGAAAATGAACGTCGAAGGTGAGAATGTCGACGAAGAGAACATAGAAGAGTGGCTGGAATGCGACGCAAGTGAGTCGGGGTTTGAACGACTGACTGACATAGACATAACGAACAAAGCAATGGGAGTGAACGAGAATGAAGGACAAAATAAAAGTGAAGACGAGGCGCCTATGCGGATGACACACGAAACTGCTTTGCAGCACGTAGACGGATTGCTTCAATATTTAGAGTAACAAGACGACGATGCACATCTGGCAGACAAAATCATGTTAAGGAAAGAACAATTTAGAATAAAGGAAATGGATTTTCAAAGCAAGAAGCAAAAACGAGTGACTGATTTTTTTAAAAAGGTGTAACTGAACACTTTTTGTACATACAGTATGTGTGCATTGTTTTTGTTTACCGTTCTTTATATTAGTGATTTGGACATAGAGCAAATGTGTCTGCTGTACTGTACATATGTAAGTATTTTAAAAGTTTATTATGTTTTTGTACAATAAAACATAGTTTTATGTTCAAATATTTTTTTTTCGTGTTTGCAACTCATTTTTAGACATTTTCGGGTTATCCGCGATTTTTGTTATCCGCGGTGCCCCTGATACCCAATTCCGCGGATAATCGGGGCTCTACTGTAGAGGAGGAGAGGGTTATTGCTTGGAAGGGGAATCTCCTTCCGATAAAACATCAGGCGCTTGCCCAGGGATTCTTTCTCTTTTCTGCCTCTTAACACTATCCATAACTGTTGTAGACTCATATTGAGGGAGTTTCACTACCAACCTATCAAGAGAAGCTTGCTCCTGCCTACATTTCAAAATGTTTCAGAAGTGAGATATTGTTTGACAAGTCTACATTTCGGCTTGCTAGAGCTTTGTCAAGGTGACACTTTTGAACAAAATTTTGTAATTTAACCCATTTATAACGCATTTAAGCGTATGTGACGAATGCCGAGCAAAAGTCGAGTGTCGACGCATTTTTTTCCCATCGAAATGCGATGAGTACCGAGGTATGACGGTATTTGACATTTTGAATCGCAGATCATGGTTCCGAATTTTATTGCTGTAGTTATTTATTTGTTATATTTATATCAACGCGAAGAACGCCCATTCTTTAAAGTACATTACATAAATGGGAAATGAATATTTTTTCTGATGAATAACTTACGACTTTTCTTGATACTCCTGCATTGATATTTCTCATTAATAAATAGATGACCGGGATTTTTTAAAAAATATAATATTGAAGAAACAAGAGAATATAAGCTATAGCTTTTATCGTGAATGAAAATTGTAAAACGTATTATTTCCCGAAAGTTTCAATAAATGAATGGCTTCGAATTCCTGATTTTCTAAAATTTTGCTTAAAAGTAATGCTTGAAATGTTCTTCTACGTTTCAAACGCACTGTAAAATTTTTGTGTATATTGGGATGCGTTCCTTCGCCAGAACTTTGTATAAATGCGTTTTGAAAAGGTGAAACTTTTCACGGATTCCAAGGGATGCACGACCCATTTTTTAGCATCACGTATGAGAAATAGATTTTTTTAAAAGGAGATTTTCCTTATTGTATAGCTTAACTTGGAAATCGAAAAAAATTAAAATTAACCCTATTCCTAATTTTAATCTTTATTTTCCAAAATGGCATGGCTCTCGTGCAAAATTTCGTTAGCAACGGTCAGATAGTTTAAGATTGGACAAGAAACATACAGTTGGTCTGAATTTCAATTTTGCGTTTATGGAATTTGTGAAGAGAAAAAAAAAAAACACAACAAAGCATCTGACCCCTACCTGAAAGTGTTGACTACGACTTAAACTGAATAAAACCCACGTGAAGGACACACGCCTGAATATAGCAATTCCATGTTTGTTTACCGAAATAAACTTCGGACAATAAACATGCAAAAATTCACTGTCGGGAAAAACAAAAATGCGAGCACGTGCGAACTTTCGAAAAAAATGTGAATGCACTTGCAATTCAGTACACGTACGTAACCAAATGGCTGAGATAAGCTTATCATTGCTTGTTTTCACTCCAACAGCTGTGTTTAAACTCATGTCTTTCTCAGGTGAGATCGTATCATATCAAAGAATATCGCAGCCTTTATTTCCAAGCTGCTCGGGATATGATACATTTTGCATACATAAATGTATACTGATTCCAGTCTTTGTTCATGGCATATATTGCTCTTATTAAAGATTTGTTGAAAGGAGGGTATTTATAGGAAAAAGGGTATATTATATTTTTGTCATGGTATTATTTAGTTTAGAGGGGAGACATCTTGTTTAATACCTACTCGATGGGAAAACATTTTAATTATTTGTATAGCATAGAAGATCTTTGGTTTCGGAGAACTTTGATGTTTGGAACTTTGAGCTGTGATGGGAACTTCATTATTGAAAGCTGAGATGCTTGAATAAAAATGGTGATGATTTCAGGGAATTCCCTTTTCTCAGATAAAATTTAAAAACACGCAGAATTAAGTACTTTTATTTTAATCTTTGGTACTCGGAACTCTGTTCTCTGATCTTCGGAACTCTGTTCTCTGATCTTCGGAACTCTGATCTGAGCTTTATCGCTGGAACTACAAGATGCTTGAATAAAAAATGGTAGGAACTGCGAGGTCTGATGGGAATTTCATCATTGAATGCTGAGATGCTTGAAAAAATATGGTGGGGATTTCAGGGAATTTCTTTTTCTTAGAGAAAACTTTAAACACGCAGAATTAAGTGCTTTGATTTTAATCTTTGGTACTCGGAATTCAGTTCTCTGATCTGAGACTTATCGTTGGAACTCCAAGATGCTTGAATAAAAAATGGTAGGAACTGCGAGCTCTGATGGAATTTTCATCATTGAACGCTGGGATGATTGAATAAAAATGGTGGTGATTTCAGGGAATTTCTTTTTCTTAGAGAAAACGTTAAATACGCAGAATTAAGTACTTTGATTTTAATCTTTGGTACTCGGGACTCTGTTCTCTGATCTTCGGAACTCTGATCTGAGCTTTATCGTTGGAACTCCGAGATGCTGGAATAAAAAATGGTAGGATTCTTTACACAGAAAGACGTTTAGAGAAGCGGAGTTAAGTAGTTACTGGAATATAAACTCTCAAATTTAAGTACTCTGATCTTTAGAACTCTGAACTCTAATCTCTGGTCTTTGGAACTCTGACCTTTATTTTTATCTTTAGAACTCTGAGATGTTTAAATAAAAAAGTATAATGAGGAAGAGCGATGAGACGCAGTTTTTAGTGGTTCTTGAAATATATAAACTTGTTACATTTCATGTATAAATGTTGAAAAACTAAGAATATTAATTATCACTTTGGAATTTTTGCTTTCTATATAAAGTTCGCAATTTTCCCCAGTTTACATTTCAGCAGGTGGTACAATACAATAATTTTCTTATCATTCGTTTTCCCGTCCAGGTCTGTCAGGGAAAAGTGGAAAATGCGAAAGAGTGTAAGACTATAATATACTTTGGACCCCAAATGATCGTGAGCCTTATCATGGGGTGTTATCGTCTCGTTAACCGGAATGAATTTTTTACCATGACCCCAGCATATTGATCATTACATGATGAGCCGTTAGTTTCAAAACATTTTATATCAAGACCAATTTATCTTTCAAACTTTCTGTATCCAATTTCATTTTTATATGAATGACACACATTTTTTGTTCAAAGTATTTTCGAATATTGGTTCTCGAAGTTAATATCTGATCATTAGCTCACATTTTTGAAAAAAAAAACTATTTTAACAATGTTTGGCTTTTATTTCTGACTGATAATATTCAATTCTGTCCTTTCTAGGATGACATTAAGGCTGTTTTGAATAAAAAAAATAAATTAAATTGCATTAAAGTTGAACAAGTGCTGAACGAAATAATTTCAATATTTAGAAGATTTTAGAGAAAAAAAAAGTTTACTGATTCTACAGATGATATATTCCGTCTACCGCAATAACGTTTATCTAAGTCCGAAGAGCAGACCCAGAGCCTGACTAAGGCAGGGGCATACAGGGCAGTTGCCCCGGGCACCCACATTAGAGGGGGGGCCCCCAAATCGAATAGAAAGTTTATTTTATGTTTCCTTTAGGAAACATAAAATAAACTTTCATAATGAACATAAAATAAAACTTTTTTAATGAACTTTTTTTAGATGTGCTATAACCCTTTTAATGATGGACATAGAATTGTCAGAAAATCAATAAAATGGACAGAATGATATTTCGTCTGACCATTGGAAGGGGGGGGGACTTTATAGCTATTTTAGGTTCTAGTCAATTTTCTTGTTATATATCTATAATGAGGTGAAAAATTTAAATAACTCCATAACGTTAGGTTCTTCATTACTAAAGTAGTGAAGCAGAAGGGGGGCCCCCAAAGAAGTTTTTGCCCCGGGTCCCAATTAGGCTAAGTCGGGCCCTGAGCAGACCATTTGTATATTTCTTATGACTTGAATTGGAAATATGCAAATTGTCCAGTCCTTTCAAGGGTAAAAAGAGCGAGAAAAAATTGGACTGATATTAGGTCAAGGTAGGAAAAGACAAAGCAAATTTAGTCATACGTAGTGAAAGTGGTAGCATTAGGTAATAATATACAGACTCATAGAATTAATTTCTGATTAAGCTCTGATATTCTGAAAAACGAGAAATTGTTTGCCGTTGATTGTGATAAATTGCTATCAAATATCGCATACAGACTTGCACACATATATTTTCATATACATCGCATACATTTATTTTCATACATATATTTTCATATAAAATATAATTATTTGAAAATAAAATCAGTTTTTCTCCGAAATTTTTTTCCTTATTTATTAAACAAAAAAAAGATGGGAATAATTTTGCAAGGGCCGTTTATTCATGAACACTTCTCCTTATTCCTCTGTACAGGATATATTTTCAGTGTCAGCAAATCTACCAGTTTATATATATATATATATATATATATATATATATATATATATACATATATACAGTGGAATCTCGATCTATCGTTTTTCAAGGGACCGATTGAAATGAACGATAAATGCGGGAAAACGATAGATGCGGAATCATAACAAATCAATATGATCGTTGGGACTGGATAAAATGAACGGTACATACGGAAAAACGATGGATCCGAAAACGATCGATCGAGATTCCACTGTATATATATATATATATATATATATATATATATATAAATAGTTATCCTAACTAAATTAGCTGTGAATTTCCTCGGACTATATGGTAAGTAATAAAACGATGGCAAAATATCAAATACATTGATATCATTGAAGAATTCCCAATGGAGATAGCTCAACAACCTAAATTGGGGGCGGAGAAAGGGGGAGGGGTATTCATACTTCAAGTCGCTACCTATCGATAGTTATTTTCTCGACAGGTTATACTGAATCGTCACTACTCAAACTTGCTTCATCACTGAAACCATTGGTTTAGACGAGAGTTAATTTTTATTCCATCTACAGCTTTGCAAATGGTAGAGAGATGCGACCCGTCGAGTCGGATGTCTCTTCTATCATACGCAGACGAAAATTCTCTTTCGAATTATTTCTAGGGATACTTAATTTTCGTATTTGCAAAATAGATGCGAATAAACGATAAATTTGCCGATATGAGCGAATAAATGCGAAAATTATTTCTTTTCTACTTTTCGGCGAAAACTTTTGAGCGAAATTAGGTAATAATAGTAATAATTTATTAACATAATAGCTTAACTAAGACCATCCTAGGTCTATAACTGAGAAATCTCACTCCTTCGCATTTGTTCCGAATTTCACCCGGACAGTTTGTCTGTAGCCAGTAGCGGCTCCAGGCCAGAGATTCGGGTGGTGCAATGTCGCCTCTTAGGGTTATATATATACATTATACATATATATATATATATATATATATATATATTATATATATATATATATATATATATATATATATATATATGTATATATATGTATATATATATATATAAATATATATATATATATATATATATATATATATATATATATATATATATATATATATGTATATATATGTATATATATATATATATAAATATATATATATATATATATATATATATATATATATATATATATGTGTGTGTGTGTGTGTGTGTGGTGTATATATACATATGCACAGTAACCACCGCTTATAGTGATCAGTGGTTATAAGAATCAACCGTTTATAAGAATCAATATCACGAAAACAAGAACAAATGTGTTATTTCCATGTTAAAATTTTTGCTTTAAAGAATCAATCCACCGGTTTTAAGAATCAGTTTACACTCTTCGCTTTCCTTTCATTTTTCAAAAAAAGCCACTTAAACCCTCAAAAGGCACGAAGTTCTTTTTTTTTAAAGGAAGATTGATAAGATGGAATGGAATAAAGTGGTAAAATTCATCCCTTTCTTTATTAGACATAACATAATAGTTTCCCCTTAAACGCTTTAGCACAACACCGTCCTATTAGCTTGACCCAGGGGCATCTTTACCCGTCCGGGTCCGATTTCACTTTTCTCCACTGACAAACAAAAATAGGGACTCATTTCTCCCCCTCCCACATCCTAGTTGCGGCTTCCTGGACCCTGAAACACATAAATCTTCGGCGAAGTGTCCACTATCACTTAGGCAAACCTGACATTAGTAGTATTCAGCACATTATCAAACCATGAAACATAAGCTAGATTGTGAATCTTCGTCTGAAACTATTAGCATTGAAAGAGATATAAACAGCCTCCTGAAAACTTCATTACGTCAAACTACCATAGAAAACTTCTTCTTGCTCCCTTCCTGTAGTTGAAATGTTAAAACTGTTAAGCAGGTATGTGGTAACAAATATAGGATTCTTCTCTTCTCTTACTATAATCATGTGTATCTACTTATAGGTCTAGAAATTAAGTTGTATTTTTAAAATTATAAAAAATAATTTTAATAAAAGATAATTAACGTAAATTAAAGAGTATTTTAGGGTAAATTATCTAATATATGTATATATAGGTGTGTGTGTGCCTGTCCAAAAACCTAAATTTCGGCTATAAGAATCAACCGCTTATAAGAATCAAAAACAGTAATAACAAACGTGATTCTTATAAGCGAAAATCACTGCATATATAAATATATATATATATATATATATATATATATATATATATATATATAAGAGAAATAAACATCCACTCACTTTAAATTTAAACTCATTTAGTAATAGGTCTACGATTATATAATTTTAGGCTATGAAAAAAATACGCCAGGCTTTTTTTTTGTGGGGGGGGATTTCTCTTACTGCCCCCCCCCCCCCTGGAGCCACCCTTGTCCGTAGCGGAGACGAACCTAAAAATCTATCTTCAAAAATCAACCATCAAGTTTTGAGGAACAATTCCGTCGATTTAAAAAAGTCTCTTGAGCGCCAAAGTCAAGGATATTTCAGCTACTTAAGTAGTCAACCAAGAGACTTCTGTTGATGTTATACAGATTTTAATTGTAACGAAATGCTGCTGCCTTAAAGGAAACATGGAGCGGTCTTAAATGGGTTAACTTTGCAAAGGCAGCTATACAAAGCCTCTATAGTCCCGTTAACAGCGTAGCTGCTGAGATAATTTAGTATGCACAGCATAGTAATTAATGACAGAGGCTAAAGACTTAACATAATGTGGTGACTACTACAATGTTAGCTTTTAACTAGGAATTTTAATATTTACCTATCAAAGTAAGTAAAATTGTAATTTTTTTTTAATAAAAGCGAAAATTTTGAATTTATATATATTTTTTTGCGAATAAATGCGAAATTTTATATATTGTATTTTTTTGGTTGCGAAATTGCGATATTTTTTATGCGAAATTTACGTATCCCTAATCATTTCTTCCACTCCTGGAGAAAGTCGGTCGCGGATCGATTTTTACTTCCTGTTTAAGTTTATTTCTTCGATTCGCGTACCCGTTTAAGGAGGTTCGAGATATAACATTCTGTTCTCTTAATTTACAAACATTTTAAAATGATTCTTTTTGTCTGTACAAAAAAAGTGGTATATCTATAAAAAATAAATACTTAAACAATTTGAAATTTTGTTTTAAAAATTTCGAAAAGTTTCGAATTATTCAAGAAGTTTGAAATTTACTCAACCGTTTCGTTTTGATATATCTGCCAAACAATAGCTCTGTTTGCATTATTCTTTTTCGATTTTTTTCTTAGGGAAAAGTTTCAAAATAAGTTGAAAAAATTTATTTGTGAAATCTTCAATCAGTTCAAAGATTTTTAAAAAAATGTTTTCGGGGTAGTTTTTGTTCTAGGTAAAAGAGAATTTTCTCATTAAATTAAAAATCATGTAAATTGCTTAATGAAACTAGAACAAAGGAACGCTTAAAAAATTCTTACAGATACCTTGCTAGAAATTTTTTTTATCCTTTTAAGGAGAGTTATCCCTTTTGCACAAGTAGAAAAGTCAGAATTTTTGCTGTTTTTTGAAACTTCTATAACTTTTTTTGTAACCATTATACATTAAATTTTTAGTATTACCTCTCTAAACTTTAATCTATAAAGAATAGTCCCTGAATTAAATTTGTTAGAAGTAAATAAGAATTTTATTTATAAAGTAAAAAGTTAGTGAATTTTCTGAAAATTTCAAATTTATACTGATACACGGGCGAACACTTACAACAACACTAATAAATTTCAATAACAATTTTTGCATTTTTGTGATGTAAAAATATTAGGTATAATTTAACACCTATTTAAATTTTATAACACCAAAGAATATTTACTCCAAGACAATCAGATCTTAAAAAACTGAAAAAGCACACCAAAATTACAAGTCAAATGCTATAAATTTTTATTAAAAATTTTTTTTAATTAGGTGAATATTTTTGGTAGCATCATTATACACTTACCCTGAAAATTTGAAAGCAATATATGCAGTATTTTCTGTTATGTAGTGCACGCAAGTATTACAATCATCATTAAGAAAAAAAAAAATGATTTGAAAGTTCCCACACTGATAATGTTTACATCGGAACTACCTCTTTCATGTCATAGTTATGAATGTTCTAATTGAAATACAGTGGTACCTCGACTTAGTTTAATCCATTCCATGATGGAGCTCGTAACTTGAAATACTCGTATCTCGAATCAATTTTCCCCATTGAAATGAATGGATATGCCATTAATTCGTTCCGGGCTCCCCCAAAACACCGCAATTTTTTGTTACATGTTTTTAAATAAGTAAAAAGTGCTTATAAACTACGAACATTTTATAAAAACGCAATACAATAGAATGCACTGTAAAAAATTTGTTTTATTAAGTGTAATGTACAACATTTACCTTGGAGAGCAGACTTGAAGATGCTGATGGAAGAGGAGGAGGAAGGCTGAACTGAAAAATTAAATCTTATTCGTTGATTTTTTACCTTAAATCTCTCGGTTTAAGACTGGATAGTAGTCTCAGAATAATATGTATTTAATTGTATAATATTTGTACATAAAGGTTGTAAATATTATATGCTTCTTGTGTTCTCATTTGATGAGCACGTAACATGGCATTCGCTGCTCAAACTAGCGGTGGAATATCTGAAACTTGCTCGTAACTCGAATTTTAGCTCGTAACTCGAAGCAAAAAAATCTACCGAGAGAATGCTCGTATCTCGAAAAACTCGTTAAGTCGAGGTACCACTGTACTTTGTCGTTTATTTTCTCTAGCGGAGGCACTTGTCGTGTAGACATTCGCCTATAATTCACAGCAGTTTGCTTGCCATTTTATTTTGGGGGTATTATATAGGCGGACCAGGATTACCCCCTATGAAGGGACGACACAAACGGAGGTATTTAGCGATGCGACTCCGAGATTCGATCTGAGCACCCTCAGCATCGAAAGCCAGCGCGCTGTACCACAGGGTCACCACAAGCCGGGAATACTTTAATGTGGTTTGTTTTAAATGATTCAGAAATATCCAAATATTCTAAAAATGCAAAAAATAAAATAACATTCGCTTTTTTGAAGATTTAAAAGTGATGACTCCCCTTGAAAGATGACATGCCACGAAAAACTCCATTCCGAGATAATTAAAGTACAGATGTAAAACAAGGCGCTTGCAAATAGTACATCATAACACCGTCGCACCGGCCTTTGTAATCATTGTAAAAACATGCCGTTTGTTTTATTTGTTTCTGAAAGTTCTACAGTGCATTTTCCGACATCGAACTCCTGAAGGGCGGTACAGACTTGTTACGAAGAAATCATGGCGGTTAAAATAACTGAAATGCGAGATTAAGAACAAAGGTCAGAAATGAAGTGTAATAATATCTTACCTGTTCACAGTAAGTTTAGCTTATTTAAAGCAATATGTACACAATGCTACAATTCTGCTTTAAGCAGGAACATAAATGTAGCACAATAACTAGATAGTTATGGTGAATTCATCGAAACTACGCTTTACCTTCCAGACTTAAAAATCAAAGTTAGAAAGTTGAGTGGAAAGTTGAGTTAGAAAGACATTTGATGATACATTTATAAATATGACATCAGAAAGTTATTGAACAAGTTAAGTGTGTCTAATTTAATATTTACTAAATATTATTTAAAACACTAAATATTGTTTTCTAATTTATTATTTAGTGTTCCTAATTTATATATATATATATATATATATATATATATATACAGACGGATTGACAATCCTGAAACCCATCATTCAGTAATCTGGTGAATTTTAAACGCACATAAAATCGCATAATTTGATCTTTCTACGCTTTGCTTTAACCATCTGTTTCTACATTACGCAATTAAAATATAGTTAAAGTGATTCATTTTCCTTATTGAGTTTGAAATTTCCATGTATGAAATGGAAACGTTCACGAAACCACTTAGTGAAACTTGAAATAACCCGAAATCATTTGTTCGAAGGCCACGTGTTTGAATAACGATTGGATTAGTTTCGCAATTCCAACTATGATAAATCTTCCTTTTCATCAACCTCTAAAAACACCTCACAATCAGCCATGGATTGATTTTTTTAACTTTCTCCTTTCTAAAGAAAGTCAATACACTTCGCCATGCGTACATTGTGCTGAAAAGGTGAAATTACATAAAAGTCGGCAAATTATCGTGGCCTGTTTTCTTTCAAAGTAAACAGCTTCGTCTGAGTCTCCCATTTTCCAGCTAAAACTGACTCACATTTGAATACCAGTAGGTTGTTTTATTTTTTAAGACGCACTAGTTGGACGTAGTAATGCGTTTACTTGACAACAATGCGATACGTGTGTAGACTTTGGTAATAATATTTGAGGGAATAATACTCTTTTTTTATATTTTTGGAGGTTTTCGTTTAAGGAATCAAACTCTTTTCTCTAAGAGATAATAGTAAATTATCCCACACAGATCTACTGATTTTCCCAATACATACATACATACTTACATACATACATACATACATACATACATATATATATATATATATATATATATATATATATATATATATACATATATATATATATATATACATATATATATATATATATATATATATATATATATATATATATATATATATATATATATATATAGTGGACGCTCGTTAATTCGAACTCAAAGGTTCTCGGAAAAAAGTTCGAATTATCCGATGTTAAGAGAAAATATATAACTTTAAAAGTGTATCACCGAAGAAGAAAAATCTCCTAGTATGTATAACCCCAGAAAATATATTATACTATGTTATCTAAAATTAACATATTAAAAAGCAATACAGAAATTCCTTAATCATAAAATGAAGCAGAAGATATGCAGTAGAAAGTAAACTTTAATTAAAAATACGAATTACACTTTGGGGAAAAACTGTAAAGTGGATGTTTGGTTTTTTTTTATGATGCCTACATTGTTCAGCCAACTTCTCGATTTGAAGTAAACATTTCAATTCATTTTCAGAGGAAGGTTCCATCTGAATAAATGCTTTAAGAGTTTTAATAGAGTCCATTATGGCTTTGTCCATTATGGCCGCATTAAAAATATCTTTCGGCAGGTAAGTAGAGAAAAGCCCTGGCAGTTTCCTACCGAAATTAGTGCATACGTCTTCGTTTACATCAGAGCTTTGGCCACATACAGTTTGATAAGAAATATTGTGCCTTGACTTAAATCGGGAAAGCCATCCATCACTGCATTTAAAATCTTCAATACCCATTCGACTTGCCAATTCATCAGCCTTCGTCAGCACTAGGGGGGTCCATTTATCGGAAAATTTCGAAATCTAACATCCTGGAACCATAGCAGTAGAGCTTTTTCTAGATATTCTTGGGATGCATTTCTCATGCGTTTCCTTCCTCTAGCAAATTTTGATTTTTCCCATGAATCTAAAATTGATTCCTTGTTTTTCAAATAAGTTGACAAGATATTTTTTTAATTCCATAGTCAGCTGATAACTTTGTTTTACATTCGCCATTCTCTACTCTCTTTAAAATTTCTACCTTTGTCTCCAAAGTTAGGGTTTTGTACTTTCCACGCGTAGACATCCTGAATTTTTACACTTTCACGTCACACACTGAGGAAGAAAAACTAGATCACATTAACTTGTCTGCACTGCAGGCATAACTGACGCAGCTCCCTAGAATCTGTAGTAAAGACTGGTTTTTCTGAAATTCTAAGAAAATCGATACAAATAACGGAAAATCGCTTTGTCCGTTAAGCACTGATAAGGACAATAGCCACTAAAGTTTAGCGGAAATGCAATAGTCTAGGAATACGGGCATGTGCCTTTTTACATAGGAAAAAAATACAGGTGATTTTGACACACAAAATAATAAATACAGCGTGTATTTTCTGCGTTAATTGAGGAAAAAGAAAATTTTTTTGCCAAAGTTTTAGTTCGAATTAACCGAATTGATAAAAATTTAGTTCGAATTAATGAGATATTTTTAACATTAACTCCAATACAAGTTTTTTGGGGCTTTTGGATTAGTTCGAATTAACCGAAAGTTCGAATTAACGAGCGTCTACTGTACATACATATTATATAGATATATATATTATATATATATATTATATATATATATATATCTATATATATATATATATACATATATACATATATATATATATATATATATATATATATATATATATATATATACATACATACATATATATATATATATATATATATATATATATATATATATATATATACATACATATATACATACACATATATATATATATACATACATATTTACATACATACATTCATATATATATATATATACACATACATATATACACTGCGCAAAAAAATTAGGGGAGCAAGCAAAGAAGTTCAGAAAACCGTGCGAGACAGCCACGTATTGGCACAAAAGGGATAGTACATGCGTATCAATGCGCAATACAGAAAAACAGACGTAAAAAATTTTTTTAATTAAGCTTTAATTCTTTGAAAATATGGAAAAAACATGAAAAGAGGATTTAGGGCAACAATTTGGTTACATGTAAACGATCAAAAAAAGTATTGTTTAGAAATGATGCAGTATTTTTAATATGGCGTGTGGTCTCCTCGAACAGATAAGACTGCTGCACACCTGTTTTTCATGGACGCGATGATGTTATCGATAAGAATTTGGGGAAAAATGTTCCATTCCTCAAGAAGTGCAATCTCCAAGTCTCGGAGAGTAAAAGGAGGCCTTGGTCTCGCAGCAATGCGTCGTACGAGCATGTCCCAAACATGCTCGATTGGATTCAGGTGAGGAGAGCACGCTGGCCATTCCATACGCTATATTGTTTCAGCTTCAAGCATGTTCTCCACAAGACGAGCTGTATGCGGTCTGGCATTATCATGCTGGAAAACAAAGGAATCTCCAATGGCTGCAACGTAAGGTATGACATGAGGTCTCAGTATCTCGTCTGCATACCTTCGGGCCGTCAAAGTAATATTCCGAATGATATGCAGGTCCGTACGTCCACCTATGCTGATTCCACCCCATACCATAAAACCAGCTCGTCTGTATTGTGACCTTTCACGAACGAATGTGGGGTTATTTCGAGTGCCCCTTTCCCTCCATACCAAAACACGTCGGGTGTCAACTCCAGACTGAATCGGGACTCGTCTGTAAACAGCACTTGGCTCCAATCATGTTGCTCCCAATCTCGATGTTCACCAGCCCATCTTCTTCGGGCCGCACGGTGGCGTGAGGTCAACGGAATGCAGACTATTGGCCTACGTGCATAGAGACCTCCCTGATGAAGCCTATTACGTACTGTTTGGCTGGACACCCTTCGTCCTGTTGCCAAGAGCAACTGTCTATGCAGCTGAGTAGCATTGTCTGTTCTGTTTCGACGAGCTGTTAACAGTATATACCGGTCATCAGTTGCTGTAGTGGCGCGTGGCCGACCTTGCCATGTTCGACGTCTAACATTCCCTGTTTCTTGGAATCGATTCCATAGCCTTGCAACGACACTTCTGGCGACTCCAACAGCGTCCGCGACACTACGTTGTGTTTGCCCGGATTCAAGTCTGCCTATAATACGCCATGCCATGGATTCCGGTAAATCACGTTGTTGAGACATTTTTAAGTCACCTTTTCTCAAAAAGAATAACTGAGCAATCGAATTTCACAGTTAAGGCAGTGAAACAGGCGTTTCTGCAACATCCCGATTTCCGCCCTTATGTTCTTTTTCTGGTTTTTGACGACATGAACTTTGATTTGCATATGAAGTTTTCTTCTTCTATTTCCTGCTAGGCTTTAAATTACGGATTATTTATTTTATGTTACTTATCGGTGTAAGTATTTGCGTAATTTCGCTAAAACCATATGCTCCCCTAATTATTTTGAGCAGTGTATATATATATATATATGTGTGTGTGTGTGGTACATTTATGTTCTAAGGTCTCCTTTTTTTTCTTCCTGAAATGCACTGCACATATACAAGAAAGCCTAAACTATTGTTGCATCTCAACATCGTCTCCAGCTAACTGCACGCAATTTTCCCAACGCGCCGCCGCGAGTTCATGGTTGCCGTGGACACTTCTTTGGAGGTATGATGAGACCACTTCTTTGGAGGTATGATGAGACTACTGTAAAATCGCTCATAAAAAGGCTGATCCATGGTCGTGGCTACTTCACTATTAGAGTCTAAATCGCTCTTACTGCAGTTGGGGCGATGGACATTCTATGAACCAGATGCTGCTGCAATTTATTCTTCATAACCGTGAAGAACGCCCACATCTTTTAAAAATTATTCCAACTTTCTACCAGTCCCCATTCTCGTGGGAAAATAATAGGAGAACTTAGAACTTGAGTGTCCGTCGTCTCCCTCTGTTTCTCG
Source organism: Dolomedes plantarius (assembly GCA_907164885.2). Lineage (NCBI taxonomy): Eukaryota > Metazoa > Arthropoda > Arachnida > Araneae > Dolomedidae > Dolomedes > Dolomedes plantarius. The sequence continues at coordinate 194,918,164 of OU015491.1, read as the reverse complement.
TGAAAGCCATTATTAATACGGCGCAGGATGACCTATTTCATGTAATACCACCTGATACACCTTGGAATTGGATTATACAATTCAAGAATAGTGGTTAGGAACATATTATACCATTCTTCATGGAAAAAGCATGAAAGTTCCTGTAGAGATGCTGTGGCGGATATCGATACCTAGCTCTATCCGCTTAAACAGATCACAGTGGTTGGATGATATACAGTCGGGGGAATTGTACAGGGCAAGATAGGATATTTTACTTCTTTTTCATGCTCTTCAAACCAATACTTGATAGATTTAGCTGTATGTATATGGGGGTTATCATCCTGGATAACGCCATCTCCTGAAAGAAACAATGTTTGTATCTTAGGATGGACTAGTGGAGATAAAATTTCGACATTGTCCTTCCCATTCAATCTCCCTTTTAGGGTTACAATAGGGCCTGAAGAAAACCATGAGATGGCATCCCAAACACTGATAGATCTACCTCCATGATTGACAGTTGAGATGAGACAGCCACAATCTTACGCTTGTGTAGGTGTTCTCCAGACATACACACGTCCTGTTGCGAGGAACAATGTAAACAATGATTCGTCGGACAAATACCGTTTTTCCACATATTACTCGACGAGGATTTAACGCTCTTGGCACCATTGTGGACGATATTTTGTATTGGCATCTATTACAAGTGGTTTGGAAATAGCTACTCTTCCCCAAATGCTTTGTTTGTGAAGTTCCCTTCTACCTCTAATGGTTGATACCAGAACATGTAGATGCCGACTGAGCTCTTCGGTCATTTTGGTTGTAGTTATTGTCTTTCTTCGTGACACAATCCTCCTCAATACCTCGTCCGTCTCTTTCTCAGCTCACCCTTTCGTCCCCTATTCTATTTGGCAAAGGATGTTTTTCCGTGCACTCTGTATGCTATCATGACTTTCGATACCATAGCTCGAAAAACACCCATTAGCCTGGGGGCTGCAGTAACAGATATTCCAATTTAAGCGCGCTCAAACAATTTGCCCTTTTCGCAAGGTCTGCTAGGTTTGACATTTTACGCTGTAACCCCCCCAAAAGCACGATGCCCTTAGCTTCATTACTGCTACCTGACAGTAAATAATACATACACTATATTATATAAAAAAATACCGGTGGCCAGACTCGTTTTTTAAGGAATACGAAGCACATTCATAAACACCACTAATATTGACACATGTTTCCATTATTTTGATAACCACCTATATGCATAACTTTGCACCACCTATATGTAAACATAACTTTTTGATTGCTGTGCGATGGAGGTTTATTCTATAGCGATAAATTTTACGTTATTTTTAATAAGCGATGTCTCATAATAATGACTTCTTTTTTTTAAATATTTTCACAAGTATTCCTTATGACGCGTGCGAATCGTAAGTAACCTATTAAGCTAACCATTCGAAACTTTAGGAGCAAATTATGAAAATGCAAACCTGTGAATCCCAGCCTTTTATTGTCGACCTCTAAGCGTCTGCCTTACAGATCAAGACGTAAATTATTAACAACCTACGCATAAGAACCCCAGCTTCTTTTCGTAAAAGAATGTTAATTTTGTTGCAAAATTTATCTGAAACTGATAGTTGCTTTGTACATTTATTACGTCATAAAAAAAGTCTGCAAAATGTTTCAATAACTTGGATTTAAAAGATACGCTTTTAAATGAAAACATTTCTACATAAAGGGTATAATTTCTATGTTGAGAACAATAGTCATTAGGCAAAAATTAAATATAAACAAAAAATTGATTTAGAATAACAGAAAAGAATTTTTCTTAATCTCGTCTAAAAAAGTAGACTTCGTATTCCAAAAATTAAATTCCTTATAAAAAATAATAAATAAAAATTTAAGTACATTCAAAAATTTTCAACTCGAATACTTCATTTCAGCCTTTCAAGTCGAATGACATTTACGGTCTAATACTTAAAGTTGGTTTTTCAGCGCAGTAAACTCACATAACATAAGTTATTTAACACACTTGATTCGATAACATAGTTGCGATGACTCAGTAGTATTTGAACTCACATCCGCGTTCAAAAACACGGGTAGTGGTTTGTTTAACTCACCACCCACAATAACCCACGCGAAGTGGGATGCAGAACCCACTTATTCCGGTGACTGACCGACTTTTTTTTCTCTGTGGCACTTGTATATACAGGGAGAGGGAGAGAGAGAGCGAGAAAACCAGGGTTTCTCTATATTTTTTAACCCTTTCAAAAATTCATTAAAATTGAAAAACTGTGGCTATACCAATTTATTGCTTACGCGATTAACTAAATTTCAATTGATACGTGGATTGCCCAGTATGCGTCTCACGTCGGTCATAAATATGCAAATGCGATTCCCTTTAAACGCAGGATCTGCCGAAGGCAGCTCACCGTAATGAACACTTGACTTGCGGTTGCGTTGGTGTGAACGCAGTTAAGCGGAGAATCAGTGGCGAAAGCTACATTGAGCAATAGGATTAATAAACGTAGAGGTCTTAAATGTAACACATCTTGGGAATTATAGCATTTAGAACGACGGTGTTTCGGGGCAATTGGGACATTGGACAGTGTTGTTATAAGCACAGCGTGTAACCGCTAATGAGCAACGTAACGGCAGAATAAGCGATCGGTGTAAGCCGTAATACGGGAAGCTGCGAGAATCATAAGCCTTCTTAAACATCCACATTCCGTATTCTTCATGATTTGTATTCTTGTCAAGTTGCACTGCCTTGACCTTCCGCTACTCTGGTAGAATTACCGGTAGGGGAGTGCGGAACTGAAGTCTGGAAGTCATGTTCATTACCTGTAAAGTGTTACCTCCAACTTTTAAGCACAATCGCCGTTCTACGCTTGTCTGAACCAAGGGCCTAAGTCTCGGGTGCATACGAAAATTTCGTCATGCGAAAATGGCGTCATCGCAACTTATATTTGTAAAATTTATCAGTGAGCATTATTGTCGATTAAGAATATACGTCACGATGACGCCATTTTCACCTTTCGAAATTCTCGTAATATGCGAGACCAAGGCACTTGCAACAGGATTCATTTTATCAATTTCGTCCACCAAAGGAATTTAGGAGAGTTTAAAACACACTATACCAGATTTTCCCCCAGAATAATTTAAATTTTAAAATATTATTTACATTTAAAAAAATTTCATTTAAAAATCCTTATTTACATTTAAAAAGGGTCGCAGTGGCCCAGTCGGCAAGGGCAGCGGGCTAGTGATCTGAAAGTCACTGGTTCGGTGCCCGTCGCTGACAAAATCCACTGCCGTGTACACTAATGGCGGCTGGTGCACATAAAATATGTCGTGGCTGCAATGTCCTCCAAGTTCTCAAAATTACCTCTGGAGGTGTGGTGTCAAATGTTCTGGTCTCGTCACTTGACTGGGTTAAAAATTACGGGACTGGTCCTTTGGCCAAGTCGGACTCCGACCTTTGTGGTGCCAGTCAAAACAGGAGCAGCACCTTTACCGCTCATAGCCTTCGGGATTTGATCTAATGTTGCTGTCGGTCAAGTGGCATAAGCAACAAGATTTAAGAAAAAAAATGAAAAATACCCGAAGTGTAAAATTTCTTTCTCTATTACGGAGTACATTTTTTTTTTAAATCTTTCAATCCAATCGGCAATCCTTGGACAAAATTTCTCCACAGGTTAACACTGAGGTGAGCGAATCCAGCAGGGTTAGTACACAGCAGCCTTAATGAAGTTCAGTAGATGCAGGATGAGCACTATGACACATCGTATCTCCCAGGAAATAATGCTTTCTACCAAAACTGACTAACAAGCCGTCCAGCATTTCTGCATGGCCCTTGGATCGTCGGACTTCTACCGCAAGAAATTTTAGTTTTCTGTGTATTGGGACGAAATAGGATGCCCACACATTGATTTATGTTATCTTTCATCCAGTTCAACGAATATGACGAATTTATTAACACGATTCATCGATCCTGAGTTCAATAAAACTGGAATACAGGATTCAAAATCTGAAAAGAGCTCAACAAATTTGCAAAAGTTCCGTCAATATAGATCGGTCATTTTCCTACCATTGACGCTTAAAAGAATTTGAATTTTTACCATGTTTTTATTAACTCGCTTTCTTGTTTGTTTGTGTGTGTGTGTGTGGTTTGTCCGGTACAAATCTTGCAATCGATTTTTAACAAATGCCACCAGTTGCAAATGCCACCAGTTTGCATGTAAAGAATACATGGCTGACATCTGTGTATTGTGTTTGTATAACTGAAATTCCAAAACCTTGTGCAATGGTCCAGAATACTCTTGTTAAAAACAAATGATATTTGTAAGCATTATCTGTTTATATAAATTTAGTACTCAAAAATTTAATTTTTGTTTGTTTTTGTTGTTTTTATTTTAGTTCTGCCTTTGTATGTAAAATAATCATTAAAAAACAAGGACACATTTTCATTGTTCCTAACAATTGCTAGATACGTAATTAAATTTTCTTAAATTCCATTATTACTGCTTAAAACGCTTAAAAGAAAGGAATGCAACTGTTTTTATTGAAGAATTTATTACCATGTTTTTATTTACTCGCTTTCTTGTTTGTTTGTGTGTGTGTGTGTGTGTGTGTTTGTCCAGTACAAATCTTGCAATCGATTTTTAACTAACTTCCCGACTAGCTAGACATTTGAAACTTTTAGAATAGCTCAGAACACGATGACAATGCATTCTTTAGATATTTTTAGCCAACTTTAAGCAGATTTGAATTCATTTTCGGTTAATTTTGTTTTGTAGACTGGTGCAACCATCTATCGACCGGGACGGGAACGAAAAGTTAAACGCAAGTTAACTTCCAATTACCTTCATTTTCTTTCAAGTTCATGGGATAATTCATCAAAAAATTTTAAAAAGTATTTATTAATACATAGAATTGTCAAGTTTATATGATTCAACAGAAAATTTAAAAACATGGTATATAAAAAGTTCTTTTTATCTTGTAATTATTAAGATTTAAAATTTTTAATGGAAAGATACAGCGTGGCAGTTCACCGAGACCGCTATATCCCGCGGCACTCAAAAGATGTCAATAAATACGAACCACTAAATATCTTTTTTTTCTTCACAAATGAAATGAATACCACGATTTGAAGAGTTCAACGATACTATTTTCCTTATTTATTTCCTTATAAATGCATTAAAATGATGAAAATAGGACAAAGTTAGTATAAATGCTATATTTTCAGGGAAGAAACTTATGTGGCGTGACCAGGTGGCTTAACTCCATTCATCTTCTTCTATCTGTTTTATTATCTTTTCATTTTTTCTCGAAATATCTGAACATTTAATCTCATTTTAAACTTCATATCTTAACATTTTTTTTTGGACGGATCAATTTTATGTCTCCATGTTGGTGCTTTGATTTTTTTTTTTTTGTCAGTTAAAAAAAAAACGAGTAAAGAACTGATTGCTCACTCAAACACTGTTCTTAAATTATTGGTGAAAATTTCTTTCTTCTTTCCTTTATGCATGAATTACGATGTTATTTTATTTTTTATTTTTATTTTTCGGTTTTAAAGACATGATGCAAAATGATATTTTTAGTGGTCAAGGATATCATTAATTCTTTTTTTTTCTGAAATGTTTCCACACAATCAAGACACTATACACACACACACACACACACACACACATATATATATATATATATATATATATATATATATATATATATATATATATATATATATATATATATATATATACAGGGCTAGATTTGAGGCGGAAGGTGCCGGAATGTCGTTCCGGTACCTCTCTTTAGGTACCTCTCTTTATCAATAATTTGGAATACCCCTCACACACCCCGGACGGTTACCGTTCCGGCACCTCTATTTCTAGAAATCTAGCACTGTATATATATATATATATATATATATATATGTGTGTGTGTGTGTGTGTGTGTGTGTATATACTAGCATTATTGCCCGACGTTGCCCGGGTAGATATATACATGTAGATATAAAAGTTTTCATGCATTCCATCAAAAAATACTGGGCTGCACCCCCCGCTGTTCATGTTCATCTGGCCAGACAGAATGCGCTTAGCGCGTTTCTACTGAAATGATATACAAACAATAAGAGAGAAAGAAACTTTGAGGCTGCGGACCTTCTTCTGATTATACGTCTGATTTATTGAGAATTAATAACACAGCGTTGCGTGATTCGCGCGTTTGGATTGCATAATATTACTGTCTAATTATATTTGTTAGATACTGTTCAATTAGATTTAATTAGATTTGTTTGATCCACTGTTTAATTAGAAGAAAGTTTTATAATTTACATTTGCCTTTATTTTTTATTTTTCCCTTAAAAACGCAGTTTGTTCCATGTCACCCAAGAGACGCAGTTTATTCCATGTCACCCAAGAGACGCAGTTTTTTAAATATCACCCAAGAGACGCAGTTTTTTAAATATCACCCAAGAGACGCACTTTTTTCCATCATCCAAGAGGTAAAGTGCAAGATGCATTATTCCCTTTATTTAATCAAATTAAGGCGGGATTCCGCATGAAGCCTAGCCTCAAAGTTTCTTTCTTTCTTATTGTTTGTATATCATTTCAGTAGAAACGCGCTAAGCGCATTCTGTCTGGCTAGATAAACATGAAGAGCGGGGGGTGCAGCCCAATATTTTTTTGATGGAATGCATGAAAAATTTTATATCTATATATCTACCTGGGGAATCATTCTTTAAAAATAATTTCATTAATTTTCTTATGCCTTAATATAACTAATGGACTAATAGTTCGGAATGAAAGTTTCCCACTGCTTAAAAAACCTCAAAACTCTAAAAGATATATCTTATATGATTTCACGGAATAAGCAATTCAAATACATATCGTATGTTAACTCTGTTTCGCGAACTTAGGGGGAAAACCTGCAGAACTCTTAAACTTCTTCCCATTTTATGATCCTCAAACAATTAATATATTCAGATCAACAGAAGGCTTCCAAAAACTGGCCATGGGACAAACTTAATTTTTCTTAATTTTTCTTTCTTTCTTTTTCCAAATTTTATTAAGTTCTATTAATTTGAACGCTATTGTCTAAAATTGTCTAAAGCAGCGGCTCTCACATTTTTAAAGACCCACGACTCAAAACGTACCACGACACTAAACGTAAGGAAAATAAAATAAACACTTCGTCCTCCCCCCTCCCGGTCACCCCAAGACCAACTCTCAAACCACCCCCAAATCACTCCTCAGAACAAACCTCTTTTCCCCCGCGTATCGAATTTGACTGGTTGTGGTGAAGGGGCTGTATCCACATTTAAGAGGTGCGCTTAAGGGCACAAAAATCATTAAAAAATTAATTTAAAAAAACCAATTGAGCCCCAAATTTCGTTTTTGATGCATTAAGTTTCTAGGATCGTAAACATTAACTGTGCCGAATTTGGTCCCGGTGGGTGAAACAGTCTATGATTCTATAGCGGACAAACAAACAGACAAGCTCTTGTATATATATATATATATATATATATATATATATATATATATATATATATATATATATACAGTGAAATCTCGATCGATCGTTTCCCGAACGATCGTTTTCCCGTATACATCGTTTATTTCACCCAGTCCCGAATAAATTCCCTAGAAAACAAGCAAAATGGACCGCATGGATCGTTCCTCGATCTATCGTTTTCCCGCAATATTCGTTCAAAATATCGCAGCTTTACATTAATTTATCGGATCGATCGTTTTTTCATAATAACTGAACCTGAAATATAAATGTCTGGATTGAGCTAGAATGACGCTCTAATTAAACAATGAGCAGAACATTTGAGATGAAGGGTCTCGTATTTTTGTTCTCACTTGTTTAGCCTGGTTTCACTTTATTATACCACTCCCATTATTTGTTCGTCGTTGATGTTCCTTAATTCTTTAGTCCCTGGAGTACCCTATTTCCGGCAACTCATTCCAAATTCACCGACTATTCAACATTTCTGTTCTTATCAGCAATGCCTCACAGTCAGCTTTTTTGTTGGCCTTGGGATGGAGGCGCCCTGGTGTTTGGTCTAGTGTGTGAGAAGTTTCTGATTACTGCAGTTCTACACTGGCCGATGAGTGTTTCACCCGGAAGCAGAACTTCCTGGTGGTCTTATGTCGGACCCCATCCAGTGCAATGGAATTATTCTAGTTACAAACGATTCACGGCTGCCGCTTCTTCATACTCTCACACAATAACCGATATCGAAAAGAATGAAATTTGCAACAACAAAAAAATATTGTTTACTTGTGGAGAGAAAACCGCCAAAAAATAAGGACGATGAATCGAAATTCCTGTGTATCGTGTATTTCTAATATCGTGTATTTGTAATTACGTGTATTTCTTTTTTTATTATTATTATCTTGGATTTCAGTACAACTTTGTAATTTTATCTTCAGTTACACTACGAGTATGTATGCATTTATGTATGTGAGTAAATACATTGTAGGGATATCAAACTTTAAGGTATGTTAATACTTTTTTGTATGTTCCCGCATCTATCGTTTTCCCGCATCCATCGTTTAGTTCAGTCGGTCCCTTCGAAAACGATAGATCGAGATTCCACTGTGTATATATATGCATACACACACATACAGGGAAACTTCTGTAGCTGGTCACCCCATCTAAAGAATTTGTTCAGAACCGATTAAAGACTCCATAGAAACAATGTATGGAAGAAACCTCTTTTCGACGGCCACCCCTCAAAATGGCCACATTGTTCGGAAACCATTACTGGCAGTACAATATAGGAGTTTCAATATATATATATATATATACAGTGGAATCTCGATCGATCGTTTTCGGAATCATCGTTTTCTCGTATGTGTCGTTTATTTCACTCAGTCCCGACGATCATATTGCTTTATGTTCCTGGATCTATCGTTTTCCCGCATTTATCGTTCAGTTCAGTCGGTCCCTTCGAAAACGATAGATCGAGATTCCACTGGATATATATATATATATATATATATATTAAATGTAGATGGATTTCTTTTGTTTTTTTCAGGTGGAGGAGCAAACAGATGGTCCTGGTGCAGATTTCTGAGAAATTTATTTAGCTGCATGTCTAAGTATGATGGAGCACCAAGAGTGCGCTATTGTAAAGAGAATGATGAGCCATGTTTGATAACTGATTCACACGCCGATTAAAACTACTGATAAACTCCATACGACACTCCCTTCTTTTATAGTGAACTGTTTGGGGAAAATGTTATAAAGCGAAATCTACACGGTATGTCGGTTGTCTCTCGTCGTGCCCTTTTCTGGACTTTATTCTTATCTAAATCGATTTGGTTTCATACGATTAGTTTATGTTGTACTGTGTCTTAGAGATAAAAGCTGTAACTATTCAACCGGCAAATTAAAGTACATGAAAGAAAGAGTGAATATCATTATTCTAATTAGTAATAATTGGGTATTGTTCATATCTAGCTGTAGTATTTCATTGTTTCCATTGACAGTTCATATTCTCATGTTATAAATCTCGCAACTTTTCTTCAAAATGGGTACGCCAGAAAAAATTTAAGATGTTTCTAATAAAAGCACAAGAAAAAACAGGAATAAAATTGGAAAAATTAGAAGCCAAAGTTCTTTAAATACAGGGTTCCCACCTATATCCGTTACACCTCCCCTTAACTTTTAAACTGTGACAGCTTAGGCCATAAAGTTGGTGTCTAGGTATAGTAAAAAGGCTATGCACTACTGGATGAGACAAATTACGACGCCATCTATCGGAAAATTTTGGAATTAGCGTTTTTATCTCAAAACGGTACGGGAAAAAAATCAATTAAAAAGTTTTTCAGCATCATCGATTTTAGTAAGAAAAGACACCTTGCGCACATTAATACTTAAAACAGAATGTAGAAAATGAACATTTGTTTGGCCACGATTTTGAAAATTATTATGTCATAAAGAGTGGAAGATACATTTCCCTGTCTTCAGGATCATTTATTTATGTTGCTGAAAATGCTCTCCATTAGCCACTATACACATTTGCACTCTCAACTGGATTTCTCGCTGCACATTGTGCAACATGGCAAGTGTTACGGAGACACAATTTTCGAAATCGTGAACCAAACAAATGTTCATTTTTCTACATTCTGTTTTAAGTAATTATGTGCGCAAGGTGTCTTTTCTTACTATATCGATGATGCTAAACAACTTTGTAATTGACTTTTTTCTCGTACCTTTTTTAAGATAAAAAAGATAATTCCAAAATTTGCCGATACATGGCGTTGTAAGTTGTCTCATCGAGTAGCGCATAGCCTTTTTACTATGCCTAGACACCAACTTTATGACCTAAGCTATCACCGTTTAGAAGTTAAGGGGGGTGTAACAGATATAGTTGGGAACTTTGTATACAATAGCCGACGAATGCACCAAAGAATGGGTGTTGATTACTAGAAACTTTAAATAATCCCGCTTGTATAAAGTTACCTTTCTTTTCTAGGCTAATGTGCATGCTGCGTTCTCTAAGAATAGCATTCTGATATCAGTTCACTTATGAAGCGGTATTTAACACCTGGAACCCGTATAAAAATGGTGATACTCCCATCAGTGTTTCCCCACAATCATCTGTAGTGATACTGTACAATGATTACTGCAGTTGATACAAAAATACACTAGACGACTAGTGAACATTTATCTCACTTCCTAGAGCTACTGAAATACATCACCACTTAGCTTTTCAACGATCTAAATGAAACGATCTTAAATGTTTATCTCGGTTTTTAACGCTTTCTGCGTGTTTGTTTTAAAATTTCAAATCTACCCACGTGCAGACCCGTATATACAAATATATATTATATGGAAAATAGTTAAAGTCCATTCTAACATCTGTAAACACATCATTATTCAAATCGTCATTAAGAGATGCATCCGCTTTGCTCTACTTTTGAAGATCATTTGTCAATCAAGTGATCTATTTTCCTCAAACCAGATTATTAAATGGCATAAACCAGAGAACCGTATTAATGGGTATTAGGATAATCACTTCCGTTTAGCGATACTGGTGAACAACGCCAGTCAAACCTGAGGACATTTTTATGTTACGTTTAAGGTCCATTTATACATGTATTCATGAATACTTGTCATGTGCGTCATAGTACGTAAATTACGAGGGCATTTTTAACACTAGAAAGAAGGGAATTTTTTTTCTTACTAAAAAGACTGAATTCCGTCATTTTGACGGTTAAAAATAAAATCCAAAAATTTAAAATATTTAATGTTTTTTTAAAAAAAGGTTAAATACTTTAAATTTTTAACTATTTCGTACCAATATATAATAAATTAGTATATATTTACATATTTTTATGCAGGTATGCCGAGCTGACAACCTGGTATGGTTTATCCGTAAAAATATATGCATGGTTTGCGCAGTTCTTATTTTTCAACACCAGTATTTCCGAGGAACCAATATTTCCGTTATTTGCAAATGGGGGAAGAGACGAAAAGTAATTAAAATTTTTCCGGTATTATTTTAAAGATTTCTGCCTGTTTTCTATATTGCCGTCAAATTTACGGCTTTCAGTCTTTGTAGGTATACAGCACATTTTTTCCCCCTCTTTACTATCTAATATAATTTTGAAAATGTGTATGCATATTTAGCGTAAAATTAGTAAAAGTCATAAAATTTCAGAAGCCTGAGGACATAAATACATAGCGCTCAATAGTATGTCCAAAATCGTCAAAATGACGGCAGCCGTCTTTCTAGTGTTAATACATTTACGTATATCACATTGTCCTTGCGAAGTTCGACGTTTATACAAATAAAATTTAAAGGTAACATTACGTCGGAAAACCGACTGTTTTTATTAGATCACATGATACACTCAACCGCTGACACATTTAACAATAAAAGACGAATCACACATTCCTATTCCCTCATACTAAATAAAGCAGCTTTCGCTGTAAATTATCTTTATCGGAATGCAAAGTGGTTTCCCCGTAACTTTCTGTGTGTTTCCGATCAAACTACAAATAAATCCTTCTGAAACGTTTCTAAGAATAATTTCTTTATGCTCCTGTTATGAAATCAATCAATACCCTTTCCGTTGGAAGTAATGATAGCTTTCAATGCAGTTTAACATCAAAGTTTCAGAAAAATTTCTTTGGAAAAAAAAGGTAGATTTTATAAAGCATGACCACGCGTAAATCCCACTGTCAGCTTTTGGTGACAATAGAGAATGTGAATGCACCCGAAAGAGGTTAAAGTCATTGAGTGCGTTTAACCAAGATTTAACTTTTAGTTAACCGTAAGTCACTTGATCGCATCACATTTATTTTCAAAATAAGATTTTCCTTTCTCTCTCTTTTTTCTTTTCCTCTACTCTCTCCTTTCCCGCCCTGAAACAAAATACTTTTCCCCTTATTTTCTTTTGTTAAGAATAAATAAAATGAATCAAAGATTCATCGTGAACTCATATGAAAAATAGTCTGTTTATTGTGCCTTTTATTTATTTTTAGAACATTGTTTCGAACTTCATAACCCATTCTCACTGTGTCGTTACGCCTTTAAGCATTTTAAATAAAGAGAAATGTATTTATAGTTGGGAGTCTAGCAAAAGTAAGAAAACAGTTTTAGAAATTAAATACTTTAATCTCATTTGCTTTGATAAAAAAAATATGTACATAACAATAGGAAAGTGATTTACTGAGACGAAAACTCTCTTATATACGAACACAAAGAACTGAAAAATTGAATTCATGAGTACAAACGGATACTGCACTGGTTCGTTTAAATTATGCTTTAATTTTCATTTAACGACACATGATCCCATAATTGTCTAGCAACAACAAAATTTTCCCGTATTCAAAACTGTCCAGAGTTAAATGTCGAATCATTAACTATAATTTGCCCGGTGGAACATGGTGTTACGGATTTCGGTTTATGCATTTTAGAATGTTTTACAAGGTAATTTATCAACTACATTTTCAAAATTGCATCTTGATTGCTCTGCTTTGTATAATCATAATTCTTTCTCGGTCGTTAAAACATGAAATAATTTTTCTTTCATAAATTTTAAATGTAGTTTTATAGAAGTCTTGAAGTATAAAATCGTCAATTGTCATTAAAAGTTGTTTTCATGGCATCAGCGGTATTGTTGGATTTTTTTGCTCTTAATAAAAGTCATCACTCGGTAATTTACTGATCAGAAATATTATTGGAAAACATTTTTCTCAGTTTTATGAATTTTACGCCACATGAACTGTATCTAGGGGATTCTGCATTTGACTGCAAGGTTGGGACCCCATAGTTGGGATAATATTTGTCTAAGCCGTTATAGCTGTCGTGTGCCCGCTGTAAGGATTTTGCCTTAAATAAAAGACTGCCAGCCTTTTTGTATTTAGTGCTTTAATTGCATTTCTGGATTAAATGCAGGCTATTTACAATATATATATATATATATATATATATATATATATATATATATATATATATATATATATATATATATATATATATACACTGGTGTAAGAAATTAAGAGAATTTGCAGACTTGGTCGATTATCTCTAGAACCACTGTACTGATTTTAATGAAATTTGATATGTACATACATTGATACAATACAAAACAAATAACCATTCAATAATTGTAATACACACGCATGATCGTGCGTAACACTCGTTGTAATCGGAAGGTATGAAACACCCATTGCAGAATAAAAAAAAATGAGTTAATAGATGGTTTTCATTTCCTGACAGTTCCTTTCATTTACAGTTTATCATTTCCTGAGGCAATTGGTCCCACTCGTTCAGCAACGCTGTTTTCATTCCCTGGATGGTTCTCGGAGGGGGTTGCGAGTTGCAATTGCCCTCACCAGAGCGTCCCAGACATGATCTATAGGGTTAAGGTCTGGAGATCTGGCTGGCCAATCCATCTGGCTGGCGAATATCCTCACTCTCTAGAAATTCGTCGACCAGAAGAGCTCTATGTGGCCTCGAGTTATCGTCCATTAAAATGAACTCAGGGCCAACTGCACCCCTGAAAAGGCGAACATAGGGCTCCAAGACCCCATCCCTATACCTCACACCAGTCACAGTGCCTCTTTCAAAGACATGGAAAGGTGTGCAGCCATCCAACATGATGCCTGCCCAGACCATTAAACCTCCTCCGCCATAATGGTTGATTTCGCGGACATTTGGTAGCGGGTCCCTGGTTCTCTCCCTATGAACGTGCGGCGAGAATCGCTGTTTAGGCTGAACCGGGACTCATCAGTGAAGAGAACGGTCGCCCATTGATCCATACTCCAATCTCTTTGCTGTCTGCACCATGATAAACGGATTCTCCTGTTCGTAGAAATGAGCGGGACGCAAACAGCAGGTCTTCTTGCAAACAATCCTCTCTCATGAAGTCTTTTGGAAACAGTCACCCTTGATACACGGGTTCCTGTGGCTGCATACAAGTCACGAGAGAGCTGAGAATCTGTAGCACTCCTGTTACGCCTCGCTATAATCGACAAATGGCGATCTTCTCTGGCCGTTGTGGCTCTTGGACGACCTTGTCCAGGCTTTCTCTCGATGGATCCGGTATCCTGGAACTGTTTCCATAAGTTACACACGACGCTGGGCGTTAAATTGAACTCTCTACAAATTTGGACTTGAGATTGGCCTGCTTCTAGCCTCCCCACAATTCGCCACCGCATTCCATCATCTAAACGTTGGTGGTTACTCATTTTTACTGTTTCAATTTGAAATTAACCGATTGCTGCAAAATTAACCCATCTATTAACTCATTTTATTGTTTATTCTGCAACCGCTGTTTCATACCTTCCGACTCCAACGAGTGTTACGCACGATCATGAGTGTGTATTACAATTATTTAATGGTTATTTGTTTTGTATTGTATCAACGTATGTACATATCAAATTTCATTAAAATCGGTACAGTAGTTCTAGAGATAATCGACTATGTCTGCAAATTCTCTTAATTTCTTACACCAGTGTATAAAGATTACATTCGTGGGTTCCCGGCATCGACGAGGAAGGTCAGACTTGAGTTGTAGCTGCTCTCATTCAAGTCTTTCTAGACCTGGCAATATCTCCTTGTCTCCGACTCCAGCGTCACTCTGACTAACTTCGTGTCTGAATCTCTGAATCCCAGAAGCAACGAATCCGCGTTCCGCGACTTTTTATACCACTAATGAACGTTCTTGAAAGGTCTGGAAAACGCCGCCTTTCTTTATTCAATTACGTTCCCAGACGACTAGGCGCCTCCGGTCGGCAACTTCCTTTTTTTTAGCTGACGAACTGTTCTGTGATCTGTCGGTATCACTTCCGGCGATTATCTCGCCAGGCGACTGTCTGTCTGCAGCCTTCCAAATCAATTATGTGCACAAACCGCGCGTTGATTGGTCTTCCAGAATTTTCCCCACGCAAAAAAATTCGCTATTGTACGGGAGTCGTTACACCGCCTAGCCCGGGGCAATACCTCAGACCAGGTCATTGGGCAGATATGGAACGGACAGACGATGACACAAAGATGAAAGAACATAACAATTTAGCATTTCCAGAGTTAGCGGATATGGTTAACGGCCCAGAGAGATACATTAACTCCACTGGCTGAGATGCACCCAGAGCTTGAGTCTGAATCCCAGGGCTTGAGTCTGAATCCTGCCTCAGAAAACATAAAGAATATGCCGTATACGGGACTTGAGCCCTGGCCAATGTGTGCGCTAAAGTCTGCTCAGGTCGGTCGGCAATTTATCCGAGTAAAAATTAGATTGTACCTAATTTCTTATTTTACTCAAGGTGCTCAAAACAGCGGCTCCAAACTTTGAAAGCCTTACTGACACATTTATAAAAGAAAAATCTCAGAAACCCTATTTAGACTTGTTAAATAACTAAAATACTGATAAAGAAAACTTTATCTGAGAAAATGAATTATAAAAGTGTCTCTTTTGTTAATAACCTTAATCTAAAACTTCAAAATTTCAACGAGAGGTATTTAAAAAGCATCACTATATGGACATAATTGCTTCTCAAGTTCTGAGGTTCAGTTTTCGGTGTTGGCAATTTTTTTTTTTTTTTTTTTTTTTTATTAAAAAAATACACATAAAATTCCCGTGTACCACAAAGTATCACACGGGACTTACAGAGGTAAGTATAAAACACTAAGAAAACATAAGAAACAGACAAAATAAAACAAATAAAAGAAACTAAGAAGAATTACAAATATTTACAATAAATTTACAAAATAAGCCGAAAGCACACTTCCCAGAAACGAGCAGAGAGAAATTGGGAGGCCAGTTAATATTTAAGTCCTTAAGAGCCAATTTAAAAATATTTCTCTCCCTGCGGTACTTCGAACACAAAAACAGAACATGTTCAGCATTTTCCTCGCCACCAACGCTGCAATCACAGGGGGTCGCCGAACACAATTTGAATCTACTCAAATAGCTCTTAAAATTTCCATGTCCTGTGAGGAACTGAGTCAATTTGTAGTTAGCAAAGAAGTGATGGCAAGAGAGTCTCATTCTAATGGACGGGAAAAATTTCTTGGTTAAACTACCATTATTTGAGTTGACGTATTCTTGGTTCCATGACTCCACCATACTCTCAAACATGACCTTCTTAAAAAAAGATTTGGGAATATTGACACTAATGTCAATTTCACGCCTTGTAGCGGACTTGGCAAGGAAGTCGGCTCGCTCGTTACCAAAGATACCAGTATGCCCACGAACAAAAGCAAAGAAAACAGAGACGTTTTTACTTTCAAGGGTTTTGAGTTGCCTTTGAATTTCGACGAGAATGCTATTGGCAGAAGCAATACATTTTAAGGTCTCCAAGGATGAAAGTGAATCGGTACAAATGAGATAATCTTTGTCAGCACTATCTCGATTCATGATCCATTTAATGGCAAAGTTTAAACATAAAAGTTCAGCTATAAAAACAGTGCATTCATCTCGAATTCTAAATTGAAAATGCTCGAATTCAATGCCATTCTTGAAGGCAACAAAAGCGAAACCAACCTTGCCATCAATTTTACTGCCATCAGTATAGCAAGTAACAGGGAAATCACCTGCAGTTTTGTTGCAATAATTAATAACATTGATAGCCTTTCTCTCCGTGGGATGAGGAAGATCAGATGGAGGTAAAACATAATCGTAACCAGAAGTAGGAGGTGTTGGCAATTTGTCGTTACAAAAGCGTCCAACCGTTAGAAAGAATAGCTGTAATATTATACTGGCCAACGTGATAAAAAATTTACTGTTGAAAAATCGTCAAAAAAATTGAATAAATAATAAGAATACGTAACGCCTCCGGTATAGTTGGCCTCAATCAGAAATGGGGAAAATATGTGAATAAAAGTAGTATTCAAAATGACAATGCCTCACATCGTTGCGATAGCTTAGATGGTGAACTCGACTCGAAGTGACGAGATTTAGATTCAGTTCTTAGACTTGACAGTCCGTACTCATGAAATTCTTTGATTTTCTTCAAGAGGGCAATTTGTTGTTTTCTATCTTTCCATATCTATGTAAACGAGCTAAAAGTTTGATAAACCTTTCCTCTTTAAAAAATGAAAAAAAAAAAGTTGATCAAATTGTTTAGCTGATCTTAAATAAGTTCGTATTGCCTTCTAAACCTTTTGGAGGTAATTTCCTTTTTAGGATTTTAATATTAGTGATACCATCATAGATAAATACATTTGAAAGGATAACACAAAATCACTGGTGGGAGATAAAAGTGAGTTTTGGATGGTTTCTTAAAAAAGTTGTGTTTACAACAAGATACCTCAAACTTTTGAACTGATCTTGTAGCCAATTTCCTAGAAAATATATAGGTTTTTAAAACATCTTGCGCAAGTACTGAATTCAGTACAGCTTTATTAGAAGCTTCAAATGAGGCTGTCCAAGGAGCTTGCTAAATTACCAGAAACATTATTTACAGAACATTGATAATAAAATAAAATTAATTTCTTTAGTTTAGTTATAATTTTAAAATTAACAGAATGATATATGGAAACAATATGTTTTATCGTTCGCACGATTACTTCTAACTTTGTTTTGTTACATGTTGTAGATGAGGATGGACATTTAAAATAGATTTTAAGGCTTGTGCTGCCACGAATTGGGACAAAAACAAATAAGATTATACTAATTAAGGCAATTATAATTCAATTACAATTGAACAGCCAATTCATAATTCAATTTCTAACTATCGTATCGCATATGGCTAATAACGGTTAAAGGAATAAACCGGATTAGTTAATAAATGTTTGAACCCCATTCCTGACGCTGTTCACTTAACGTGGATGTACTGAAATTTGTCCTAGAGAGAATGCTGTTGTAAATTTTGCATCAAATATGAAAATGTTCACTCCGAAGTATGTGATTCTAAAGGCCTCTACTGACAGTGTTGATGTTGTTAGCTCTTAAAATTACTGTAGCCAAAATAGGCGAGAAATGTTGCTTGAGCTACGGCTAGAATACCAAGCGATTAATTCTGGAAGCCTAATAATCAGACGGCAAGCAGATAATTTTATTTTACTCTCAAGCTGTCATATCCTGTCTATCGGCACTTCTCTGTCAGACATTTTAAATGTCAGACTTTTGTTCAAAGTCTAGGGTTCAAAAGGAAAACAGATTGTTTTGTAGTGGTTAACAGGACAAAGAGAATTTTTTGGAAATGAGCAGGCTGATGGTTAGGGGGGAAAAGGGTGCTAAAGTGTTGGACACGGTCATGTACAAGGCATCTCTCCGCACAACCGAGCAAGAGACTAATGTGCACGACAGACCTAGTTGGAGGGCCATTGCAAATTTTTGACTCCTGACTGGTCAAGACAGTCTCGGATATTTATTTTGAACTGGTGTTTTGCCCAGTCCTAACTGTTGTCTTCATGAACTTACTATAATGTTGTTGTTTCTAATGCCCCCTGGCTGATAGTATTCCAGACCAAGTCCATATAAGCTAACGGGCTGAGGGGTGCGGCTTCGGTTTATAATGGCACCACAAGGGTCGGTGTCCGATTTAGCCAAGTGCCGCCTCAATTTTGACCGAGCAATCCCAGGGGTGACATCTGGGGAGATCGTACCCTCTCCCACCATCTCTGACCTCATAGAGGGACTATGGATTTAACGTGCTCATATCCGACCTAGACACGGAGGTATTTAATGGCGCTCGTCGGGATACGATCCGAACCCCCTGAGCACCGAAATCCAACGCTCTACTACTGGGCTGCCTCTGACCTATACTTACTATAATTATGTACAGATTGTACACTCTGTAAAGCAAGACGCCAAGCAGGGTCTCGATGACTGATAGATATTAGGAGGCGAAAAGATTTTTGGAAATACGACTTTCTTTTCTCTTATTTTTGTTCACTTTTTTTTTTTTTTTTTTTTTTTGCAACTTCCATGCCATTGAGAATTTTAAAAAATTCAGTCTGTAAGTAATAAAAAAATTATGGGAGAAAAAATCCAGAATTCAGCCTAAGTAGTCAAAACAAACTTAAGGGTGAAAGAAAGGTGACGAAGTCCTCAAAGATGTGTAGCGTGTTTTACAACCACCGGAACGTAAGATCCCCGGAACAGCAAGGAATGATGTAACCGGAGGTCAACTATCGCAAGAATACGTTTGCTCGGTTCTGAATGAAACAAAACAGCCGCGTGTTTCTCTGTAACTCAGAAAAAGAAATCGAAACTGCTGTTTACACGTTCCTTGGAAAAGCATTAAGGTGTAACGGATTGAACGGCTGGGGCCGAAGGCAATCGCGCGCGACTACCGAAGCATACAGGAGATAAAAACCAATGGCCTGCTGCAAGTCAGGTATAGATCGTTGCGTCAGTCTTCAAGACACAAACGGATAGTGTGCTACCACAGCGAGAAAACAGGTAAGGCAGACTGATTCTTTTATGTTATGTTTGTTTATAGTGATGGATTATTTAAAGGGTTATTTTAATTTATGTATGTGACACACCGTGGCATTGTTATGAATCTGCCTGTGATGATTCGAATTAAAATAATAATAAGAGATTGAATTCTGATTAAAGTAATTTTAAACGACAAGTATAACTTTCAAATGACATTTCCTTTTACTGAAGCTGATTTCCTTTATCATAATTCTCAATATGAATTTTTACTCCCTTGATGTTGAAATCAGTAGATGGAGGATTTTGAAAATTTCGTTTAAAAAAAATAGATTTCGTTTGAACATAATAAAAAAATTATTTACATACATCGGAGGAAAGTTAAATCAAATTAAAATATTTAAATATAATATTTTATTACTGTTTATGGCCTTTTAAATATTTTGTTATATAAGCACAAATGTGAAATGCCCCAGAAATCTTGAATAATGCTTTTAAGGCTACTGTGTGCTAACCGTATTGGATTCGCTCACCTCCATGTTAACCTATGGGGAAGATTTGTCTAAGGATTGCCGACTTGGATTTCAAGATTTTTAAAAAAGTCAAACTTTGTAATAGAAAAAGAAATTTTACACCTTTGGGCATTTTTCGTTTTTTTTTTAATGCAAATAATATTTTAAAATTTAAATTTTTCGGGGGGGAAACCCGGTATAGTGTGTTTTAAACGCTCCTCAATTCCTTTGGTAAAAGAAATTTATAAAATGAATCCTGTTTCAAGGTGCGGCAAAGTTCAGACTATCTGAAAATGCCATTTGTATTGGATTATCAGCATTTATGCGGCTGTACATAGTAGACAAATTTTCTCCATAGGTTAACATTGCGGTATTGAGGTGAGCGAATCCAATAGGGTTAGTACACAGAGCAGCCTTAAGAATATTCATTCTGTCTTTAGTGTAAAATTATTAAGCAGAACAATAAATTGAGATATGACGTTTTGTTTGGATTCCTGAGTACGTGCTAAGATTTATCGAGTTTATTATAAAAAATAACATTATTTATTAATACAATAATTCATCAGTAACTGAAACATTGTTAATTTAATATTTGCACGTTTAATTTTAGGCTAAACTGTTATAAAACCCTTTAAAGTTTTGAAGAACTCGTCCTTTCCATTTAAACATCCAATTATAATTTTTATTATAATTATAATGTAATAAGATATATGAGGTTGCTTACATGCTATTCATGTAAATATAATTTGAAAAATATCCTTTGTGTCAGTGCAGAGTAAAAACAATATAAATACTGAATAAATAAAAAATAAATTATGTTAAGTATAGTAAAAAGGCCTATCCGAGAAGAAAAATTATATCTTCAAACTTTAGAAATTAAAAAAAAAATCATTAAAACTAAATCTTTTAGTTTAAGTAAAAAAAAATTTTAAAAACTTTTGTAAAACTGATTATCTTTGTTTGCGAACATACATGTTTTAAAAAATATATATTTTTAGTCATAAAATGAAAAACATTTTTCCATGGTAATATAACATTTTCCTTGCTTTTTTTCTTCCTCTCAACTTATATCTTAAATCGTTTTTTCCTGTTTTAAAGTCTTAAATACGACATGTATTCTACATATTATCTTTAGCAATAGCCGTCGGAAATATTGTTTGACGTTAAGACGCAATTATAGGCGTGTTTTCATCCGACTCTCAACTTCCCGGTATGTTGCACTGCAAGAGAAATCACTTCCGTTTATTACTTTGCTAGAACTTTCGCACAAGGTCTGTCTGTCTTAACGGATAGCCCTCGGCCACGCTCCAATAGTTAAATTTTCGTACGCCATTCTCGCAGAAAGGGACAGCGAAGAAAATTTAACCACGCTCGGTGACTGTGTCAGGAAGTAACAAGAGTCGCCAAGCAAGTAATGAGAATTTGATGTGACCGATTTTTCTCGGTAATAATTTTCTCGACTCAAACTGACATTGGGCTGTGAAATTGAAAAATGTTACTTTCGGTTCTTGATTGTAATAGATGGATTTACAAAGACTTGATGTCTGATACAAGTTGGAAAACGCGCTTCTTGAAGATAAATGTTTTTTTAAACATCGAAAGGGCATCATTTATTATAATGTCAGTGCTGAGGAAGTGGGAGAAGCACTAATTGCATCAGTGGCGTAGCGAGCATAACTGGCTCCCGGGGCACGATACCGTTTTGGTTCCCTTTTGAGATACCTTTTTGGAAAATCTTGTTTGTCTAGGGAACTATTTGACGCCCCTCTGCGAGTGACGTGATAGACCCCCTCCCCCCCCCCTACGCCACTGAATTGCATCCATCAGAAGGAACTAGTTATTTCTGGTTAGATTATGATACGGAGAATTGAATTATCCTCGGTATCAATAAACGCCAAGAAAAAGGCATCATCCTGCCGGAGATTCACATATAGGAGGAATTTTCTGTGTTGACTATTACACTTTTTTACCTTTTTCGATTAATGTGTCCGCCATGTACTTTCTTGTTTACATTAACCGAATGTATTTTTAGATTTAAATTTAATGCTACATGAATAAAACTAAAATTTCTGTTGACGAGGCTATTTCAACGACAGTTCAGGTAGTTGAAGATCTATGAAAAAATATGCAGTGTATTTTAAGGGGATTCTATATTTTTGAAAATTACCCGCTGTTACCGTGCGAGGAAATATTCATAAAAGAGAAATAAACATAATAAATTAAAATTAAGAAATTACTTAAAATAATTTCTCTTGTCCAAATATTACGATCCATAAATTAAAAATAAAACCTTACTCCAAAAGATATTATTCTAACAGGTCTTCAAAATATATAAACCACAAGTAGACCATCTATAGTACCTCAGCTCCCAGCAAAACATGCCCCTATCATAAATATGCTCTACTTGGGGCAACTCTGAAAGAAAATTAAAAGAAATACAAAGGCAAGATGAATACACAGAATAAAAGCAAAGAATCATATAAATTT
Organism: Dolomedes plantarius; assembly: GCA_907164885.2. Lineage (NCBI taxonomy): Eukaryota > Metazoa > Arthropoda > Arachnida > Araneae > Dolomedidae > Dolomedes > Dolomedes plantarius. The sequence continues at coordinate 194,895,333 of OU015491.1, read as the reverse complement.
GTCATGACAAGCTGCGAAACTTTATAGATTCAAAGAGAGGCTACGTCGGACTTTTACCTTTGTGAGAGTACAAATGTCCAAAGCGAGAGTTTCTCATAATTATAATTAGTACTACGCTTCATTAGTAATACACATGTTATGCTGATTGCCTACAGAGTTAAGTAAGGTCACTGCAAGCCTCGCTGAACCATTGTTACAAGGACACACTGCTTTGCATTATAAATGCGGAAATACTCATTAAACTGGAAGATATTAAAACTATGCAGTTCAATAGATATGAGTTTCTGCTGACAACCGTTGCGTGAAGGGAAAAAAGGTGTTCATTTTAAATCCCTTTTACATAACAAAATTTTGAAATCATAAGAAACAGTGCGAAGCGCTTAATCTCTGGTCTCATACATCGATCTACACCGGATGAAGATGGAGAAATTGAAATCTACTGTCCATTTTTTGTACGTATTTCATTGTTATTAATATATATATATATATATATATATATATATATATATATATATATACACAGTGGACGCTCGTTAATTCGAACTCAAAGGTTCTCAGAAAAAAATTCGAATTATCTGAAGTTCGAATTATCCGATGTTAAGAGAAAATATATAACTTTAAATGTGTATCACTGAAGAAGAAACTCTTCTAGTATGTATAACCCCAGAAAATATATTATGTTATGTTATCTAAAGTTAAACATATTAAAAAGCATTACAGACTTACCTTAATAATAAAATGAAGCATAAGATATGCAGTATAAAGTAAACCTTTATTAAAAATATGAATTACACTTTGGGGAAAAACTGTAAAATAGATGTTTGGTTCTGTTTATGATGCCTACATTGTTCAGCCAGCTTCTCGATTTGAAGTAAACATTTCAATTCATTTTCAGAGGAAGGTTCCATCTGAATAAATGCTTTCAGAGGTTTAATAGAGTCCATTATGGCTTTGTCCATTATGGCCGCATTAAAAATATCTTTCGGCAGGTATGTAGAGAAAAGCCCTGGCAGTTTCCTACCGATATTAGTGCATATGTCTTCGTTCACATCAGAGCTTTGGTCACATACAGTTTGACGCAGCTCCCTAGAATCTGTAGTAAAGACTAGTTTTTCTGAAATTCTAAGAAAATCGATCCAAATAAAGGAAAATTGCTTTTTCCGTTTACACTAATAAGAAGGACAATAGCTACTAACGTTTAGCGGACATGCAATAGTCTAGGAATGCAGGCATGGGCCTCTTTACACAGAAAAGAAATTTTGACACACAAAATAATAAATACAGTGTGTATTTTCTCCATTAAACGAGGGGAAAAAATTTTTTTTGTCAAAATTTTAGTTCGAATTAACCGAAGTGATAAATATTTAGTTCGAATTAATGAGATATTTTTAACATTAACTCCAATACAAGTTTTTGGGGGCCTTTGGATTAGTTCGAATTAACCGAAAGTTCGAATTAACCGAGTTCGAATTAACGAGCGTCCACTGTATATATATATATATATATATATATATATATATATATATATATATATATATATATATATATATATATATATATATATATATATATATATATATATATGTGTGTGTGTGTGTGTGTGTGTGTGTGTGTGTGTGTGTGTGTATATATATATATAATACATCTACAAACAAAAGACTGGGTTCGACTTTTTATTCCTTTTGTACTTTGAGGTGATATTTCGAAATAATATTGATCACTTTTTGCTGATGATTTTCTAATCGTATTACATATGACTTAAAAACCCACTTTTCATAATTAATGTTTCAATCCTTCTATTTGTTTAGAAAATGGTGATTGAGTACTTAAAAACACGCTTTCAACTTTATTAATATTTCCATGGAACCATAGAATTCTACGCTTTCTATCAAGGGACCATGAACCATGAACCCAATCCAATATTCGTTCATTACTTTCTAAAAATGATTGAATCGAAATTTTATAACTATGCAACTTTATCCTACCTGGATTAGAATTACGCTTTAAAAAATATGTTTCAACTTATGTAACCCTTGTATCCTACGAATAGATCAAATGAAAGTTTTATCTATCGTATGAAGTTCGAATTTGAATTTTTTTTTTGTTTGTTAACAAAACTTCAGTAATTCCTTTAATTTCCTTCCTTTTGTAACAAATTCTGGTAAAAAATTCTAATAAGGACGATAATTTTCCAAATAATTAAGGTTTCTTTATTTATAAAATTGGTGATATTAGCTAATGCCATTCTTGTCTTATCTTCCAGGATATGCCTTCTTTTACAGTCAACATCTGTGTTTTGACACTTGTGTTGCTGTCTTTTCAACAAATATGCCTCAGTAGGCCACAAAGCAGAAGCAAGCGAGGTATTGTGAAGGACTATTTTGTTCCAGACTCTCTTGTTTTCTCCTCAGATAAGTTCGAAAAAGGGGAGGATGGTAAATACTATCTGAAGAAAAGTGCCCACAAATCTGACAGTGATGTGAAATACGTTGGAGAAAACGGCGACACTGGTCTGCCTGTTGATTTAAAAGGTGGTGAAGTTGAAATTGTCATCAATGAACCGAGATACCAGGAATCAAGCGTGAAACCCGAGCCCCTTATGGAGGAGATGACAGAAACTCTAATTGCAGAAGAAGCTCCTCTAAAGCCCACTCCACCAGTCATAGAGGAAGTTAAAATCGTCGAAGAAGTAGACTTTTCTAAAGCCAAAGCAGTAGCTGAAGAAACAACTAAAAAAGTCGAAACCGACAAAGCGAAAGCACCATTCTCCCCAGTAGATCCTAAAGACGTTGTTCCATCAAAACCAGATTCTAAAGATGAAATTCCTTTAAAAACAGATCTCCCTCCCATAGATGTCGATGAAAAGGTCGATGAAAAAATTTCTATTGGACAAGTCCCTCACCTCTATCCACGGGTCATACCAGTAAATGGCAATTTCAGATTACCTGTTTTGATTCCTCTACGTAAAGTGTCATATGGAGCTGTTTCCATAATTCCGATTCCACCAGTAAGCGGATCTGATAGGCTACCATTACCCTATGAAGATGACATCGTAGGTGAAGGTCCCCATGAATCAGAGGATGTCGAAGAAGTTTCTCAGCCTATTTATGATGAAAAGAAAGACTCTGGATACAATCCTTTAATGGGAATACATCTTCCTTTCCTGTCTTTCCGTAGTTTTCTCAAGGATATTAAAGGTACTTATAAATAGATTGTTTCTTTTCTAAAATTATATCTCCTTTAAGGATATAACGAATTTTATAAGTATTATGAATTGAGAAAATTTGCATAGTTATAATATTTTTGGTTTTAAAGTTTATATACTTTTAACTCCTCTTTTTCCAAATGTTGAAGCGCATACACAAAATTTGTGGATTTAATCCTAGTTTTTGCTGGTATACATTTGTTATTTTCTCTTTAGTATCGTATAATATTAGTATATTTTTATAGCTTGTTTTGTCACATATTTATTCTTAAAATTATTAACCTCATACATTAATATTTATACCTTTAAGTGTAACATTTTTCCTATCGCTAAGGTTTTAAATTAAACATTAAAACCAAAAGTTTCTAGAGGAAAAGTTTGGGAGTTAAAGCAGATAAAAATACTAAAAGACTCTAAATTTTAAGTGTAAAGGGTTTTTGAAGTTAATTTTTTTTTACGAGTAGATAAAATTTGTGAGTTGCAAAATTTGGGATCTGCAATTTTCTCTAAAACGCAACTCATTATTTATTTGCTTTTATATATTGAGAGTATAGTAAGTATTAAAAAATTAAAGACTTATTTTATATTGATTAAACATTTTTAGATTGCTAGACTTGTTAAACGCATAAAATAATTTTGCTGTTATTTGTCTCTTTATAAGAAAATATTTTGATATTTAAAAGGTATTTCATTCAAAGTTCCCCATTTTCTTGGAAAAGCTTTTGGGATTAAAATTCTGGAACTGATCGAGAAATTTGTTAATTTAAAAAATGTATAGAAATAAAGTTATCGTATTAAAACTATTTTTATAACTCTAAAAGAGATGGATATTTAATACATCAAACAGTGTGTTTGGAAAAAGAAGGCACAAATATAAAACTACTCGTGTGTAAAAGGGATTTATTTTAACTAATACGAAAAAATTTAAATACAACTTAGGGTTGATTTTAAATAACTTTTAGAAGATAGGTGTACAAAAAGGGGCACTTTTGTTTTCAATAGTAAAAAGATAAATTTTATCATTTGCTACCCTAACTTATATTTGGGTGAAAAGCAAAATAACTCGTTAATGCATTCATATGTTTTACCAAAATATACTTTTATAGGTTTTAAAGTCTTTCTCACAAACAGATCATTTTAAAAATATATATACCTGTAAACTTGCACCCAAACGTGAAATATACATGGATGTGTATGTGTGTGTGTGTAGAGAGAAAAAGATTATAGATTAGATAATTAGATAATTTAAAAATTATCTAATTATCTAATCTATAATCTTTTTCTCTCTACATACACACACATACACATCCATGTATATTTCACGTTTTTGAAGTGTATGATCACTGACCAAATGCATTTTTTAAAGGTGATTTTGAGACTACAATCAGACTACTTACTGTTGTTCTGCAAATGGCATTTAGAAAAATTAAATGAGTTATACCAATTTAGGAATAATATTTTACTTTTTTAATGTGTATGTTCTTATCTTATAAAGATATTTTCTTTAATAAGAGGAGTTCCTTTTTTCCTAAGTGACTGGTTGTTGTTTTTTCTTTAAACATTATTTTAATTGCAGATGCCGACAAACAAGACAGCGAAAAGCAGTCTAAAGTAGTAGATGTTTTGGGAAAAAAATTTCTCATGCAGTCCAGCGTGATGAAGCATCCAACAGGGGACGATAGTCACATGTACGTCCGATTCATGTCAGTAAAACCGTTGGAAGAGGTAAAGCCCGAAATTGTGGAAGAAGCTGGGGCAGTAGAGAAAGGTGTCGAGCAAGCAAAACGCGAGGACACGACAGAACTGGAGAAAAAGAAGGAAACTGAGGTGAAAGAAAAAGAAATCTTGGAAAAGGGGGAAAATTCAAAAGAATCAGAAGTAGAGAAAGAAGCTGAAATTTTAAAGGCGGAAGAAACTCAAATCAAAATAAAAGTTGAAAAAGACGTCCCGAAAGAAGTTGCCATCGAAAATATGGGCAACTCAGGTATGGTGAAAGGTGTTGAAGAACCTGAAGTGAAAGAAACGGATGTTGTTGTAGGTGAGGCAAAAGAAAACAAGTTGTTTACAATAGAGGACTCTGTATTTGAAAGTGACGAAACAAGTTCTGTAATGAAAAGTGATGAAGATTCATCAGCAACTGTAGAAAAAACGGAGAGTGAAGTCTTAGAAAAGAGAATAGACTCTGTTCCTAAGGTAGAAATTGAAAAGGAGGAAAAAAAGGTTGAACTCGGTGAAAAAACAACTGAAAAGGACGTTTCCTCAAACGTGGACGAGATGAAGATCGAAAGCGTTGATACTATTAAAAAAGAAGATGCGGAAAAGGTAAGACATTTTTCTGTAGATTTTCCCTTCCTATGAAACACTTGAAGTGGTGTAGCTCTATATTATACAGGACATCTAAGTGAGAATGTCAGGTAATATTGGTGGGACATGAAGAATAGCAGTACTACAACACTTGTGCATCACATATTCATGTGTGCTTTTACATTTACTCTTTTTACACCTTTTTGACGCAAACCTCAAAAGAGATTTGAAAAAAAAGCCAACTTGACTAAATAAGGTAATGAAAATAAATGTTAATAACCTCCGATAAAGTTTTGACCTCTCTTTTAAGTCGTATAGCATGGAAGTATAGCATAAGTATAGCATGGAAAAATTTGGTATTAATAGCTATTTCTTTACACAGAGAAAATGCAACTAGTTCTAAATTATAAAAATCTGTGAGCTGAAATATCTCGAAAAACCAGTAATTTAGCAATGTTGAATTTCATCGAACATTACTTGAATAATTGATATTTTCTACGAAAAGATAACTTCATTGATATGATATTTTACATCTCTTCTTTAACAGGATTCTTATCTGTTTGGGTATAAAAATAACATTAACCCAGCCTTTTGCCAAACTACAGTTGTAAACGATATGATTACACTCGGGAAGAAGGGACAAGATCAGAATTCACTACCAAGCAATCCGATGCGTAGAAACAATAGTCAATAATTAAAATATTTGACTTAAGTAATATAAAAATATTTGGCTAAAAATATTTTTTTCTGGAAATATACGAGCATATTTTAAATCCTTGTTTATAAAATAATGCTTAGGTTTTCTACATCTGAAAGAGAGAGGTGAACAACTCAATCCAAATCAAAACGGAACTAACCTTTGACCAATATAAATACTATCCATCTTAATTTGTTCCAGAATTAAGATGTTTACAAAACAAAGTGTCAGACGGTAGATCTTTTCGATCCTAAAATGTCTCTTTCAAAAATAATAATAATAATAATAATAATAATAACAAAATAAAGATAAAAAAATAAATAAATAAATAAAAATTGAATTTTGTTATAATTGCGAAGTTCTTGCCCTAGAGAAACGTTTTCCCTTTGCCAAATTTTCTATAAAGAGAAAATAATGAACTACAGTATCTTTTAACTTTTCATAAAGAGCTATCACAACTGAATTTTGTATATTAAATACTAAAATAATATTTTATATATCTGTTACAGGCTATGGAAGTAGACTACAAGAAAAGCTTTTTCCTTCTTGAAAAGTGAGTATGAAAAAGTGAATTCACTTTCTTTCTTTTTTCAATATCGAAAGATTATACAAAATATCCAAAGATTGCATAGAACTGTTAGGGTAGTACGCAGATAAATTCAAACGGTAAAGAGGAAAAGCAATGGCCAAACGGTCAGCGGAGCTATTTTTCGCAAACAGGGTCTGCAAGTTCGAGACTTAGGTATTGTAGCCGTTTGGAATCGGTCTTGTAATCTTTGTGTAACAAAAGATACTGCAATCCTACAAAACAAACAAATTTAACCTCATAATACAGCTTCAGATGGGATTCGGAATTAATTGTTTCAATTATATTAAATGGTTACTTCCTTGAGCTAAAAAAAAAAACAATGTATTTTTGTTAGATCTGCCCTCTTTAAAAAATACTCGAATTTTTTCTCATTTATTTTTATGATTTAGTGCTACGTAGGCTCACATTATCCATGATGAAAAAATTGCAGTTTCAGATGATAGATGACAGCATTGAAATCTGAACCTAATCTTCTGTTTAAACCTAATAATGAACTCACTATGAAATATTATTAAAGATACCAATAACTAAGCAACTCGGTGCCGAGTTTTTAAACGATATGGGTTGTTGCTAATTTTAATGTCTTAATCTTTGATAATATTCCAAAACACACCCACAATTCAGTTTAGATGGAAAATGGTGAGCAAAGTTCAAATTTTGTTTCCGTCATCTGTGAAAGGGAAATCTTATCTTTACGAACAATGCGACTCTAAGAGTCTTCGAGACAAAAGAAAAGAGAGTAAAATGTTTGATTTTATTTGCACTCATTTCAGGAGTACCGTATTCTTTTCAAATAATGTGCTATCATACACCGCTTTTGCTATGTTAAAGCAAACCCAGAATTTTAGTATTGTTTGAAAGTACTTATAGTTTATTATTTCGCCCCTAGATGTTAGTCCAATGTAATCGTAACTTTGATAGTTTTGAATTCATAGAGTGGCAACTCCTAATAATGTTTTGTCTTTCTGTAGAATTAGTTTTGATTCGAAATAAGACGGTTGTGTTCTGTTTAGCTTCGTGCTAAGATCAGTATTGCGATGCTGTTCTTATTTCTGTCTATTTGTGTGAAGATAAAGTACCTTGTCTTTGTGTCGTCACGCCAGATGATTATTTTCAGCCGTTGTTTTTATTTTTCCTGAACATTAATCCGAGGATAAGAACACTGGCTTCCGCCAAGTATTATATAGGCATAGCTTGAATTTGAGTTAAAAGACATGTCTCAGGTGTGACAGCCTTTTAGTTGAGTCGAGGTTCTGTCTAAGGTAATCGTGAAAACATTGACGGCATGTTACGTCCCTGATAATGAAATTAAAGGACGTGGATGCGTCTGTACATTTACTTACTCTACGGATCGTGCTCAATTTTACTGGTCAAAAAATGTTTTGAAATTCCCCCCATGTGAGTCTAGGGAATTCGTGAACAGATTAAATACTGATTAGCAAAACCTTTACGGCCTATTAGACTATTCAAGATTAAAAACATGATCATAATGAGCAACAGCTACCGATTTCACCGAATGCGAAAACGGGGGCGAAAACCCTGGGTTATGTAATCGCTTATTAGTTACTTACCCACATTACTTCTACACTAATCTTCCATGTACTTAAGGCTGCTGTGTACTAACCCTACTGGATTCGCTCACCTCAATGTTACCATATGGAGAAAATATGTCGACTGTTGACAGCTACATAAATGCTGATAGTACAATAAAAATCGCATTTTCAGATAACCTGAACTTTTCTGCACTTTGCGATAGGATTTATTCTATTAATTTCGCCTATCAAAGCAATTTATGAGCGTTTAAAACACACTATACCAGATTTTCCCCCGAATAATTTAAATTTTAAAATATTATTTGAATTTTTTTTAAACGAAAAATGCACCAAGGTTTGAAATTTCTTTCTGTATTACGGAGTACAATTAATAATAATAATAATAATAATAATAATAAATTTCAATCCAGTCGGCAATTCTTGGACACACTTTCTCCATAGGTTAACATTGAGGTAAGTGAATCCGATAGGGTTAGTACACAGTACACAGCATCCTTAACACACTCGTGGATAATCCCGCAGCGGCTGCAACCTTTCGGTTTGGTTTGGCTTGGTTTGAAGCGCTACGGTCAAAATTTTGCTACACAAGAGCTAATTTGATCGGGACCTACAGTTTAAAGCCGATTCCGAACGGCTACAAACATCCATGCCAACAGCAGGACTCGAACCCACAGGATCCGAACCGAATGCCAGCTCCCTAGCCATTTGGACATCACCTAGACGCTGCAACCTTTCAAATTCCCGTGATTTTGGGCTTTGCGACGCAGAAGTCGTGGGTTTATAAAAGAGTAGCGTTAAAAAAAAATATTTCCGCGTAAAAAAAAACTACCGCGGGTTATTAACGTAGGATTATTTATCATTGCTTACTTCTTCTTTTATTTAAACGCATTTTGATACCTTTCTGTTTTACTGTTTTACTGGGTTTGGCGCGCTGCCAAAATTATAACTTGCGACGCCCGACAATTATTTTCTCTCCGCAGTACCGTTATTGAAGAACGTAATCCTACGTTAAAATAATAGAATCTTTTTGATATCCACAACTGGCTTAAAGAATCCCCAATACAAATATTTTAAGAAGCTGTTATTCATAACTCTCTCACTACTCTCTCTTTTTCACTACTCTCTCACTACTCTCACTACTAATTCACTACTCTCTCTTTTTTTTAACCATACACAAATTGCTGGTAAGATCACGGAAACCTGCTGAGAACGGAAGCCAAGGAAATAAAAAATATGCTTTATAAAACTCTACGTTTGAGGAATACATGAAAAAAAGTAAATGATTTCCTACAGTGTGATACATAAAAAATACACTCACAAAATTTTATACTCGCATCATAATGTTTATCGTGCAAAATTTTTCGAAGTTTCTAGGTCTTGACAATCAAGTTTAAAATCAAAAGTTTCTCAAGTAACACG